>CM059368.1:4809345-5386130 GCA_030370435.1 Auanema freiburgensis | reverse complement strand
TAAGCCTAAGCCTAAGCCTAAGCCTAAGAAGCCTAAGCCTAAGCCTAGCCTAAGCCTAAGCCTAAGCCTAAGCCTAAGCCTAAGCCTAAGCCTAAGCCTAAGCCTAAGCTAAGCCTAGCCTAAGCCTAAGCCTAAGCCTAAGCCTAAGCCTAAGCCTAAGCCTACCTAAGCCTAAGCCTAAGCCTAAGCCTAAGCCTAAGCCTAAGCCTAAGCCTAAGCCTAAGCCTAAGCCAGCCTAAGCCTAAGCCACCTAAGAAGCCTAAGCCTAAGCCTAAGCCTAAGCCTAAGCTAAGCCTAAGCCTAAGCCTAAGCCTAAGCCTAAGCCTAAGCCTAAGCCTAAGCCTAAGCCTAAGCCTAAGCCTAAGCCTAAGCCTAAGCCTAAGCTAAGCCTAAGCCTAAGCCTAAGCCTAAGCCTAAGCCTAAGCCTAAGCCTAAGGCCTAAGCCTAAGCCTAAGCCTAAGCCTAAGCCTAAGCCTAAGCCTAAGCCTAAGCCTAAGCCTAAGCCTAAGCCTAAGCCTAAGGCCTAAGCCTAAGCCTAAGCCTAAGCCTAAGCCTAAGCCTAAGCCTAAGCCTAAGCCTAAGCCTAAGCCTAAGCCTAAGCCTAAGCCTAAGCCTAAGCCTAAGCCTAAGCCTAAGCCTAAGCCTAAGCCTAAGCCTAAGCGCTAAGCCTAAGCAGCTAAGCCTAAGCCTAAGCCTAGCCTAAGCCTAAGCTAGCCTAAGCCTAAGCCTAAGCCTAAGCCTAAGCCTAAGCCTAAGCCTAAGCCTAAGCCTAGCTAAGCCTAAGCCTAAGCTAAGCCTAAGCCTAAGCCTAAGCCTAAGCCTAAGCCTAAGCCTAAGCCTAAGCCTAAGCCTAAGCCTAAGCCTAAGCCTAAGCCTAAGCCTAAGCCTAAGCCTAAGCCTAAGCCTAAGCCTAAGCCTAAGCCTAAGCCTAAGCCTAAGCCTAAGCCTAAGCCTAAGCCTAAGCCTAAGCCTAAGCCTAAGCCTAAGCCTAAGCCTAAGCCTAAGCCTAAGCCTAAGCCTAAGCCTAAGCCTAAGCCTAAGCCTAAGCCTAAGCCTAAGCCTAAGCCTAAGCCTAAGCCTAAGCCTAAGCCTAAGCCTAAGCCTAAGCCTAAGCCTAAGCCTAAGCCTAAGCCTAAGCCTAAGCCTAAGCCTAAGCCTAAGCCTAAGCCTAAGCCTAAGCCTAAGCCTAAGCCTAAGCCTAAGCCTAAGCCTAAGCCTAAGCCTAAGCCTAAGCCTAAGCCTAAGCCTAAGCCTAAGCCTAAGCCTAAGCCTAAGCCTAAGCCTAAGCCTAAGCCTAAGCCTAAGCCTAAGCCTAAGCCTAAGCCTAAGCCTAAGCCTAAGCCTAAGCCTAAGCCTAAGCCTAAACATAAATTATACTCATCTATGTTCCGTTTTTATAAAACTCGAAAGTGTCGAAATTAAAATCACTTTATTCTATGAACCCAGGAAAAAATGAAAATATTCAAGGTTCAATTTCGATCACTAAGTCTCCCGCAGAGCATTTAGTTTCTTTCATTGGGGTACTTTATCACGTATATGAAGCTGTTTTAGCCTTTGGAAAGCTAACTTGAAGTTGTTAGATCCTAGGTTCGATAGATGAGAGTGAAATGGGAATTCCACTGCTAAGCGACCGTTCACCTTACGAACAGAAGTATCAAACATTTCGACTGCTCGACTTTCCAAGGTCGCATCGGACAAAATCTGTTCCTTCAGATCCGGATTCTCAAGTTCTACGATGGATGTATGATAAATCACAGAAGAAAAATGTGACTCAGAAGTGCGCAGTACGTCATGGATTCTCTGCCTTCCTGTAACGAGAAGTCCTACGTGCGACTGGAGGAGCTTCAGACCGGAGGGGAGAGATACAGGACTCACGTCTTTCGACAACTACGTTTACATGATCCACTGTGGACTAAAACGTTCCATTAGCGAATCGTCAGTTTCCATACATCTTCCCAACACATAGTTGGACTCAAAATCTGGAAATCACTGTAGGATGGTCCGATCGAGCTGGAACTTGGCCAGTATACTTATTTTGTCTTCACAAGATCATAGAAACGTCTACGACCCTAAACATAAATTATACTCATCTATGTTCCGTTTTTATAAAACTCGAAAGTGTCGAAATTAAAATCACTTTATTCTATGAACCCAGGAAAAAATGAAAATATTCAAGGTTCAATTTCGATCACTAAGTCTCCCGCAGAGCATTTAGTTCCTTTCATTGTATAAATTTTTTTGATAACTCCAGCAATTGGAGCGTCTATGACCATTTCCATTTTCATTGCTGATAGCACGAAGAGGGGTTGCTTTGGTGTTACCTGTAGTGGGAAATTACACTTTAAATTCCCATTCTACTCAAGTACCTTATCTCCTTCTTTCACTCGCATTTCCAATATTTCACCTGGCATTGGTGCACCGACAGATCCTCTAACACCAGGTAAGGCTCTCGGACGAGAAATTATTTCCTAAAGAACAGAAGAGTTGGAAAACAAGTTGGTCGGAATCCTAACTTTACTAGCGTCTGTATCCTGTACAAAAATACTCCTCATCTGTCCATTCAAGTCAAAGAACACTTCTCTTTCACCGAGATTATTTAGTTTTCCTTCCGCCAGAAGTTGGATTGCCAATGTTTTACCTTCTTCCAGTTCAACCTCAAACACACATTTTTCTTTTTCTCAGGAATTTTTTTTACATCCACTTCCTCTGCTATATCCAGTCCTGTAAAGAAAATCCGAGTAGGAAGCTTGTTGACTGGACCAAATCTCTGACGGAACTGTTCAAACTTGTCAAATACGTCGGGGAACATTGCATGTGACATACAGTCCTCTTCTCTGCAATTAATCTAATATTAGTTCTGATTGAATAACTTACGTTAAATTGCGTCCATGTTTTTCTTCCAGCTCACCCTTTAATGTTTCAAAGTTCAGTGGTGCTAATGATTCTCCAACACGACCTTCCAACTTCTTTTTGCCACGAAGGATTTTGGTTCTTAAAGGTTCAGGAAATCCGTAGGGCGGTTGCCCAACATTTCCCTAAACAACATCAAGATATGATTCGATGTCTGTGTGAAAAACCTGCATGAAATCTACCACACTCTTAGGAAAAGATAAATCATCAGCACGGTCAACTAGTGTTTCTCTCGTCAGATTATTTTGAACCATGAATTGAGCAAGATCTCCAACAATTTTCGATGAAGGTGTAACTTTAATTATATCCCCAAGAACCAAATTAGCTTCTCTGTACATTCGCTTGACTTCATCAAACTGATTTCCTAAGCCTAATGAAAAGGCCTATATCAATTAAGAGTCACTCTTACATTATATAGTTTCAGATAGTTACCTGGAATTGCAAATTTGTATATTGTCCACCGGGAATTTCATGTTTATAAACATCAGCGTTTCCACTCTTCATTGTTACGGCACATTCAAACGGGGCATAAAGTTGTCTCGCTGATTCCCAATATGCGGAATACTTGGATATATTGTCTAATGACAATCCTGAAAAAGTGTTAGAATATACAAATTTTAGAATATACAAATTTGTACCAGTATCTTGGTCTGTTCTCTGTAAGGACGCAACAATTGCTCCCATACTTGGTTGGCTAGTCATTCCGCTCATACTATCAACAGCAGCGTCAACGATGTCAGCACCAGCCTTGGAACAAAAAAATTGAACCTAATTCCTAAAACAAACCTTGGCGCATTCCAACATAGCTGCGACTCCCGCCCCAGCAGTATCATGAGAGTGAACATGAATAGGAACATCTGGAAATTTATCCCTCAGAGCACTGATCAGAACTTTAGCAGCTTGCGGTTTGAGAACACCTGCCATATCCTTAATGATATGAAAATTTTATAAACCGCTCCTACGAAAAACCTTAATACATAGTATATGAGCTTGAGCTTTAACCAACTGTTCGGCTAAATCGAGATAATACTGCAAGTCATACTGAGTTCTCGAACTATCGGATACGTCTCCAGTGTAAGCGATGGCGGCTTCAACCTTTCACGAAACTTCAAAATCATATGCATCCATAACTTACAACACCCCCGGCAGAACCAGCAGCTTCCATACCGACCAGCAGATTAGGTAAATAATTCAATGAATCAAAAACTCGGAAAATATCCATTCCATTTTTTTTCGATAATTCACAGAACCTGAAAACTTTGTGTAATCGCAAGAAGAAATACACCCACTTATAAATAACATTATCCGGATAATTACTGTAACCTACAGCATTTGCGCCTCGAAGTAAACATTGGAATGGAATATTCGGAATCAGAGATCTGAGCGATCGCAATCTTTCCCATGGACATTCATGCAAGAATCTCATGGAAACATCGAATGTGGCTCCTAAAGTTCTATATTAGATTTGAAACACAGATTTCTATAAACCTCCCCAATTCTCCAAAGAAAACAAATTAGAAAACGAATGACTAACAAAAGAAGAAATCTTTTCCAAATCATATGTTCGAACCCGGGTAGCAAGCAGTGATTGATGAGCATCTCTGGAATCAAACAAACCCTGAAACCTTTAATATATTTTCCGTACCTGAACGTCGTATCAGTGATGAGACAGCCTTCGTTATTTCTAACGTAACGAGCAAAGCCTTCTGGACCGTTTTGTAGCAGAACATCTCGTAAGCCTGCTGGTCTTCGGATAGCTGCGTTCAAATTGGGTACAGGTACGTCGATAACAGCTGGCTTCAAATCGGTCGCTAATGGAGTGGTAGGCCCATTGACCTACAGTTTTATGATAAGATTCAAAACGGTCGTTGAATACCTGAACTTCACCCAGATAATTGAGTAGTTTCTGAGCTCTATTCTGACTTGGTCTGAATTGGAACAACTCCGGATGTTCATCAATGAAGTATGTGTCGACCGAAGCATCAATGAATGAGGGTTGATTCAAAACGTTTAGCAAGAACGGGATGTTTGTCTGTTCGAGAAATGTCATCGATCACTATTTTGTAGCATACCTTGACTCCCCGGATTCGGAACTCTTTCAAAGCTCTTATCATTTTAGCAGCAGCGTTCGGATGATTACGCGCAGATGCAATAACCTTGAATAAACAGATAATAAATGTAAACGATGACAAGTACTTTGACCAATAAAGAATCATAATGTGGAGAAATAACAGATCCTGCGTAAGATGAAGCCGAATCTAATCGAATTCCCATTCCCTCTCCCGAACGGAAAACCTATTCAAACATGTTACCCATTTTAAAAACAACCAAACTTCAATTCGTCCCGAGTCAGGTTGAAAACCTCGAGCAGGATCCTCAGTTGTCACTCTGCATTGGATCGCTGATCCGTGAGGAACGATAGAATCCTGATTTAATTTGAGATCATCAAGAGTTTTCCCTTCCGCAACTCGGATTTGAGCTTGAACCAAATCAACTCTTTATTGAATATGCTTTTTATTATGGTCTGTTAACACTTACCCTGTCACTTCTTCAGTTACAGTATGTTCCACCTGAAGTCGAGCGTTGACTTCAATGAAATAGTAATTTCCTTTCTGATCAACCAAGAACTCGACGGTTCCTTAAGTTTAGGAACTAATGATAACATTTAAAACATTACCTGCATTCTGATAGCCAACATACTTTGCTAGTCTCACTGCATCATTCAAGATTTTTTCACGTACGCCCTTAGGTAGTGCAGGGGCAGGGGCGATTTCAACAACTTTCTGATGTCTCCTTTGTACGGAACAATCTCTTTCATAGAGATGAATTAAATTACCATGGTTATCACCTGAATAAACTCTCAGTTCACGATATTCCTTTCTACAGTATACCAAGTAGCTGAACCTCGATATGTCTCGGCCTTTCCACAAACTTTTCAACAAAAAGACTACCATCTCCAAACGCAGCTTGCGCTTCAGAGTAAGCACGGGTAAAAGCTTCTTCTACCTCAAAAAAATTTTTTTATCGAAACCGTTACACGAATTACTTCATTGATATTGTTGACTTTGCGCATACCCCTGCCACCTCCACCATAGGCTGCTTTCAAAATGATAGGCGTTCCATACTGCTTCGCAAATTCAATAGCTTCTCTTGAATTGAAGACTGTTTCGAAAGTAAAATAAAACTAACTCAGCATTCGAAATGGGACCAGGAGTTCCAGGAACAATTTGAACACCTGCTTCAATGGCTGCTTGCCTTGCAGCGACCTCAAAAGTTGACCAAATGATAGCAAAAAAAATTATAATCAAACTTTATCTCCCATTCTTGCCATTACATCTGAGCTAGGTCCGATAAAAACAATTCCAGCATTAGTACAAGCTTGGGCGAAATCCGACCGCTCGGATAAGAATCCGTATCCAGGATGAATCGCATCAATGTTATGCTATAGAAGGGATATGGTTTTGTAAGAAAGAAATGAAAAAACCTTGAGAGCAGTCTCTATTATCTGGTCAATCGATAAATAAGCTGCGACAGGAGGTAAACCTTTTCCCACCAAAAATGCTTCATCTGCTTTCAGTCGATGCATTGAATGCTTGTCCTAGAAAAGAAGAGTAGTGTCATTCAATGTATTAACTATACCTGCTCACTATAAATAGCAACAGAAGTCATGTTCAACTCTGTTAGCGCACGAAAAACTCTAATAGCAATTTCTCCTCTATTAGCAACCATAACCTTAACAGCAGTTCATGATTGGATTTCAAACTAGTCGTACCTTCTTAAAATCTCTACGACCGACAACATTGCTTGCGAAGCGAGAGCCTTTGTAAAAGCTGGACAATTTCAATCTGAGCAGGCCAGTACTCATTTCTAGAATAGTAGAAGTTTTTATTTCACTTAGAAATCACAAAGTAAGCAGCAATCATTATGCATGAGAGAATCGAAATACTGTTAAGATTATCAATGACCATTGGGAGTGTTTTGACAATCGAACAGTTTAGAGTTGACTTTATTTTCCGAAAATTCGAAGATAACGAAACAATAGTAAAAGAAAAATACGGTCGTATCAACTCAGAGAACAACTACATCACTGATAATGATATGGTAACAGGAACAGCAATAACCATGCAGAAAGTAGGTCTATTGAGCGAGTGGTCAGCATAGTTTGTTCAAAACTAGCTCAATGTACTTTGTACAAATCAAGGTGAACACAAACAAATACAAGACGAATCAGGAAATCATTTTGATAATCAAACTATAATATCCTCACCAAATTGCAATAAAAAAACAAAATTACAAAGAAACAGCTGCTTAGGGCAAGAAACATTGACGTTTAACCATTAGTGCTGTTTTCTTCACTGAAAAGAAACGAAACAATCAATCCGTTATCACGTGAGAGAATTTATTTAGATGGATGTTTAGTTGAACTGCCCCACTATGTCATTAATCTTCTTTTTACAGTTTTCCTTTCAGATCTTCTAGTCCTACTGGTAGAAAAGTGGTATGAGAAAAACAAACGTTCGTTCATATTGCACTGAAATCCGAAGGACATCAGTTCCACAAACATGTAAAATAGCGGTTGCCCTCATTTATAAACGAATAAAGATTTTTAATATTATTTTAATCAGTTGGAAACTATTTCTCCTCATCAGCAATTTTTAGATCAACAGCTGTCTCTCGACAAAGCCTTGACAATTCACAATATGTTCAAAGGAAGCAATGCACTTTTCTCAAATTTAGCCCAAAATTTCATTCATTTTTGCTTGTTGCTGCTTATCTTGCAAACATTTTAGTTTCCCACTTGTTACAAAACACATAGAAAAATTATCAACGAACTGTATTCAGTTATTGTCGGATTCTTCATCCGATGTAGAACTTGTTTCAAACTCTTCATCTTCCATACTACTCTCCGAGTCATAGTCAATATCCGAGCTGATTTCTTCAGAATTACTGCTGTGCAAGGTATTCATAAAAATGTTGTTAGAACTAGAGCTGCTCTCTTCTTCATCATCATCATCAAAGTTGAGTTCTTCTGAAAAACAAGTCTTAACTGAATAGAATCAAATAAACGAACAGACCATTAAAGAGATCCATACCTGGATCCATTAACAAACTATCAAAATATAAAAGAGTTTCAATGTCTTCGCCGTCCACACTATCAGCTCTAGATATCGAGATTATGGGGAGAAAAACATTTAAAAAAAAGAAGGGAACCTTAAGAATCCAGCCAAAGATCCAACTTCTCTCTTTTTGGGTTCTTTATACGAATCTAACACAGGGTAAGGACACCATACCTGAAACAGAGTTGTTAAACAGCTCTCCATCAATGCAAAGTTCACCTTCACTATCTTTTCCACTCCGGACGAAATCAAAACATTATTAAAGCTGCTATAGCATACATTATTTACAATTGAGCGGTGACCCTACGTTAGAAAGAAGATTAGAACTCCATAAATGTGAAGCAAACTTCTAGCTTATGGTCCGAGGATTGAACGACATAATCCTTGAATGAAGAAGCCTTTTGGCATCCGCGCTCTAATACTGGGATTCTTGACATGATTGAGAATGCTTACCTTCTTCTTTTCTATCTAAATCCCAAATGAACAAATCAAACGAATCACTTCCAGACACGAAATAACGATCATCTATCATATCCGCCGACTTCACGGTGTGATAATTTGAATAAGATTCATCCATCAACCGTACTACGTATTTCTCAATCAACTGAAAAGGAATAGTTTGGGGTATGAAACAGAGACATTAAACATCGTAGTAAATAGGGTAATGTCCAGCTTCGAGAGCTACTACACCTGTGCCTTTAGAGTTCCAATTCGCGAACATAACATTATTTTGCAGGGGAGTAGAGAGCAATCCTCGATATACATCCTTCCTCAAAATCAACTCTCCTCATATCTAATGATATGGGAAAAAACCGTACTTCGTCAGATATCGTAAATCGTGCACTTGCAAATCTCGGCTTGAGGCGATGAGGAATTGATTAGGAACGGCAGGGTTATACCTGCCAGTATACACTCTTTCATCTAGAAATGTATTTAGTATTTGAGATCTAACCCAGCATTCACGTTTTGAAGTTAGTTCAATATGCAACACTCTTCCAACAGATTTTTCTCGTACATCAAAGAACTCCACCGACCCATTTCCCTCAGAACTTGCAATTAAGGATGAGTTGTTGACCTGAAATTCGGGAAGTTTGGAGTAAACAAAAAAGCTCTACATGCGCATCAATGTCAAATACTGGGCATGTGATAGTATAAGAGCTGATCAATTTTCCTGTAGAGCAATCATGGGCAAAAAGAGTACAATCGTTCCCTCCAGAGTAAGCAATGTTACCACTGAAACGATAGAACATGCTGCTCCCCATGCTCTTACTTGCAATTGAATTCGACAGCAAATATGTTTGATATATGTTCTGAATCCATCTTCAGAACTTCAGGTCTCTTATCTAATAGAGCTTCAGAAGTTTTCCACATTAAAACTGATCTATCGTCACCCCCTCAAATGGTGGTATAAAAACCAAATAAAACATTTTAAACAACCACTGAGGAAAAAATCCTGATTTCCACTGAAAGACAGAGCGTTCACACATCCAATATGCTTGGAGAGATCTTTCTGGTAGAAGTTTGGATCAAGTCCATTCTTTTTCTTAAATGGAACTTCATGTATAACATTCCAGCACCAGTACTTACAGTGTATAATCCGATCTCTCTGTTCACAACAAAATCATGATGTTGCAGCGAAGACTGTGCGAGGAGTCGTTTCATATTCAAAAATTCTTTGTCGTTCTGTTAGAAGACCTTATGTTCTAGACAATTTCTGACACATGTAAAGTTCCTCCAACATAGTAACTAATCAAGAAAACAGGAAAATTCCCTTAATTTTCATCAATAGTTTTTTTACGACCAACACGTTTTTTTAGACGAACATATACGTACACTTTGTAATCACTTATACTTGTGCAAATAATCGAATTTCGATTAAAAACAACTAACGATTAATTTCTCGAAACAGCTTTAGTTGCTTTTGACTAAATCAACTAATTTTTCAATTAGTCGACTAAAATTATGCGACTAAATGACTAATTTAGACTATTTTATTTTTGTATTAGAGCACATTTTCTTGGCATTTAGTATCAAAAGGATTTCAGTTCAAGTTAAGAAACTGATCATTCCAAAAAATCAAATTCTTTATTACGTTAAATCGAAGCGTTCCAAGCTTCTGCTCAACTCTATTATCTTCGAAAAAAGTTGTGATTGGTGGACACTGTGAGGAACTGGGGGATTCATCTTGTAAGACGTGTCCGTGTCGAAGCTTGATATGGCTCCAGAGATTGCTGGTACTGCTTTTGAACGAGGCTATGGATTTATTGCAAATCTTACAAACGCATTTGTTGCTTTCTTTTTTGACGTACTTCCATATGTCACTCATTTTTTCTCAAACTAATTTTAACGCCCTAATTATTTTAAATATTATTCAGTTCGTAATCGTACGACTATGTTTGAAATTATTCGACTAATTAGTCGGTTTTTTTTTTTTAATCGTTATTCGAAAATTAGTCGGTGTATGACGTCATCAGTCGAATAAATCGATTTTTAGTCGACTTTCGATTTATTCGTGGCACAAGTATATAATCACTCTTTGAATAGCTAAATTCCGAGATATTCTCAAGAAAACACAAAGCAAATAAGTACGCCCTAATTGTAGTCACATTTTGCAACTTTCCACTTCCGTGCGGGACCCAGAAATTCTCAAACCTTTAAAAATATTACCAGATAACCTCTTCTCTATATACTTAAAAGAATATGGAAATTGATTATAATCGTTTTATTTCTTTGAAATGGAATTTAAATATTATTGTTTGCGAAATTTATTATTCTCCGCGTAAGGTAATCATTCGTCTATTCCGTTATTGCGATTCTTCTTTGTTTTGGACCTCTAGACATCATTATTAGGTTCCAACAGTTTTGATTTCTACTTAACTGGAATACCTCACTGATTTTTGCCTTATATTGATCTCGACGAGAGCATAGTTCTGGCGCTTTGTAGTTATTGGCTATTAACGATCCCTCGTTTGATGCTGCACATCACAGTGAGCAGCAAGTACAGCCTGTGTCCCACAGAAGATACCACAGCCCTCTACTGGACATGGAACTTTCTCCACTTCGGGAAAGTTCAGCTTCATCCCTTCCTCCGCAGGTTTATCACAACCTTTGACAAGTATGTGCTTGTCCAAACCCCATCTGCTGAAAGGATTTGCACCACAGGTGCAGTTTAGTATATTGCTACTGTTACCTGTTCCTTTGCGTTCGTTTACCTTCTTCTCTTGCAGTTGTTCTTCTGTCCATTTGTGAACATTGCGCATGTGACGGTTCACTTGCGATTTGTTGATCGTTTTTTCGCATACCACACAGGCAATTATTTTGTTCATTACTGATTTTTTGTAAAGTGGTGATTTAATAAACAATGTTTTGAATTTAAGCTAATTAATCATAGATTTGAAATTTTTTTTGAAGCAAACTCAGCTGTATTCTAATGAAGAAGGCGAGGTTTGAATTTCAAACTTATTTATTCATTTCTGACCACCCAACTCAATTTCTATCAATACTTCATTTTTGTATTATATAGATTTAACATTTCCATTATATGTCACATACCATATAAAGGAAGTATTACACATATATAATATTAGAATAAAGTGGAATAAAAAGCAATTGGGCTAATATGAATGTGCTAGTCTCGGTAGGTAGAAATTTCTCCATATTTTCATTTATTTTTCATTATCATCCATTTATTTTTTATTATCATTTAAATTCCATTTCAAAGAAATAAAACGATTATAATCAATTTCCATATTCTTTTAAGTATATAGAGAAGAGGTTATTTGGTAATATTTTTAAAGGTTTGAGAATTTCTGGGTCCCGCACGGAAGTCGAAAGTTGCGAAATGTGACTACAATTAGGGCGTCCTAACCGAGTATAGTTTGAAATTAGTTTTGAAGTTTTAACAATTGTCTTCAGTATCTCAAGAAAGTATTATTATTTCATTGTCTACATATTCCTTTCTCTATGTTGTAGTTGCCGTGTTTATTATTTCAAAAACAATTCATATTGAAGTAAACATTTTGATATTATCCAAGAGTTTAATGCAGCACCAAGTAAACAATTGAGAAAATGAGAATTTAGTCGTTGAAAGTTCACTTTCTCACCTTTTATTAGGTAAAAGACTCAACGAACAACTGCCATAACTGTTCAGTGAGCTTCTATTAAATGCTGATTTCAGATTAATGATATAGACACCTTCACGCCAAAAGCAGAAATGACTAGTATGCTCGGAGTTGGTTTTCACTGAAATTTTTAGTTTATTAAGTTTTAAAGAATTCAATGTATAAAGATCAAATTCCTTTCGAAACAGAATGGGTTAAAGCACATCCTACAGTTCTACGTTTGCTCAAACAGCAAGTGAGACAGGCAAACCATTATGTATCAGATATATTTTCCCCTTAGAATGTTAACAAACTGGAATGGCAAGATTTGTTCTGTATTGTTTATAATATCCATTCCTGGGTACAAGAAGGAGCTTCTCAGGTTAGACAGACTCTCTCTGCCGATATTGCACAATATGTTTCTGATACTCATCAGGTACTCACCTTAATCCCAACTCGACCATCTTGTCTTTCCAGAAAATAAGTCGTAAAACCGAAGAGTTTGATCTTTTGAATATCTATATCGAAGAATGGAACCGTTTCTACACTCAAACTAATATACTGCCTCTTCCTTTCAAGGTGATCGTTGATAAATAAGAAAATTAACATTATGGTATTCAGGTGATTGAAAACACAGATGACATGCATCCTCTAAACCGGTCTGAACGCTCTATTTCAAAAAACCGCCCAGTGAAAGAAGTTTTTCCTCTTATAATTAGCATATAATTGCACTTTTCTTCAACAGGTTATGTTGAACTGCTGGAATCAGACAATATTTACAACAATCTCACATAAATTATTAAATGCTGCTGAAAAGCTGATAGAGCAAGAAAGAAATGGCGAATCTTTCAATGCTCTCCTTGTAATAGGAGTTCGAGAAAGCTTTGGTAACTTTTCTGACTTATAATACATTCGAAATAGTTTTCAGTTGCGCTCAATGAAGACACAACTGATTCTGATGACAAACTCGGAGTATACAGAAACACTTTCGAGAAGTCTTATATAGAAAGTACAACTAACTATTATAAAAAAAGAGCATCCGAAGTAAGATTGTCTGAGAGATTTGTTAATTTTTCTTATGTTAAGTATTTACTAAATTATGGTGTGATCAGCTACATGTTGTACGCGGATAAGAAGTTGGACGAAGAAGAAAATAGAGCTCGAAAGTATTTAGACCCAAATCCTGAAAGTATCGCAAAAGTATCAAATTTTCTTCACAAAGAAAGTGTTTATTCTTTTTACTTCAAGCTTGTGGAAAGCTGCGTTCAGATTCTCGTCATAGAGTTTGAGGAACAAATACTAGCAGTATGTCCTGGACTTATCGAAAGGAATGATGTTGAAAGTGAGTGTTGTTTTAATATTTTCTAGTATACTTTCATCAGAATTGCAAATGCTATATCGACTGGTCAAACGGACTCCAACAGGGATCGAGATAATACTGAAATGCATAGACGAGCATATCCGCCATGAAGGATTGAACGACATGAAGAACAATGCAGAAACCATTACTGTCGTAAGAATTTTAGCCAACCGCTATATCCTATGAAAACTATCCAGGATCCCGAAAAATATGTGACACAGCTTCTTTGCATGTTTGAGAAGTTCAGTGCTCTTGTGAAGGATGGTTTTTGTGATGACGCCAGACTTCTAACCGCTAGAGACAAAGTAGGAAAATGTTCCTTACAGCAACGTATTGTTTTTTGAGGCTTTTCGGGAAATCATCAATGATACTACAATTTTCAAAATGGAGCTACCTATAACTACTAGCAAGAAAGGGTAAGTTGTTCTCGTTATGATGCTTTGTTGATGAGTTTCTAGTCGTAACGTTGCTGTTGAATCAAAATGTCCTGAACTACTGGCTAACTACTGTGATTTGTTGCTGAGAAAAACCCAATTAAGTAAAAAATTGTCTTCTGAAGAAATTGATGAGAAGCTCAACAATCTGGTCAGCCATTCATCATCCTATTAGTTTTGAAGACTTCTTCAGTTGATGGTATTAAAATATGTGACCAACAAAGATGTATTTATGCGCTTTCATAAAGCTCATTTGTCTAGAAGATTGATTTTGGATATGAGTGCTGATCAAGAAAAAGAAGAAGCCGTCGTTAATAGATTAAGAGTAAGATATATTGATCTACATGTCTCCAATTTTGAGTTACAGGAAGCTGGTATGCCGGCTGAACATGTAAATAAACTATCTAGAATGCTGCAAGATATCGAACTGAATAAAGATATTAATAATGCTTTCAAAAAGCATCTGCTTGTTAATAACAATACGAGAGCAGGTGAGCCAATTTATATTCCTTGTACTCATTCTCCGTTTTCAGACTCCATTAATCTGAAAGTACTGAATGGGGGCGCCTGGGGTCGAGGTGGTCTTGATAAAGTTTGGTTAAGTTTACCGCGAGAACTGGAAGATTTCGTTCCTGAAGTAATTTTCTCTTCAAAGATACTCCCAATTTCAAAAATTTTTCAAAGGTGGAATTGTTTTATAAAAAGCAGCATAATGGTAGGAAGTTGAATTGGATGCATCATTGGAGTAACGGAACCGTAGACTTGATTCTTCATTTGAAATCCAATTCTCTTTTTATAGATAATTTTTGGAACCAAGAGTGGGGGTAGATTCGACTTGGAGGTAACAACTTTTCAAATGGCCATCCTTTTTGCTTTTGATGAGAAATCATCAGAGAATTTGTCTTTGGAGACTTTACGTCTGGCAACAGAATTACCAGACACAGAGTTAATTAAGACATTATATGTGAGTTTTTAGAGCTGCAATAGATGAATGTTTTTTTTCAGTCGTTAGTTGCATATCCTAAAATGAAATCGCAAATTCTTTCATGTAATTCGCGAACTCCACTTAATCCAAGAGACTTCAATGACTCGACTCAGTTTTGGGTTAACCATGACTTCCATTTGATAAAAGTAAAAGAATTCAACTATTTCCCCAAAACGTATCAATTTTCAGAATGGAAAACCGCAAAATAGGGGGAGGATCAACCTGATAGGCCGTTTGCAATTATCGATAGAGCCCAACACAACAAAAGAACACGAGGATATTGTTGCCCTCAGAGAGTTTCGTGTGCAAGAGGCAGTTGTCAAAGTAATGATAGTTAGATATCCACATTAAAAGGTAAAAATATTCAGATAATGAAAATGCGGAAAATAATTACGCTGGCCCAACTACAAACTGAGTTAGTGGAGATGTTGAAGCCTATGTTCCTACCAAACCGGAAATTGATAAAAGAACAAATCGATTGGCTAATTGATAATAAGTAAGTTGTAATGAGAATCATGATGGCATTTTCGCGCTTTATAGATTCATAGAACGGAGTGATGGAGACATGAATACTTTCAAATACATCTCATGACGGACGGAAGGCTATTTCGTCACTTTGATATCTGAACCTTTCCCAGCGTTTTTCATGATAATTTATAAATAGAATAATCGTTAACATGTAGTATGTGATATTTATATGCAATCGATAAATTCCAGCATGTGTAGTTATTAGGTTTATGGAAAGTGGAAATGATGGTGACATTAGTATATGGATTAAGATTAAAGCCGAAGAGTGAATTATTTTCCATCAATGCTTGATAACCTTCGTAGATTTGTATTATCGTCCTATGAATACTGTTTTTTAATTTCGGCTAAGCTTCTTCTGAAAATCCATAAAATCTTCTCAGGATTGAAAACAGCTTAGTTGGTTATCTCAATATTTATCATTTTCGTCCAAATCTCCTATGTCGTCGACGTAACAAGCCAATGGCCATTTTTACATAGTGAAAGATTCGTTTCACTCTCATGCGCTGAATTAGACGATATTGCCGCATGCACATGCTTATTTAGCAATCAGATGTATTGACCTTCTATTGCGTTTCTAAGCATGAAAACAACATTCAGTATAGCACCTCAGAAACCTTTTTATGGAAGCTTCATTTCCTATCACTTGATTTCCTTTCCGATTAGAACCTTCATCTCATTAACAACAAAGCGATTTCCTCCTCTTTCTTAGACGAGCATACTCCCGTTGATTTCTCGTTCTCTTCATATTATATTCTCCATTATTGGAAGTTCGTCTACACAGGCTTCTCGACTATAAATTTGTTGGAGAAGACATATTTTTCTATTTCATATCCTTTTGCAATTATTGTCTTTGTTACAGGAATCGTAAAATGTTGGATGAGTACGATTCAGAGCTTCAAGAAATCAATAAGGAACGTCGTAAACTGACGGTAAGTTACTTTTTTTGTTTCAATAAAAAAACATAACTTTCAAAAAATTATTATCTCAAATGAACACACTGCTTAAATCCCAATCCGATTCGGAGAGATCACGAAAGACCATGATACTCTTAGTTGTGACAGAGGATCTCGTGTTAATAAATATTCCTGAATTGCCAGCGGGCTTTAGCAGTGAAATATTTATTTTGATATCCGTTTGGTGAAGCTTCGAAATCGCTCACGGTGAAGTCGTTTTTTTTATCTAGTTTTCTTTATGAAATCAGTTAGTGTTAAACACAGGATTTCCTTTTATATATATCAATGAAGAGTAGAATGTGATCAACAAATATGAGCATGAGAGTTCCGTTTGTTTCCTCAAGAGATTTTCTTTCACTTCAACTATATATTTATATATATATATTTATATTTATGTAGATGTTGAAAAACGAGAAAATCTTTTCAGTATTGCTATTGGTGTTTATTCGTTTTTATCGTAAATCTCAGTTGTTTCAGCATAGCACTGCCTCTTCTGTTGACTCGCAATCAAGCCATTCTCGCCGGAGAAACGTTCCAATGATGTATCAAATGTATGAAAGCCAGGTTTCTGTTTTCTCGCATCGTTTTTCAAACGTTTCTTGTACTTAAGTATGATGATTTGCGTGGCACAGTGTATGGCCCAACCTCTCCCGAATTCCATCCCGTTCAAGCATGCGAAGTTCTAAAGAAATCTTTCAGTGGCTTAGGTAGTGAGGAAGACAAACTGAAAGAAATCTTATGTTCAGAAACAAAAGATCAAGTCATAATCCATACTATACTCTTTCATGATAATTTCCAGAGACAAAAAATAATGAATGCATATGAAGATTTATATGGGAAAGTATACATTCTTTCCTAAAAAAATATTCTCTTTGTTATTGTTTTCAGAGTCTGTTAGATGATTTGGAAGAGGAATGTGGGGGTTATTTTCTAGAAATGGTGCAAGCGCTTCTTCGACCAGCTCATCACTACGATTCTCACAACTTATACAAATCCATTTCTGTAGATTCCAATAATTCATCTTTGACACCTTTACTCAAAATTTCAGAACAGATACGGCGATCGCTCAGTAGCAATCGAAATTGCATGCACCAGATCAGCCCGAGTGAGATTCAGCCATGAAAATGGTTTTTGACTGCTATCTTTCAGCAATTGAGAGTGATACGAGAGACTTACGCAGCGGACTACAAAAAATCTTTGGAAAAAGACATATCTGTCAAGGTTTAATCAACAGTAAGAGCTTCATCTTTATTGTTTCCTGCTTGAAGGTAGAAGGTTCTGTGGGGCGAATATTAACTTTGCTGCTTACCAAACCACGTGAAGAACCTGGAAAAAAACTTTCTGAAGATTTGATTAACGAACATGCTGAAATTTTCATGAAAGTGCGCCCACCACTTCCGTGTAAGAATTATACTTTCAATTGCAGAACTCTATTGAAGAGATAGCGAAAAATATCGCCTTTTTCGAAAGTCTTTTCATTGGTAATTCGTGGAAACACATGGCAGCTGTTTTTGATAAAGTTTGTGTTTGGTAGGGCTAATAGAACTGTATGTTTTGCTTAACAGGTAGATGAACGGAAAAAGGAAGATAAAGACCTTGAGACTGTTATTCGACGTAACAAAACTGTTCATTCTGAAATAAAAATGATAATGTTGACATGTGGTGGGTTTTTAGCAATACTAATCTTCTTCAAGTTTATTATTTACAGTCAGGGCTTCGAGAAATATGCAGTTATACTTTGCTGAGAAGCTTAGAGCTGCAATGAGTGGGGAACGCCCAGATCATTCGACTATAATTCGTATATGTGTTAGCCGAAGTGAAGTGAGAAACAAAGTTGCTTTTGCGCAACTCAAGTCTTAACTGTTTCTAGATGGATTTATACGATATATGCGAAGAGTACAAGAGGAAGTACCACAGAGCCCTCGAATATGACATACAACAAACTTGTTCTGGTGAATACCTCCGGCTTATAAACTCGCTTTTATCGGGCTTCTCGAATAATAATAACAACACCATATACCCATAAGCGTTTCTTTGCGTGTTCACTCAATTTAAACTCATTCCTCGCCACTTTTTTGTTCTAATACAAATCGATTTATTGAAAAAAAACTAAATTGAAGATATAAGAAACTGTCTACCAGATAATAAATATGTGAAACTAATAGGGTTTATAGAATAGCACATCTCCTTTTGTTTCCATTTTCGCATTTCTGTTGATCCAACTTTTCACCCTAAAAGCAATTTTAACAGAAGCGCCTTGTGAAATTAAGCTAACTCTGCTGCCACAAGCAGTTTCTTCATCTCTATTGCATTCAGCGAGGTTTTCGACCTGAAATACTCTTTTCTTCAGAAGATCAGATCAAAAAAACCTCAGTTGGTTCGTCATCTTCCGTCTTTTTCCCAGAATTATCACTTACAACCTCCGACAGAATATCCCCCGGAAGCGTCATAACGGGAACTTCTCGTACACCGGATGCATTCATTTTCAGCTCGGTTCCTTCAAGGAAAGCTTTTTTAGCTTCGGACATGGTTGTTAACGCATTGTTTACATCATTCTACAACATCATAGTGAGGAAATTTTAATTAGCAATACCTCGTATTTCAAGCCTTCTGGAGCGGTTCCTGTCGGTACCTCAGATACGATCGGTTGTATTTTCTAAATTGACCCTTGAATTTATTTATTAAGTTCGTTCAACTTCAGCTTCAACGATTTTCTCGTAAGAGGTTTCTGGCCAATTTGAGACATCATTCTTAGCGTCTTCAGTGTTTTCTTTAGCAGTTATCTCTATATCTTGAGCGACATCAGCTATCTCGTTTCGAGTATCCATTACTGGTTTTTCTTTAAACATTGCGTCACTGTGGGAATTCGCAAGATTGTTTTCCTCCCTCTCTTCCTGAGTTATAATTAAGTCTGGATTTCTGTTAGATAATCACCTCAACAACATTGTAGACGTCTAACGCTCCTTCATCAGTTTTTACGTGAGCGACATCAGCAACTTCACTGCTATTTTCTAACACAGGTTCTTCTTCGATTACTTTCTCCCCTGAATTATGGACCGAATCCTCAAGATCGCTTTTCAGCTTCTCTTCCTGAGTTATCATTATAGCCTGGGCTTTGGTAAGATAATCACCTCAACAATGTTGTGAACGTCAAGGAATCCCTCATCAGTTTTTATGTGGGCGACATCAGCTTCCTCCTTCATAGTATCCAATACTGGCTGTTCTGCAATCGCTTTCTCCATTGCATCCATGTCCGAACTCTCAGGATTACTTTCCTGTTTCCCTTCCTAAGTTATATCTATATAATATGAGCTTCAGCAAGATAGTCACCCCAACATAGTTTTGGACGTCTGAGGCTCCTTCATCCGTTTTCACACCAGGTTCTGACAGCAGATAATCATTTTCAGCATTTAAAATCTCCGAATGTGTTGTTTCCACGTCAACTATTAATACAGTTCAAGAATCAAGAGAAATGTGCTTTACTGTTAGAAACCGCGTTTTGGTCATTTTCAAGTATAGGCTCGGAGGCGGCTGGTTCCATATCATAACCTTTTTCAGAATCGCCAGAGCTACTGAGAGTCTCCTATAAAACGGTGAGGTAAACAGATATGAAAGGGCAATCTATCACATATTCTTCCGCTTTCTTGAACAATTTATCATCCTCTTCAGACACATTTTCAGACTCCTCGTTATTAATTAATGGCTCGTCAATAGTGTTTTGACCGTTGGATTCGAGGATATTCTTGAAAAATTGAATTTTTTTGTGCGTCTTAAGAAACACTTTTTTGCCTGATTCTGAATATGATCCAAACTGCTCATAGCATCAGCTCCATCAATCTCGTTAGAAGCTTCGCTACCAACATCAGGTGCAGATGCTTCGTTAGGTTGAATTGGATCATCAAGAGTGGAAGAGTTATTTACAGCCTTCAAAACTACAATTTAACGATACTTAAGTTTTTTTGGATCTTGCATTATTTGCTGATTCTTCTGTATTAGCCAAAAACTCTTCGATGGTTTTAGAGCTATCTTTCATTAAAGTATGACTCTCACTCAGTTCGATAGGTGTAGATGGAGGGGTAGAATGTTCCTTCAAGTTCTAATGCAGAAAAATATAAAACAGAACATTAATGAAATCATTACGTTGGATTGAGTATTACCGCCTACTACATCTGAAACTTGTTTCACAGCAATGTTCAGAAGATCCTAAATGCTATATGTATGAGCACAGAGGCAAAGAGTAATTACCTTATATTCTTCGGATCCACTGATAATCGAATCAATGACGTCTGTGCGTTCATCGATTGAAGTCTTCTCCATTTCAACACTCAGCTGAAATGTATCTTTAATGTTGGATGTATTAATCAATTTGATGAACAGCGAAAAAGATGAATAAAGGATGAAAAACAGCGTAAAAACGATTTGATATTTCGAACAGTGATCTCGAGCATACAGCACTCAAATATTAGCTCAGATGAGTGTTCCAACAATTTCGAATATCTAATAATGATATATTGGATATATTGAATATACTCTCTTCCAAACTATTCGAGAAAAAAACGATACCTCATTTTGTGCGGGGTCTGCGGGTTCAGACGATAGGTCCATTGCGCAAAGTAGCTATAAGAAGTAAGAAATATAACTTTTTCATTCAGAAAACCATTTGCAGAGAATGAGACAAACGAATGAAATCAGAGCGAGTGGAAATTGACCTGACTTGCTTTATGATTTGAAGAGATGTCAAAGACGGAAAGCTCTCGCTAAGCAAGCAGTTGTCAGTCAGCTTTTGTTATCTTCCATTTAGTTTTCGAAAAGATGAAATGACGAAAAATAATTAAAAAATATATAGTTTTTGAAAAAAAGGCACCGTGGACCAATCACTCACAAGTAAAGAGTGATCTATAGGAAAGCAACCGAGCTGTACGTGGGAACTGTTTAAAATGGAGTGAGGAGTTTAAAGTAGAGCACACCATCGATTGAGTCAATACATAACAGATGTTGCTGAGATCAGAGTAAGCGAACAATTTTCGACTGTGTTTTACTTTTATTGGGGTTGTGCACTGAAAGTTTTCTTCAATATGACAGTGAAATGTTTCAATTTTTATTAAGAAAAATATTCTAAAAATCATTTGAGAATCATTGAAACAAAGCGTTTGTAAGTAAAGCTATCAATTCTTAAATATGTAGAGCTAAAAAATGATGTTAAACTAAATTGTTTTTAGACTGCGCTCTCTCTTTGAGAGATTTCAAAACTTTTTCCTTAGCTTCAAATCCTTCGAACACATTGTCATCTACTTTGCACAGTGCGCTGGTAAGATTCAGATCCTTAGGAATCTCCGTCTTGGCAGTATTGGTAACATGTTCTGCTGATGAAATCGGAGCTCCGGATAACTGTTCTGTTTCTGTTTTCACTTTCTTGTAACGTTTAACGTCTCTGAAAGGAAGAATACAATGTATCATGAACAGGACAAGACGTTTTCTGAACTAAAATACCTTGGGGGTTTGTTAAGCTCTTCTTCTGCTCGGGACTCATCAAAGTCATAGTTCTTGGAAACATAAGTTTTTTTCTTTTTTTGGGATATTTTTACTACACTGGCTAGAACGTTTTTATCATTGAGATCAGAGTCGCTTTTCTGAAGAGCAAATACATCATGCAATGACTGGAGCATATAGGAATGACAGTCTAGAAATTTCAAGTTCTTTGTTAATAAACTCATTTATTACCTCTGTCGTCATGGTTTAAACATTGCTCTGGTCTTGCCGTTTGTTCTAAATGCTGGTTGGTTGATTCTGCACAAGAACTTAGAGTGAGGGATAAAGATGAAGAACAGCGGGCCTAAATAGCTGTATCAAGTTCAGATTAGTAGTAACTAACCTGATCACATATTGCTAAATCTATGCTGGACATGTCATCTTTACAGTAGAAATCAAAAACTTGATCCGCAAAAACCCCAGATTCATCTGACGTATCACGGTATGAACAGTTCATTCTAGAGAAAAAGTTAGAATGAGAGTATCACAAAATTGTAACCTGCGCATGAAAGGAGAAAACAAAGTTGAATCAGTGCCACCTGGACTTCGTTCTCTATTTGTATTCACCATAACACGAAATTGCTCTTTTTTCCTAAGTTTCCCGTGTTTTAAACTCTTTCTAACCAGTTCCCGATCAGCTGCCTCGGCCTTTTTTTTTGCTTCCAAAACTGATCGCCTGTTTTGCTCTTCCTATTACGATGAAATGTGTATTTATATCAACCAAATCCCACCTTTTCAATAGCAGCTATCCTACATTCACTATTCGGCTCAATAGTCGATATCTGCAGACATATACTTTCCATAGGAGCTGGGTCTGGTGGATGGCATCGCCTGTTATTTTCCAGAAAATCATAACAAAATCTAAACTCGTCGAACCTTGGATCAATTAATGAACTCATTTGTTCTATACAAACAGCGAATGGTCGGAGTTGCTTAGCAGCATTCAATACATCACGAACTACACTTCGCAGAGTCATACATTCATTTACCTGAACAAAGTTGAGAAAAAATCCTTATACTTTCGAACCTTTTCGCGGAAAATAATTTGTTGTCTCCTAACGCGATCTAATTGCTCTTGCCAAAGCTCTTGCATCTCGGGTTGTAACTCTTCCATCAATTGTGAATGAAGACCAAGAGTAGTTTCAAGATTCTGACACCTACAAGTTTATCCTCCGAAAACGAGAAAAAGAGTTTATGCTTTATACTCTTTTATCAGAATGTTTATAACTTCTGGTTTCAATAAACATCTTCTCTTGGTGATATCTCTTTGCATCTCTTGCGCACGAATACTCAGTTTGGACAATTCGATAGCCACTTCTTTCAGAGGTCCTAGACATAATCTTGTTATTATTTATTTACAAATGCAGGCATACCTTCTACTCTATTAAAAAGTTGACCAAACGTACCAGAAAGATCGATCATAGCTTGAAATTTAGGAAGAACGTTCGGTTTAATTTTATGTTGAGAGCCGGACACAGTGATGCAAGATCCCGAACTACTATTGCTCTCTTTAGTTCCTTCTTTGACAGCAGAAATTGGACACCACGCAGCTGATAGACCTGGAGAAAAATTCAAGGAAACGTCAGAATGAAAACCAACCAATATGAGGTTCTAAAACTTTTGCTAACTCGGTACGGAAATGTAAGCTTTGGCAGGTTTTTGTCGGAGAAGATTTCTCGATACTCTGGGAACATATCATCTACAATAATAATGATATAAGATAGCATGAATGAATCAGCACCTCTGTTCTCTTAATGAGGTGGGGCAAATACTGTAAGGAATCTATTTGGGATGCAGAGGAGAATAGCAACCGTATCGCCATCAAGCAAAGTTTCGTTGGTAACTAAGTTGTGTTATATCAGAAGAAACATCTCATTTAACTTACTATATACAAATGTATGTTTTCAATCTGACTTCTGCATACTGATTCAACTTCTGACTTCTCTACTTCAAGACGTTCTGATAAAATCTTTCTCATGTTGTTCACAGCCTCAATGATGTTATCACATAAACAGTCGAGTCTAAATTTATAAAACGATTCAAGCATAGGAAAAAATCTCACGTTTCTTTTTCTGCGGAATAAGTTTCAAACGCTTCTGATAAAGTCTTCATTTTATTCTCTAACTCTTGTAGTAAAAAATCCTAAAACTTCTGTTAGATTGGATCCATTTTCAATCACCAACCTGATGACTCTTCAGGGAACCTGATTGTGTCTCAATAATGTCTAATATATTCCTATGAGCCTCATCTAATGATACGTAAAATACTCTATTTTCATATGGAATTAAAGATTGAAGAAAACTCTAACTACTTGTGCTCAGATTCAACTTCGTTGAAGCATTTGATACAGGCTAAATGTTTTTGTTCCACATTGTATAAAACAAAATTTTCATTGTGTCTTCCACAAATAGAATTAGATTGAATGAAACTCCTTTCCTCTGATTTCATTATAACATGCTTTCGGAACATTTTGGCCTGAATGTGGTCTGTGGATGCTCTTAACAATCGCACTTACATTATGAGTTGATAATTTACAAGAAGTGCATAAGTATTGTTGACAAGTTTCACAAAATAGCATTGGATGTACCATCTAAAGATCAATTTAAGAAAAATTCGAAATTGAAGAAACTGACTTCCTCACAATTTGCACAACAGTCGGTTCGTTCCTGAGAAGACTTTAAAAGAAAAGAAGCTAACACATCTTCTGTAGGCAATACTTCATCTAATAAACTCGAGAGCTCATAGAAACAAGATGGGAAGTACCGTCTACGCCAGAACTGCTTCGCAAAATCGAACAACTGGATGAATGAACTCTCTCACATGAAGTACAAACTGTGTGCAAGCATTGCAAAAAAACTGGAGCCGATAATTCCTTAATTGAAAAAAATGTTTTCAGTGAATAAATACTTCACAACCTCTTTACAAGTGATGCAATCCAATGGATTTGTCTCCATAAATCGCTTAATTATATGAAAAGTTTAATGGGTAAAACTGACAACATAAATATATCTGCATATTGATGAAACAACATTCAAAGCAACCATTTAGGATAATACATTTTAATAACCAATAAATAACACCCAAAAATAATTTGCAGATAGGAGGAAGCTCCCATGTGTTGTTGGGTACCTAATATAGTGTTCAGTCAATAAGCTTCTTAGCTTTGAAGTAGTTGCGAAGAAATAGAACTTGCCAACCAGCAAGACCTAGCAGACATAACATGGAAAATACTGATAAATATAAAACACGGCTATTTGTAGATTCTGAAAGACAAAAAGTTTAATCAATTCAAAGAAGCCTAACCGTTTGTGTTTCTCATTTCCTCCTCACGTTGTCTCATGAATGCGAAGTCCTTAACAATGGAATCCGACAAATCTTCGAGGCGTCTCAATTCGACCTGAAGAAAATCAAATAACAGAGAATGAAATGTTAGAAAGAAAAAAAACCTCTAGAGGCTTAAGCTTTTCAGCCTTAGCTAAATCCTCGTAGTTTTTAGCTTCAACTCCGTGTTTCATAGAGAGATTAACTTCACGAGCTGACCCTCCTTGAGCTTTAATAACTTTTCGATTAAATGCATTAAAATAAAAATCTTACGATTGGGAGCGTGATTCAAGACACAAATTTCAAAAATGTCATACTCGTCAGCAGTAAATGCGAACTTCCCTTTCAAGTCTTGGAAATTCTCACGTTTGTAAAGAATATGACCACGGGTATCAGAAACCTAAATAAAAAACAAGAATTCAAGTATAATAAAATGTTAATTACAATAACACTTCCTGAGTATCCGATACCTTCACTGAACTCATATTCTCCCGTAACAATGATTTTCTTATGAATTTCTTCTTTCAAGCATTTCTTTTCATTGGCGTTGATGTTGAACCTAATCGCACAACTGGCAGAAATAATGGCTAATACTATCAACTTCTGTAGCATTTGACCTAAGTGAATGAATAAGAGTTAAGTGAATATGTTTACTAATTAAAATAATGTGTAAAGAGTGATCCTCAGGAAAGTGCTGCAAAGGGCGCACAGTTTTATACAACGTGGGAGGGGGCGTACCCACAATTGGCGCACGGTTCTTCAACGCTTTTTCCAGGTAGTCTATCTAATTTTGAGAAATCACCTGTGATTCAAGCATAAAATTCTCTTCATAATGGCATCTTTTAATACCCAGCATCAGGAAACTGATGGCGTGAGCATAGATATGAATTCGGTTGGTGGAATCGATCATTTTGGGTTTTATAATTCTGGAAACTACGACATCAACAGTCAAACTCGTGCGTAGTTTTTCACTACTTCTTGTACATTAATTTCAACTACTTTACTATATTTCAGAGCATGAGGAATTTTCTGGGACTGGCATGTTGACAGTAAATGCGAATAATTTTGGTAAAGCGGGAAATTATTTGGTAATCTTTAATATATCGAACGGATTAATTCTATTAATTAGGAAACAAAAGGGTTTGGCTGGCTGTTAGAAGCTCAAGAAAACGTAGACTCTCAAGTTTCTTTATTGTAAGGCCATTCGCTGTTTGCATAACAATAATTTTCTCTAGAGAAGAACTCGACATCGATTTAACTGATATTTATTACAAAATAAGATGCGTGCTTCTGCCTCTTCCGTACTTCAGAATGAAGTTGAACATCGTTCGAGAATCTCCTGATTTTTGGGGTCCACTAGGAGTCGTGCTGGCATTCGCTATGCTATCAATATATGGACAAATTTCAGTATGCTTTTTTCCTATTTCATACAATGACCAAACTCAGCAGGTTCTTTCATGGATTCTAACAATGTGGTTTTGTGGAGGATTCATGGTTTATTTCATTGCGCGAGCACTGGGAGGAGATGTGAACTATTCACAGGTCTGTACTTTTAATTATATTCACAGTTTGAAGTTTGCTGGTTCACTGTCGTCCTCATTTAAGGTCCTGGGCGTAATCGGATATTGTTTAATTCCCTTAGTTTGTACAGGATTTTTCTCTTCATTGTTATCGAGGTTGGATTAACAACGGGATTTCTTGTATATTTTAGTTAAGGTTCCATTATATTTCTTCTACCCTGGGGATATTAGGCATACTATGGAGCGTGTACAGCTCTGGAACCCTGTTGTGTGAGGATGAACTTCAAAGCAAAAAGTACCTCTTGTTGTACCCCGTTTTCTTATTATATGTTTATTTCTATTCCTTATATTCGGGCGTATGACGTATTAATTTGATAGTTCAAATGATTAAAACATTATTCAGTAATATAGCACTTTCAATCTCTCTCGAGTCCTGCAAGCTTCCATAACTCTATAAGAAAATTAGTAAGAGAATTAATCATTTCGTGGTAAACGTGGATGACGCAGGAGATGAGAATTGATTCGTTTTTATTTCCTCATCAACCAGGGTGACTAGAAGACTGTCATTTTATACAGGTCTGATAATGCACGACAATCAGAATTTAGAATAGTTCCGCATATTAGGCTGTATAGAAACTAAGTCTGTTTTAATTAAATTTTTTTCAAGTTATTGATTGGTTTTCAATGTTATAGAGATAGCGTTCATTCATCTTTGCTACAATTGGAAGCTTGGGAATCTCAGTTTTGTAGTGTTATAGCATGCATCTTGATCATCGTTCATTTGCATTTATTTTCTATTAAGATTGCAACCAAAAATTTTTTTCTCTGACCAATGTGGTATTCAATACGACTAATCAATACCCGGAAAGGTACACGTGAAAGAAAGGTTTATCATTTATTTGTCATTTCCATTCGTCATATCCAAGCTCTTGTTGACTTCTTGTGTTGCTGTTGTCGAATCGGAAAATCTGTTTAACTGATCTGTAGCATTTGTTTATTGTCATCTGCTCCGGCTTTATCAGTATACATTGACCTTAAACATTGAACATCTGCTTATAGGTTCGTAAATGACAGATGTTTATGTGCTGACTTTCGATGAAATTGTTTGCTCACTTCTCTGATGGTGATATCGTTTCACAAAATCGTTAGTTCTACTTCCATGTTATCGTGTAGTGGCTAGCTCGAGTCATAAGGCCTAAATAAACTGAAATTGATGTTGAGTACTTTTTCATTCTGTTATCGATTCTCTCACATGACATGGTGGACTGTTCCCTCTGTTCAGTGCCAGCCTATAATTGTCTAAAATACTTGAAGCAATGATGTATCGCGGTCGTTTTGTCGAGTAATTTTTTGAGTTTCCCTTTACTACCGTCTACCGTCTTCTCAAGGTTAATAGTCACCTGTATTGTGCGTGAGTTATATCTTTTAACCATCTTTAACGAAATGGGTCACTGGTGTTTTATTCTTGAAGTGGCTCGTTCGTTATGCCAAACCCAAATATATTATTTTTTAAGCGGATACATTGATGATTTTCTTCGGGTTATAAGATAAAATGAAAATTCCCGACTTCCCTCCAATCGATTTTAAGTTGTATTTATGTGTTTGAATCGAGTCTTAGTTTCTGTATCTTTTTGAACGATGCTAAGGCGTAGCAATACGCTGACCTTGAGAGCGAATCTTTCGGCGCGCATGCACCCACGCGCCCGCCAGTTTTGGATCGTGAAATTTTCTTTTGTGAGTCCAGAATGTTAATTAGTACCAGCTGACTAGCATGTAACATCATTTGAACTCGATGTCGATGCTCAAAAAGTTTCGAAATTCCCTCGTGACATGCACTAATCACTATTGTGAAATTTTTGAATGCCTTATCGTTTCTCCAATATTTCGTCACATCGACAGACCTTGTTTAATTTGTGACTCACGCATATAGGAAAATATTCCCTTATTCAACACTTTTTCATCATGAACGTTTCGAACCCGAACAGTGAGTTTGGATTTATTACATTTGATCAACTTCGATGTCGCTTTTATATTATAATAGACACGCCCAGTCTAATATCATGGATGGGAAAAGGTTTATGCTATAAGAAGATTGGCTATTATCTTATTGGCTGTTATATTGAATTGAACAGTAAATGACTCATTGTTTGAGTTCCATTTTTCGAAAAGTTTCGCCCTGACTTACCGGGCATTTTCTCGTACCTGTCATCATCTTTTTCTTCTAGCAAAGGTCATTGACATTTTTCGCATACGTGAATATAAGCAACGAAGGGTGTTAATGCTGTTTGTGAGTTTGCTATGGTTTTAAGCACTTGATAATTTTATCACTTTATTTATTTAGACAAGCAATCTGTTTGTTGATAATTAAACAAATAAAAGTGGATTTCCTAATGTTTTGGCATAGCACAGCACCAACCCATAGGAAAATCTGCTTAAACTTTGTTGTATCGAACTATACTTAAGAGTTCCTTCCTCGGTCTTCAGAGTTTTGAACTTTTTCGGGAGGGCTCCACTTATTTACGAAAAACGCTTTTATTACTTCAATTGTAAACCAAATATTTCTGGAAAGATCTTGATGTGAGGTTCTCGATTGTCTTCACATGGTAGTCTCGCTTAGCTTTTTGTTTTCTTTGGTTCGAATTGCGTTCCGGTTTTTTGTTATTATGTTATTGCTTTCTAATTATTCTATCTCTACTCTCTTCATTCACTTTTACCAAATTAATGTTCAATAGACTGAACTAGAATGTGAAGTTGTTCTATACCTATGTAAGGGTAGTAGTGTAAAGTCAACCTTGTGAGAACATCAATGGTGGTTCCTGACAAAATAGCTATTGCCCCTTTCAACTCCAGCTACAATTTCTCCGTTCCACAGTTCTTTGCGTCCGATTTTCTTTTGTGAGTGAAGTTTTCACGAACATGGAGAACACCTGTTTGGGGGTCGATGTCTTCCCAAACTTTGGTTACTAGCAACAGTATGTGTGGCTTTAATACAAGAGCTAATGTTTTCCCTTTGTGCGCTCAGGTTTTTCTGTTCTTGTCAACAAGAAGCGTGCTGCGTGCATATCGCAGCCTAATACCGTTTTGTTTATGAAAACAAAAACCTCACTATTTGGTTCTTGATCAAATAGAGATTTCTGAATTATTTACATGCTGTGCTTCGAAATGCCGGCAAGTCTAGCTGTTTTTATCAAATTTATTTATAGCTATGAACCTGCATATCTTATTTATTGCTCATATGAATTCTTTGATCAAACTTCATTATTTATGATTTGAACTTAACACATGTCATATTCTCAATGCCCTCCGTTTGTGCTTTCCCAGGACATTCACTCTTAAACTGAATGATCTTTGTGAGTCGTCTCTAAAATGCTAGAACTAGAATTTGAGAAAGCTAAATGGTTGCTACCGCTACCACAGATCAATTAGTTTTCAGAATGCTGTTTTCAGCTGATTAGGTTCTCCATATTACTGCCATATTCACAGTCGTTTCAATCAGAATGAATTCCTAATTTTAATCTGCTAGAGTTCGCTTTATCTCATCCCATTTGATGGACAGCTCGACATAGCTAATTAAGGCAGTCCTTCATCAATCTAGTTATGTTCGTGTAATGTTTGGTAATGTAATGTAGGAGAGCGAAAGTTATTGATTGTTTAATAAGTGTCGTTTATGTGAATTTCTGGATATCAATGCTCTTTGTTCACGCCCCAGGTCTTCGTAACTCTCGGCCACTTTCTATTTCATCTTAGTTTCTCAGTTTCTGTTTACTGTGCTCGTTCATTTTTTATTACTTGTTGAATCCTCGTAGCTTGATCTAAGCTCATGTTTTTAGTCCATGGTTTTTGAAACATGAACTCATTTGTACTTGGTTCAAGTTCTTCTGCTTTTACTTTCTGTCCTTTCCTATTCACTCTATAGTTGTTTTCATGTGGTTGCCATGAAATATGGGGCGGAGCAGTCAGCTGAGCCAGGACACGTGCCCTTAGACTCGACATGAGCTCATACAGGGCGTGGCTATAAGTTTACTATAAAGGGTTGAAGCTGTTCCTTGAGGCGATAAACTTTTTTCTCTCATTGTTTGTTGAACTTTTTATGGGTTTGCGGTAACCAATTTCTTGTCTCATTCTCATAAACAAAATCAAAAGCATAAAGCTAAAACCGCTCTGTCATTTTTCTGTTGATGAATTCTAGTTTTGAACTTAGAGTCCGCTTTAAATTTTCATATTTTTAACTACTCTTGGGTGGAATTCATGTAACTAGTAACACTAAATGGTCAGCTGATGAACCATGTGTTATCATTTGGCAAGAACTCATGTGACAATTACATTTTCGATCCATTTTCATTTGTGCAATGCAAGCAAACCTGCTGCTTTTCCCCTTTCTCTATCCTTTTTCTCTATACTTGCTTGTTATTGTTGAGATTGTCCCATTTCGATCTTATGAATTCCCGCCGATTCTTTTCCCGCTGCTAAATTCCTGATGGTGTAAGCGCGTGACTAACGCTTATCCGCATTATCTTGACCAAGTTTCTTCACAGTTCGTTTTTTCTCTTCGCATTTATTTTTTAAAAGTGGAGTAGAATGTTCAATAAATTACTTTGCTTTTCTGTTCCAATTAATGAATTGATTTTTCCATTACTCTCTTGCTCGAGCAGATGTGACCTCATATGTTAGAGAACATTTTTAAACATATGAGTTTTTGAAACTAAAGTCTAACCCTATCATTTTATTCGCTAGTTAATGCATTAGACCGTCAGAGTTCATGCTGCGGAATCAATTACTTTTTTTTTCAGTCTCGTTCTTTTCTTCGTGATAGTCTTGTTTTCTCTTCATTGCATATTATGAATGACTTCTTCGTTTCTGCACCTCAGACATTACTCATGACTGTTTTTCTTACAGAAGTTTCAATTTCTTGTTCGTTGTGGGAGCTACGTCTCCTAGTTTTGTGTCAAGACGGCTCGTGAAAAGCACCGAAGTGTAACGGCTGAAGACGCGGCGCAAGCTGTTGTCGACGTCGATAAGGCAATGAGATATCAACATTCGAGGTTCACTGCTATTTGGATTGTTTTTGATCGCTTTTTATTTAAGCAAGCAATCAGTTGCTTCTAAAACTGTCCCTTCATCCGCGCCTCGGGGTAGCAAAACATTGGGTTGGTTTCTCGACAGTGATATCTTCGAAAAGAAAGGTTGGTTGCTGGAAGAATATACGAATGAATGTTCTTCTGTCGTATTCCTCTATTTATGGTCACAATTTAAGGAACTCAAGTGAAGAATGAAACCATCATCAACAAAGCTGCTGATGGAAAAAAAAAACGCAGAGGACCCAGGAAGCATAAGAAGTCTTCTGAATTGGGAAGTGATGGCAGTGGTTCGTATTACTAACAATATACCGAACAATATTTTCCTTCAGCAACATCAGAAGACGGATCTGATGAATCAAAGAAGCAAGCATTGTTGTCCGATCCATATGTTTCGAAAGATGATTATATTGTGTACGACATTGCTTCTGATGGGTACTACTATGAACAGGGTAGTGCGAGAGGATGGCGGAGACGACAAACAAACTCGATTGGTGCACCAAAGCCAAAAGATCAGGTAATCTTTCGTTTTTTTATGGAATGGAGAATTGAGTTCTTTTTTTCGGGACGTATCACCTGTTTTGATTATTATTTATCGTAAGAATATAGTTCAACATCTTTTCACGTGAAAGCGAAGAGTGCATATATCCTTTCATCGAACGTTGTGTACTTTGGTAAAGGTTGTAGCATTCCGAAGTGCGCTTGTCCTACTAGTTTGGCTCTTAGTTCAGAGACGAAGTTTTGAGAATATTTGAGAGAGGGAATCGAAAAATAGTTCAACATTTTCTTACTTCCAGGATGTTGAAGCCAAGCTTTCAAATACAAAGTCTGCCAGTCAAAATCAACTTCAAGCTGCTGCTACTCGTGCCCTTCTGCAAGCGGCTGCTATGAACCCAGGACCATTCAAGTATTTTTGTCTGTCATAAGATAATGAAAAACTTTTTAATTTGAAGGTACTATGATCCTAACTCTGATGGATATTTTTATGAGATGGCTTCTGTGGATGGATGGAAAAAGAGAGTTCCAGCTCAAGGATCCAAAATTCATCAAGGACCAACTTCAAACAACACTGCCACCACAAGTTATGGAGCTGCGTTAGCAAAAGGACAAATGCCGAAAAACTGCATAATTAATGACAGTAGTGCGAGTTCGTCCGTCAGTGAAGATTTTTCTGCACAGGTGAATCAGTTATTTATATTGTTTTGTATACATATAGGAAATCAGGACTTTTTTGGATGTGACTCGGGTTTCCGAAGCTTTCGTATGCCTCGTCCAAGTTCGCTGACGTTGGAGACGAACAACCAAATTTTACCATCTTTTAATGCTGACCAGTTCATTCAAGATCTTTCTTTCTCTGGAATAGATCAAACAAAAGTAATTATTAGTTAAACACTCTTTATTAGTTTTGGCTTTTTAGCTTTTTGGATCAGGAACACCTACTCCCCATGGTGCACCTCTTTGGGAAGACTCTGATAAGTTAGACTCTGAAGATGCTGTCCTAGGCAATTTATTAAAAGGATTAGAAAACATATGGACAAGTCCTGCATGACTGACGTGAAGTCTAGTTTTCTACTTTAAATTCCTTGAAGTTTCTGTATGGTTGATCTTTTGTTAGATACTTATATTAGTCGTAAGTAAGGGAATCCAATTTAGCCTTTTTGGTTATTGCTTGGTATTTTCATGATTACTCTGCGAAGTTATCTGTATATCAGTAGGCGTTTTACCGTTTTAACGATCACATATCTTGTTCTATCGTTATTAGTGATCACCAAGCGACTGGTTCGTAAGATCGTTATATCTAATCCAAGATTTTCGGTCTTCCCAAAGTGATCTTTTGTTCGAAAAAAAAACATTTCTAGCCTTTTTAATGGTCGGAATAATGTAGTCTCAGTTAGATTTAGTTAGTTTCTCAGTAGTTTCAATTCTTGAAATTCAATTACCCGTTCATAGTATTGGAACAAGCAACAGTCTCATAGAAGTGTTTTGGTGAATCATAGTTTTTTAAACCCATTTGAGTCTCGAGCACCCAAATTCGTAGCGTTCTGAATTCACTAAGCTCATCGGGTTGTTTTACTTTTTGTGTAATTAAATAGAGATTGATGTAAGAGCCGTGGCTCGTTAAACGGATATGTTCATCGTTATTGTTGTCTTTAGTTTTGCCTTTTGATTCACGTGAAACATTGTTATTGCTGACCTATGAACATACTTTGAGAACATTGCGAGAGAATAAAAGTTGACTCGTTACCTAATACATTTTGAGGATATTGCACTGAGTTGTTGAATCAGGTACATGATCGTCCCTAGTTCACAGACTCTGTACTGAACTAAAATTTTGCCAAAAGAGTGCGTTTGTTCTTTTACTGGTTGCTTTAATGGCTTCAGCCTACGTTCGATGTTTCGAAAACAAAGCAAAAACAAATAAAAAGACAAACTGTGGTACAATTGCACTTTTTGTTATGCGGGATTGACGCTGGTAGGAAAACTTGCTGAATCTCGTTGTTATTTTCAGATTCTGCTAGTTCTGGAAAACAAAATGAAACAGCTGAGCACATAAGCAACTTGAAACGATATAAGTTCAAATTTAATTTTCAAACTTTTTCTTTGCACTGATTCAAATTATCGTTAATGGTTGAACAATATTGCAAAGTTTGAGAAAGATTTGTAATGGTAATCAGCTGGCTTTAGTTTTTTGTTCTTGACAGGCGGGAAGGATCTGAAAAAAAAACTTCCTCGGCGATTTCGGCGACTGTGCTCACCTCTTGCTTAGCAATTATACGGATCGCGAAGTCAGTCAACCACGAGGGTAATAGAGACAGAGGAATGAAGATCAAGATAGCGTCCCAGCCACAATAATATCTGTAATATGAACTAAACATACGAAATAAAAAGTTGACATCACCTATGACGAGGGTATTTAGCCACCAAAGCATGATAATAGTTATTGACCACGAAGTCGATATTGGTAGAACTCATAGAGATATATGTCTCATTCCATTTTTTTATAACTATAAGCGAGTATTTGAAAAACATTCGAGTGAAAACAAGTTACAATAGTTTTTAAATGTCTCCCCGTACTCTTCCTTTGTTTCGTTGTCTATTGATTGCCACACATTATTTACTCGTTTCGCCATAGCTTCTACATCCAACAAAGGTGTTCGAAAGATACCTGGCTCTAGAATGCTGCACTTGACGCCCCAATTGAATAATTCTTGTCTTCAAAGGATTCGTACGTTATACAATTTTAGAACGTTTCTTGCCTCAATGCATCCATATATGCCTCTGCTCCATATTTAGCAACAACATAAGGGCCTGCAGCAGGACTAGAGATTCTTCCGTTCACAGAAGTGACCGTTATTATTCTCCCCCTCGAAGATTTTATCATTTTTTTGAAAGCCTGAAATGTATCAAATCACTTTGAGCTTTGTTTTCATCATGTTTGGAATTTGTCATCTGTATCTCAGCTGAAAGAATTGATCACAGACAAAGATTTATTCGTGCTTATTCTTTGTGAGTGGAACCATTGTTCCAGTGCTGAACTTCAACGGAAGTCAGAACGAGATCTGTGATTGGCTAACATTATTGAATGGTCTATGAGGGCACATGCACTAAATATGGAGTTCTCCGCTCGTTGGTTTGAACGTTAGTGAGGTCTAGTTGGGAACCGATTAATCTTTGATTTGAGGAATTGTTGGAACTTACACTACCTGAGTTATTCTGATCACTCCTAAAGTATTTACATCAAAAGAGCTCTGATAGTCAGAAATTTTTAGCCAATCATCCGGTCCATAACATGAAAACACGCCGGCGTTGTTAACAATACCCCAAAGCTCTACAAAGATGCTAAATTTGAAAATCACACATGCCAAGTAACTTAAGTTTCCTGGTAAATTATCAACAACAAAATCTCTAGCTTTTTCGACGCTTTCGTCATTTCTTACGTCTACCAGAAGCGTCCTGAGATTAGATCCTCTGTAATCTTTGGCCAGTTCATTTTCACCCTGAACATTCTCTCTAACAGGCAAATTGAAGTGAAAAGAACTTTTTGTGAAAAACATGCTGCAAACACAGTCATTCCTTTTTTTGCACATTTCAATGCGAGAGCTTTACCAAAACCACTATCACAACCAGTTATGAACACGGCTTTCGAATGTAAGTCTCCTACAGTTGGCAATTCCCAGATGAATCTAAAAATAGAATCAAGCAAAAAGCGAATGAGGAGGCAACATACCTCAACAAATAGTATAAAGGCACACAAAATAGCAAAATTAGTAAAACCATGATGGTTGTTAGTTATCTATAAGAACTTCTTTAGGGAAACCGTTAGACGCTTTAAAAACTCTCAAAGAACTGAAAAACTGATCAATATATACAAGCCTCAACTGGCCCCTTCATTCATAATCAATTTGTAAAAAATTCGATAAAATGATAAAACACCAAATGTGGACTGTCAACCTCAGATGTATTTTGGTAAATATTGATTTCTTTCGGAACTCTATGCCAAACTACTTTATAGATGTTCTTACTATATGTTTGCCAAGTTTAAGAAGAAAGTTTTTTTTCTAACTTTGTTTACATACTTTTGAAACTAGAACTGCGAGAAGAACTCAAATATTCATGAATTAGACTTTCTGCAGAAAAAGAAAACAACGAAATTCATCACGTCAAAACAGAATTTTTATCATTTACACTACTCGACAATATGATAAGTTGAAATGCCTGTTATGTACAAACAGATATCACACGAATTCAATCATGGTTTTCGGAACTTCCCACACACTCTCATACAGCTATTGTAATCAGGGAAATTGTTAACATTGCCCATTGTGCCATAAAATGAGAACCTAAATGTATTTAGAGTTGATAAAGAGATGTATAGATAGAATACCTCATGCAAACATTGAATTCTTGGTTCCAAAAATATTTATCACTCTTGATGCCTCCTACAGAGAACTTACCTGTATCGTAATTCATACTACAAATATGCTCTGAAAAAATCAGAATATTTTTTAAATACACTTTTCCTCACCTGCTGAAGGGCAACAGAAACCGTTTCTGCAAGCAAAATCGGAGCTACAAGGCTGAATATTATTACATCTAGTTGGAAAGAGATGATCTGTATCGTATTCAGCAGAACAGGCTTCTGAAACGTTTGTAATTATTCTTTCATATAGGGTTATGACGTACCCTTCATTTTGAAACTTTCACTAGTGTCATTTTGGGCTTCTCTCATCTTCTAAAACAGTTTCAAATGTCATACAGAAATTTACATAACTATGCGCCTACTTGAGCTCCTAAGCCTTTTACACAAAAGTTTTGACACTCGGTTATGCTATCAAATCTGTTCCCGTTCCCGTTGCACCCATTGTACATGAAAGGTTGACAAATTCCTTAAAGAGAAAGGTTTTAAAACGATTTTAAATCAACAGTAGAACCTTGTGAGGTGTAGTAGAACATTTGGCTTTGAGGCTCATCACAGAAGTCTCCACGTTGTCTTGGTTCTGAACAGCTTTTCTCGACAGTGTCAGCTGTTACATGAACCAGAAAGACAAGTAACAAAGTAAGTATTTGTGACATTATGAGGGAATTTGAAGTTTCTGACACGTCCAAATGAGGTGCTTCCGGCAAGTATATAAGGGAACAAGTTGTTTGGAATCAGCTGTTTGTCTTCAAACAGAAGAATAACTTGCTTGACAGATTAGTGTTCCGGTTAAGTCAACAGTAAAAGAAACGGAAAAACTGAAATACTCATTGGAATAGAGAGATATCGGAGAAGCTCATTTCGAACAGGTTCGCACGGCAATTTGTTTTTCACGATGAGCAGGCATAAGAAACGTTATATGACCCAGATAAAAAATCAACTTGTCGATTCAACTAGAGATTTTAAGTAAATATGATGAAGAAGATCATATTTACAAAAAAAATTATTTTTTTATCTGAATTTCACTGATAAAGCTCATAGCTTGTATGTGAGACGGTTTGTTACTTCTTTCCTGTCTCCCTAACAAAGAGAATTCTCTGAAAAAACGTGCAAAACCACATGAAGCCTGTTGTGATTGTACAAAATGACGTAACAAACAAATAAACATTGAAGTACTTAAAGCTTCTGCCACAACCATTTCCACAAACTTTCTTTGAAGAGCTGTCTATTTTCCGGAAAGTTCTTCTCCAAACATTCTAATTTTCCATTTCTGTTTAATCTTCATTCTGACACCCACTCACCAAGGTGTTTTTGCTTGCCATACGACTTGCAATTGTTCCTTTGGTTCTTCAGAAAATGTTACTTCAAACTATTTTTTTGTCTTCATTGATCATACTATCAGTTCAATGCGATTGTTTTTCTTCCAAAAATGTGGGAGAATACTGCGCACAGAAGGCTGAAAAAAGATTTTTCTTTGACCCCAAATACAGTAAGTTCATTTTTACTTTATTGTTAAACTTGGTTGAAGAATGCCAACCTTTCCAATATCGAGGATGTGGTGGTAACACAAACAATTTCCATACTCTAGAGGAATGTAAAGTAAGAATCATTGAGAGAACATAAGAAATTAGTAATTCGACAATTTTAAGGAAAAGTGTATTGACGGAAAGATTTCGAGGACCAATGAAACTGAAGAGTTTGTTCCACATGGAAATAGCCATGATCAATGGAGAAAGGGTAGGATTACGTATTTTTCTCATTTTCCTCAGAATCTCTCGAAAACGTGATGTTTTTAAAGAAATTCCTCTTTCAAGCTACGGAATGTGGATCTGTTTTTTTGATACCAAATGGCAAATACGAGAAATGTAATTCATCATGTGCCCTGAACCATAATTGTGTGAATGGAGTTTGCTGCCCAACAAAAGGTAAACTGAACAGAATCATAATGAGAATTCATACTTCATAAAGAATATGTGTGCTCTTTACGATATGACAGCGGACATTTCCAATCCGGAATCGAAGATAGACCCAGGTACAAGAACATTGGCATCAGTATAAATAGTGTTCATTGTTAAGATTCGCTTGGAATCATCAAACACAGGCGTGTGATAGATTCAGTTATTACGGCGCAAATGGAAATTATAACAACTTTCCTTCATTTTATAGTTGCGTTGGATATTGTAAAAATGCCAAGCAGCTTTCTCGTTAAATGCAAACTAATATTTTCCGACTTTCATGCAGTATTCGTGTGAATAAAATTTATGAACAGCCTAATAAGTATTATGTTATGTTACATTTACAAATGATAAGTTACATCTTATACAGTATTGAAAGATACCAGCCAATATAAAGAAAGAACCAGTTCCCACCAAGGTGTTAATGTGCATGAAGTATAATACAAGCCTGTTTCAAGTATGCTAATTCAACGTTTAACAATAACCTGAACTTCTGATAAAAGTAAAGATCATCGTTCACTTGATTTGAGGTCATTCAATTGAAATGAAGTTTTAAGGGAGGTTTTTTAGAGAGTTTTCTGTTGTCTTAGAACGAATTCTCGGATCATAAATTGAAGAATAAGTTTTATGAAATTTCCGTCATCAGTTCCTTGTTTCTGAAATGTGTATGAGAAAAGGGTTGAAGAGCGATGGGAGCTCGTGAAGTGAATTGATGAATTAAGTTATTAGAAAAGGAGATGTGTACTAGGAACAAGAGAGAAAGAAGAGAAGAGTAGATGAAGCGACAATGTTATAAAAAAAGAAGACAATGGAAGATGATATGACGTTTGTATAAAAAAGAAATTGAAAAAAAATAAAGAGAAGAAGAAGACAATAGCACAAAGAGAAGATATTGAATTCATTAGGAAAAGATGATGATATTTTACAAAATAATGACAATGATGGAAGAAGTAGGAGAAAAGCTGGTTTGACCTGGTCTTTTCCAAGTGTATATAATGACCGAGACAAAATAGAGAAAACAAAAATTGTGTCATTTTGTAACTTCTATTACGAACAAATTCTTCAGAAATGTTCCTTCGTGCTTTATTGTTTGCTCTGTTAGTCGCGGTGGTATCTAGTCAGTTCTATGGTGGACGAGGAGGATATGGTATATCATTATTTGATCGTATAGAAATTACAAAAGATAATCCAGGGCGTGGTGGATATGGTTATGGCCGACCATATGGAGGTTATGGAGGATATGGTGGATATGGAAGACCATACGGAGGATATGGTGGGTATGGAGGTAGTTTCGACTTTCAATTAACGGTGATTAATATATTGTAATTCAGGACGTCCTGGATTAATCGGAGCTTTCATGGGATAAATCCTGACATTCCGAATAATAAATGAATAAATTGTATAAACATTTAATAGTTAACAATTGAAAGTAGAACAACATACATATTGTGTGTATCGACCAGAATATACACAATTGGGAGTATCATCAAAAAGACAATTTTTGGTTGAAGAACATTGTAAAGGTTTGGAAGTGCGAGGATACATTCGAGCAATTCCTAAAACACTTGTCTTTCTGAGAGAGAACGAAAAGGACTAACCTAACGAAGAATCATATTGTTTTCGAAGATTATTTCCACAACAAATGTATTGTTGAAGTATTTGACTATATTCACATCCAAAGCCATAACTACACTGAGAATACATACAATTTTTCATTTCTCCGTTCGTGTGTTCTACTACATGGTTGGAATTCAAACAAACTTCTTCAAGAATATTGTTTTGGAATTCAATGAAATGAAGAACAAACCGTCGTTATCTTCTGTTCTCCGCCTACATATTCCATTATTGCATTCAGAGAATCCCATTGGTTGGCATTGAGCTGAAAACGAACACCTCTCTCCCAACCTTCGCATAGCATAACAATCTCCATCAATAGCTATTTCTTGTGAATTACACACTATAAAATAATATATGGTCTAAATTCTCATGGAGCATCTCTTACATCCGTTTATTCGACAGCATCTTCCATTCAAGCATTCATACGTGTCACCTCCTAAAGCCTATAACTCTTTTTTTCATCTGCTTCATTTTCATTTGAAACATACCCTACAATAGTTAGCATTATCACATCGTGTCTCGCCATTTAAAGAGGAATAACCCCAGGGACATTGAGCTGACGCGAAATCTTCTATTACACATAAAAGCTTTCGAAATGTTAATTTCAGACTTACCAAGTAATAAAAGAAATGAAATAAGCAGCGTGAGCGTGTTCATTTTCTTCTCCATCGGCATGAGTTGAAGAAGAATGAGGAGTTCCTTTTCACAAATATTTCGCATTTTCATGTATATACCAGCTTCTTGTTGGTAGAGTAAACATGGAAGATCAACGAAAAACTTTGAACTTGCAACCCCCTCCAGCCCTCGGCACTATTTTTTTATTCTTAACTTATGACGTTAGAGTTTGAAATCTGGTTTTCTTGAAGCTGCTCTTTGCAATATTTGCTCTTAATTTCCTAAGAGTTCCTTTTAGGCAAGAGAAGTTTAGAAGAATAATTTATCGTTCAAATAAATATTACAGCAAATAAAAAGTTCTTCTACTTCTTGCCCCACATGAGACTGCGGAGAAGCCCTAAACAGACGAAATATGCGATGATGACTTCTGTTAACACTACCTCCTCTATACCCGTATCCACCATATCCTCCGTAACCGTAACCAGGATATCCACCATAGCCACCACCATAGCCACCTCTTAAAGAACATTGCTCAGAGTTTCATAGTCCGATACTTCGCTCATGTTACCTGTACATTGGATATCTATACATTGGATAGCCTCCGTAACCGCCTCCATAACCGCCTCCGTATCCACCATATTGATATGGGGAATATCCACCATAATATCCATATTGAGCATAAGCGAGTGAAAAGAGAAAAACGAAGAGAATAGAAGAGCGAAGCATTTTTTAGTTAATCTAGCGAATCTCTAATCAAACCTTACTTATATAGTTTTCGCTGAAGCATTGTCCCAAATATACTACTAGTCCTAATGACGTCTTATTCGGCGAATCTTAACAAAACTAGAAAAGTATCCCATAAACCACTACCCATTACAGAGTTCATCAATTAGTTCATAAAAAATAAAAAATAAGAATGAAAAATACACAAGCAAAACAAGCTTTTCCTTTCTTGCACTTGAAATATCTCAGAAAGGTATACTTTAAACGAAGTACGACTAGCTAAACATCTTTAATTTCACTTCTTCTGGAGAGAATACCTTCGACCACAAAACAACTTCTTTCTCCTAAGAGAAAATATTTTCTTAATGGGCTTCTCTTCTTGAGTTACAACTTTTTTACTTACATATACTTCATCAAATGTTATCTTTCTTCTTCGGAGCTCACTCTAAATTTAGAACTGGCTTGATAAGAATGACTCTCATGAACTACCATTTGAATAGTTTCTTCTTAAATTAATCCTTTACTTCCTGTAGTTTATCAAATAGACATCCGTGTGTCACTGGGAAGAGATCGAAACTGACTCACTATTTGAATAGTCTGAGTATCACTTCAGCCTTTATGGCTGCGTGTGAAAAATGAAGGGAAAAGTTGTTTTTCACTTTCGCCTCCTGCAAGTTTCTGTTATTTTGTTTTGATATCATCATTTTCCTTTGTTTTTTTTTCGAGATTTTAATGAAGCGTCAAGTTATGAAAAGCTACTTCAATTCTTGTGCTCTCCTTGAATGAAAAACATTCTCCTCTCCATTGTGGAGTAACTTTTCCATAGAAAAGTATTGTGTTTTTGCCTGGTCGGATTAATTAATCTGTCACTGAATGTTTTGAACTTTGATCAGCCGAAAAAAAGGCTTATAACCTCTACAATCATCAAATGTAACTTGATACTTGGAAATTTCCATATGCCATCTTCAACGTTTCAATATACATTTTTGCTATTTGGGATCCTTCATTTGGTAGAATCTGCTTTCACTTGTTTCTCTTTTTCTTATTCTGCTCATATGGAATTACGTCATTCAACCTTCTCAGAGGATCTCACATAGCCACAAGAGTGGTCCTTCTTAACATGGATCAAGTCATATAGAAGCAATGACTATATATAAGCAGCTCCGTTTTTGCTTTTCGGTTTAAATTTCTTTCTCATAGACATAACCTGCAGCTTAATTATAGAATTATGTTCGTAAATATATACTTTTTACGTTATTTTCAACGCTTTTCAGTATAATGAGCTGCAAACTGTTCTTTTGATACATTAGATTGCACATTCTGTTTATTACTGATCGCAATAGTTCCTTTTCAACAGTCTTTTGCGAAAACATCATCAAAGGACGTTCTTTACAGTTATGCCACCTGTTCTGCGATGGTCAGCGAAGTTTGGAATATTTTTAAAATTATCTCCTTTTCTTCTATTTATCCTATTTCTGTTGCCACCAAGAATATCCGCTGCTATTGGTCAACAATGCAAACGAGTTGGTAAGTTGTTTCTTTCTTTTCAAAAAACGAATCACGCTATCTGATGACCCATTGAACTGTACTCGTCACATGTTCAAATTTATAATTAAGACGAAGCTTTAGCAAACTGATAAGACGATTAGAATCATCTAATAATATAATCAAAGTTGGATGTTCCTATTTCTTAGGATTATACGAAAACTGATAACGTTAAAGTTTTTTCTTAAATTTTTTCACAAGAGTTTTGCATGTTGTTGTATTTACTATTCATGATATCAGCCTGTACGAGCTACGTGTAAGCATTCATACACTCATCATATATTGATCTGTTGTCATTATCTTACTTTGCGAAGCACTTAACCAAAAGCCCCATTCAAATATTAATGATCTGAAATGATTTTTTATTGACCAATGCTAATGGGAAGTCATTATGAGAATTCAATAGGTCAATTGATAAGTGATAGTTGAGATTAGTCATTTAGGAGCTGAAGAGTTGGTAGACGAAGAGGGCTGTGAGCTGTTGATAGTTCGTGTGAATCGATGTAGCGGTTATTGTTTCTCTTTAACTTATCCCAGTCCACGAAGCGGTAAAACAGCAGGAGTTTCTAAATGTTGCAGAATGACTGATACGGAATGGGCATGTTATGTTTTGCTCAACAAATTTTGAAATAACAATCCTTCAGGTGAATGCTGAACTAAGTTGTATAGACGGTCCGAAACAAATCAGAATACCATCAGCTCTTCAATGTGAGTGTTTCGACTGTCCAATCAACTAATATGAAACAAAAGTATGAGTTGGAACGGATCAAGACAAAACCTTAAACCCTCTATTTGCTATAACTGCAATCTTCAAATCTCCTGTTAGTTTTGTTTGTTTTAAATACGGGCTTTACTTAAGCGAGCTTTAACCAATAATTTATTTCATTAATCCTTTCGTTTGAAAGAATTGAATGTTTGATCTCCTAATAGCAGATGAGAAGTAAATGAAATTATCTATTTCTTCACATATTTAACTTGTAGGAAAAGAAAGAAAATGTTCAATAAAATTGACGCCTTCAATGAAGATTTAAAGTTTATTGCTTGCATGTTCATGACATCTGAGACTGTTTCTTTCCATTAGAATATTATTCCTCATTAAGATGAAATGTAATAGTTGAGAATAAGCTGAAGTCTTTTATGAATCATATCCAGACAAGTATACAAATTAATATAACAAAACCATCAATAAATACAATAGAGTTGTCTCTGACAGTGAGTGTGTTAATAGCCCATAGGGAACCCTCCTAATCCTCCACCTTAATTAAATAGTAGATAGAGTAATAAAGAAAAAACTTATTTATTACCGTATGATCCCATGGTTCCATAGTTCGACATACCAAGACCGTAAGACCCTGTCCGTTTATTTCAGTTTATATCTCAACAGAAAAGCTTACCTAAACCCATTGTCCCAAAACTCATAGGATTCATCATACCCATTCCATTCATACCAAGGCTAGGATAACTGGAACCTCCCATGCCATACATGGAGCTCATTCCTAATCCAGGTCCTAAACTATTTTTTTAATGATTTGTAAAATATTGCTCACCCATTCCGGAGTATGGACTCATGCCCATTCCATAAGAACTGTAACCAGATAATGGTGCCGATCTGAGAAAAAGAAGAGGAAGAGAAACAAGATCACGGCAACTTACTGAACTCCTAGCAGGCACATATTGAAAGCGAAAATAGTGAGGAAATGAATCATTTATCAAAATCAAAAATTGTTTTTAGTAAACTCAGATTTTTGAGCACCAGTTGGTAGTTCTGAATAAAATGCATTCTTTTATATGTTTTCTGAAGGATGAAGAGATTATTGCCAGAACAAGTTTCAACCAGTTCTTCCACAGAAGCTACCTGAGGCAAAACTGTATTACTGCTTAATCCCGTAATGCTGTATCGAACCAGTTTGTTAACTTAAAAAACGAAAGTTACAGTGAAAAAAAAACAGGGACAAATGCAATTTTGAAACGGCTTGAAACACTAGAGTTCTACTAGTTCATTTGCGATATTTCTTAAATCAGTTTACATTGCAGTAGAACTTCTGCTGAAGAATACATCTGATATTCCTATTTCATAGAGTAGCAAAAAAAAGGAACACTCGATTTCTATAATCCTCTAAGAAGAAAAGCCACAGGATCATCTCAAAAGATTTGTTGAACGCATTTTTTTCAAACTGGTATTGTGTAATCGAGAGTTTACAAACGCCAGGTTTCAGTTTCACTGGAAACTAGAACTGAAACCATCGAGAAGATTTGAAAAGTGCAATCCGGAACTGTTCAAATGAATTGATAAATAGATTCTATTACTATACAGGGGTTAACAGAGCAACAAGATCTCTTGAATTTGAAACTATTGAGACTCCGTTACGTTTTCTGCCAGCCAAATCCGAAACTCGAGTAATACTCGGAATTATTTTCAATGTTGTGTTTTGAGGAAAATATATTTTTTTTTAATATGACGCAAAAAAACTAAGCATTTGAGCAATAGCTAATGCAAAAATCGGCAGCACTATCCTTTCACGAGAGATATAGGCTTTGTTTGTTTTTTCTTACTGCTTTTGCTCAAGCAATCCCTATTAACTGGTTACGCGCAAATGGAAAATGAAACAACGTGAACGACCGCAAAAGTGCGTCGGAAGGTAGAAAATGGATGAACGACCGTGCAATGCGCGTCCGAAGGTAGAAAATGGATGAACGATCGTGCAATGCGCGTCCGAAGGTAGAAAATTAATAAACGACCGCACAAAGAGCATCAAAAAATGGAAAATGGAAGTGAACGACCGCACTGAGCGCGAGAGAAGATGGAAAAACCGTTTGAACTTTCATTTACTCGAACGCTCGTCCGGATAAGCGGTGTACCGGAAGCACAAACTTTCTAAACGCAGTAACTTCATGGAAGCTGATCTGTTTTCTACAACTTTATATTTATTTTTATCCTGTTAATGTGATAATAAACTTAGTGTTGTATATATAAACGTGTACGTATAAGCTAACTAACTAAATGTTATCGATGTCGATCAAGCTCATAGTTTTTTTTAAATGAACAACCTCTGTTGACTACTCTGAACCGGCCGTGAAATATGCTCCAAACGGCATAGTCATTTAATTTTCGTGAGAATCCATTTCTTCACGTCTACAATCTATGGGTATAAGGTTCTCGTGATAAATTTTAAATATTATTGGTAAGATGAACGATGAAATGAACGGGGAAGTTAGATGAGAAGCTCGTTATTGTATGATACCTTCTTAACATTTTTGCATAACTCTTCTTCCAATTTTTATACAATCACCGCGAACGAACCTCTTAGTTTCGATTCTGTTGATTCTGATCAGTATTGGGCTTAACTTCATTCCTGAATAATTTTAATTTTATCATTTCAATCTCCTAGAGACAAATGGGTCAAAATGCCGTAGTATGCTGTATCGGCATGGAACAAGATTTATTTCATGAACAGTATGTAGTAGTAACTACAAAAGAATAACAGAAGAGCAAGAGCGAAGAAACGCTGGCTACCGTAATAGTTCCAATAATACATAAGGAATTTAACAAACTAAAAATTTTCTTTCTTCCCTTAGGCTGTTAAGTTTTGCTGCATTTGTATACTTTTTATGAACACATTATTCAAACCAAGCATGTGCTCATTTCAATATAACCCTGGTTAGTTCAGTTGAAGATTGTAAAAAAGCACTCAGTAAGTATCAAACGAGTTACCATTCCAATCACAACTTTATTTGCGTCCATGGACTTGTTTATTTATTCTTTATGAAGTAAAGTGATAATCAGTTGTCACCTACTTCCCATTTTAAAAAAAACAAGCATAATGAGCAGAACTCATCACTGTCGACGTTATGAATTACATGTTGGATTTCTTCATCGTTATAACTCGAGTTTTCCGAGATCAACGAAGATCCATATCATTTCAAAGTTTTTCATTCAATAGTAGTTTTTAAAGTAGAAACAAACAAGTTGCTCCTTTAAAAACTAATCGCGCTTGCAATTATTCAGATGTTTCCTCTATCCTACGTAATTATGAAAGTTATTCATTCGCAAATATTTGCTCTATAGTTTTCTTTGCTTTAACACCGGCGCTGATGAAAATTCTTCAATCTTGAAACAATTTTAACTACTCTGTACACTTTTATTTCTCACTTCTACTCCGTCCAGTTCTTTTATAGTGATGTTATCATACTTTATCATATCTTCATATTTATCATAATGTGATAGGTTCCCTTCTCATCAATTCATTTGCTTCCCTCAATCTTTGCATTTCAGTCCTTGAATAGCCAGTTAGCATTGCCAACCTGTCATAAAGAATCAAGCTTCGTTTCATGTAGGTCCTCATCGAATTCCAGATCTGTCCTAGGACGCTGCCGGCATGAATTTTTCTGAAACGAGAGACTCTTGAACTGAATTTTTCACATAAATCTGCAGCAGTTAAATTACATGGCTATCACTTGGAACATAACACACTGAATGAAGTAGAGTGCATGCAAACAATCAGTATCCTCAATCTTTAATCAAATCTGAGAGACAAAACTTGGGCTAGTGACTCTCCGCAGTCTCACAGTATAAGTCAGCTATCGAACATACTTCCCATGTTTTCTTTTCTAATCTCTTCTGTGTTCATCCAGTTTTAGATAGCTTGCTCAAGCTCTTTTAGACTATTTACAGATATAATTGTGCTCTGTTTACCCGTTCATGCTTTCTATCGAAAATATACATATGTAAACGTTACACAAATTTATAATTAGTTATTTGATAGTTAGTTTTCCTCTTCTCAGCCTGATATTTGTATCAGAGAATGTATATAAATCCTGATAAGGGTGGGTACACATAATAGAATACAAGAACCGGAAAAACACTGCAGCATGCTGCAGAGCGCATTCACTTTTATGAAAAATGTGTTCTTCTTCTTCTTTCTCTATGTTCTTAGTGTGTATTCTGTGTTTGTTCACCATCGCCGAAATAAACCTTATGCTTGTTGAACAATTAGTTGTAACCACAAAACATCCAGAGTTTTGTATTCAAGTGCTTTCTCGAAAAAAACAGATCAGCTAGTTTTCAAAGTCAAGAGAATGTGATATTGCATTTGCTCAGTATGTAACAAATTAGAGCATAACAGCATAAAAGCATATGAAGACATTCTTCATGAATAATCTCACGACTATAGCTGTTTTGTTGTGAATGAAAAAAAAATGAAAATCTAAATAACGACAAATCATCTTTAATAGAGAATGTTAAATCTTTCTGATTTGTTTATACGGCAAAGGCTCCAAAAATTAATCCCAAAGCTTACTCCTCCTCACTGTCTGAGAACTGAAAGATATATGTATATTGATGGTTAAGGGCTAACTTCTTGAGTTCCTCAGTTTTTCGAAAAGTGTTTAGAATAAGTTGAACTTGAAGATACTCGGCGCTGTATTATAGAAATGTTTTAGGAAAGCTTCTACATATCAGTTAACAACACCACATTATCACAAAACGTTCCGTGTGTGTAAAACGTTGTTTTCTTCACAACGACCCTTTTTTCTCGTAACAACAATTCCCTCACAATATAATTACTCACCATTTTGTCAGAGAACAATGCTGTACTTGTTGGACTTCTGCTTGTTTTTCATTCAAGGAATATATTCAAAATCTATAAGAAGAGTGATGAAGTTCAATACACTAGTTCAGCTCACCGTACCTAGTTTTCCGAATACTTATGAGAAAAAAACCCGTAAAAGATTTGCTTCACACTTTCAGCATTTCCGGTCTATGCGTGTTAGCTCAAAGAATTATGTCTGGTTCGAATGTTTCAACTCTTCCTCGGCTTATTTCATTTAACCTCTAATCCTGATGTACGTGTTAGTAGTTCACGCATAATGCAACGTTTTCTGATTTTGAATCAAACTTCCTTCATTCTTAACTCAAACGGATGGACTCCGTGTATATTTCTCAATTTTGAAAATGAAGAGATTGTTTAGAAATTTTGCTAATATCTACCGACCTTCAAACCTTATACTTTTCTGAGGCTCATTTTATATCATCATAGCATGACTGTTCCATTTTTTAGTTTCCTTCTAATATTAAAACTTGTTGCATTTATTTTACCCCATACTTTCTGGGAATAGACAAATTTGCAAGATGCCGAATCTATACTCGATTCAAAGATTGAATACACTATCATACTATCACTCTACGAGAAGATATTCCGTCGATTATTGCAGTGCTTAGTGTATCCTCAATAACTAGCCTAACTAATTTCGCGGATATTTTTTTCAAAACCTCATGCTTTTTGATTTTCTTGTAGCGGCTACACACGTGATAAATTGCTTTTGATTCTAGAGGAGTGAAAAAAGATCAATGCAACGCTCACAAACTGTAAATGTATTCACTTTACGTGAGACTTGCTCAAATAGCATAGCCTAAACTAAATGTTTGGTATACTATATTTTCATATAGGGACAGCATTTTGTTTTGATTTTAGCTTGAACAAACGCCGACTTTTCAACGTGTTTGTACGTCGACAATCGACCAGAGAAGCTACAAGACAACATTCTGTTGAACCTATATTCTTTTCGAAACTTAACAATCGGTAATCTTCAAACGATGTATCTCTACACTGGCGTTATCGATTTTATCCCAAACTTCAAAATTGAAGTTAATATCATTTCAGTCCTCAACTTACCATCAGCTAGGACTCATAATCTTGTCGAGTACTTGTGTATTCTTACTCATTACATCTGTTAAACCTAATCCCTCTACGAACAAACAATCTATTCTAAAACGGTTTCTGTAAAGACCAAATCTTCTTTTCTTTTAGCCGTTATTCTATGGTCAGTATTTAGCAATTTTGTAGCTGTTTCATTCAATCGATCCCGCCATGGGTAGGTTATATGTTCCTTTCATCGATCGAATGCTTGAGAAAGCGTTTGAATTTTCCTGGGATGACCGACTTCAAACTGAAGTCTAGTTTCACGTCGTTTGATCGAGAACCTACGGATGATTTGTAACACCTAACCTTCTCCATCCACTTTTCCAATAACAGCTTCATAAGCTTCCAACCAGACGTGTCTTCGTTCCTGTAATCCGATCACCAACCGCTATTACCGTATTAGCGTGTAATCCGATTCATGAATCTTTTTACTTTCCAATTTAGCCGCTTGTCTTTTCTTGATCTGACACTCGAGGAAACGATATTCACGATACTTGAATTCACAGACTAAACGGAAAAGTGTCCGAGATCAGTGAAATCGTTAAGCACACTGTGAAAGAAAACCATAGCTTTGTTGTTTCCATCTTTTAATGATGTTAACGATTTCAGTCGCTGGCATAATAAAGAAGTCATGTGCGCCTCGAAGATATTAGAAATAAGGTGCAGATGGTTGAATACTGTTCGAAGCAGGTGTTCAACTGCAACCATCTCTGGCTTCCATTTTTGAGATAATATAGTCAAAAGCTACAAGAAAAATGAAACTTGATACTTATACCTGGTACATAGATCTTCTACATATATGCAGATCTACTCATCACATGCTCAGGTTTATAGTGATATTTTAGAAACTTGAGTTACAGAGAAGTACAAACGAACATCTAAATCTTAATGTGGTTTTTTCATCCAGTGAACTTGAAAATTTTTAGTATTGTTCCTCAACACAACTTCTCAAAGTATAGTTGTGCTTTCTTCCTAGAGCATATGGTCTTTCAGTGTGTCTGCTTATCTGTGCTATTCGGATTGGTCATTGGCATATTCTTTCCCTTCGTTCAGCTGTTGGAGACCCCAGTACTTGTTTGCCCGTCTTCAACCGTTTACGACATACACAAGAAGATGACAGGATAGCCAACAGATTCAGCTCGAACCGTTTGATGTTCTATACATTCTCTCGCGTCGCTGCAGAACGTAGCGTTCTTGTCTTCTTGAGTTCGAATAGTCTCTAATCTGAAGAGTACGAGTAGCCTTTCTCTGGGCCATCCGTATAGTTTTCAGTTAGGAGGTCGACTTGTTGGTCTGCTGCTGCCGCTAGTAGTGATGATCTTTCGCTATCTCTCACATTCTGTTTCTCTCATAGAACAACGTATGGTCTCTCTCTTCAGTTTGCATAGTGTATCTTACGTTCTATTCGTTGAATCTCTCAACCGAAAACGCCCTCACTTGCCTGCACTCTTCGCGGTATAGCCTCTTCAATGTGTGGGTTTTGTTGTCTTCATTAGTTTAAATTCCGTATTCAAATCCTTACCGTAACATGATTCAAATACTGTTCGGAACTCCTCTCTTTTACAAAACCTATGATTTTAAACTTATTTGTCATTCTTATGAACATTAAAATAGTAATTTGAAAAGTTTCATAACTCTAAGTGTACCTATATTAACAATTTGTTTTCGAAAAGTTGTCTTTCAGATAGTTTTTCGATCGTTTTCTAAAACTGATACAATTTGTTTTCTGAATCTTTTTGATGTGCTGTTATTCGTTCACATTATGGCTCATCTGCTTTGGTTGCATCCATCTTCCAAAGTCTCTCTAGCTCAGCAGTAGGTTGGCAGCTAATGCTACTATCCACCCCACGTCTCTTTCTCAAGGTGACGCTAAGCTCTATACAGAGAAGAAAACGGTAACTCAACCAATTGAGCGATACATAAAATACTAAAAAAAGATTGGTATATGTCGAATGATTCTCGACCAACTTCACCCTTATACAAATTTATCTTTTTTCTTGTTCTATTGGCTTTAACAGCATCGTCATGACCAGATTTATTCAACATTCAGCTCACTAAATATCATTACAATAAACGCATAGCATAGCCGCGCCCTAGCCAGGACGCCCCGAACCCTTCTAAGGCGCATTTCGTAGTGTTGACGCAAAGTTTGCATCGGTAACTTCTTCAATCTACGAACTCTGATATGGATGCGAAGCCGGAAATGTTTCACAATGAGGATGCTAATTACTTTGTCACAACTAACTTAATGCTGTCTATAAAACTCTCACTATTCTTTAAAATGCTTAAACTTATCATGAATTTTATCAAACCACTCTCCTACGTTAGCAAAAGCGACAAATGACATGCAGTCTGTGTATGGTTATGTATAAGTTTGAATAGCCTCTGTCCCTTATACGCATGATATTGGTTGATTTGTCCGCAAACATAATCTTGCTCAACCCCGGTTCTGTCTTCCTCAACCACAAATATATTCATCAAATTGTTGATCACGGCAAAAGTTCTATTGATCGATTGATATTCACTTCTGATTTGAGAGAGTAAACAGTCTCTCCTCTGGTACTTGAAGTATTCTACTCTCAACTAATTTTGCTATTTATTCGTCTCTCCTTCGTTCTTTATCGCGTGTTCCTAAGTGGGAAGATGTTTCTATAAATCTGTTTGTTTCAGGGTTTGATAGATGTCCGTGGTTTTTTTGCAATATCACTGAAGTATAAAGTTCTTATCATAGCTTGGTCACCCTTAAGCACTCCCAATAAAACACTGTGAGTTTGTTTCGACGTTTTTCATTTAATGTTCTTCCCTCACTATTAATTGTTTGCGAACATTTGGAAGACTCGTTGACCATTGTCCCAAGTTATGTTGTAACTCTATAGACTTGCACTCTTGTGATCGATATGAGTTCGGAATTGCTAAACAGTTTAAAGACTTAATTTTAGAACGTTTCATTTTTATTTTTCTCTATTCCGTTCCCATCTTCAGATGAGTGATGAAGCAAGTGCTACGGGTCGTCTTAGCTGCTTGGAGCATAATTATTTACTAGGCCCCTCCAAGAATTCTCAATCATTATCATTCGAAGCGCTTTTAGGTAATCCAACAGAGAAAATACTTTTTTGAAACAGTTTTTAAGATACTTTAATATGTTTATACGATGAATGTTGTAACAGCACATTAAGAAGAGAAAAATGTGTTGCAGAGTTTGTTGAATCAGGTATCAACCGTTGCCTTTCTTTTCCAACACTTTTATTTCAAGTTAAAAGTGTCGTAACAAGAGCTAAAGAGTTGAGATTAAGCAAAGATGATTTCGAAGTGTTGAAAGTAATCGGCAAAGGTGCTTTTGGAGAAGTCGCTGTTGTTCGCATGAAAGGAGTTGGAGAAGTTTGAATGTTTTTCATGACACTGTCCATATTGGTGTTTCACAGATTTACGCTATGAAAATTTTGAACAAATGGGAAATGCTGAAAAGAGCTGAGACAGCGTGCTTTAGGGAAGAACGAGATGTGCTCGTTTATGGAGACAGAAGATGGATTACAAACTTACATTTCGCTTTCCAAGATGACAAAAACCTAGTGAGTTCATGTTAGCTCATATACACAGGATCGTTCTGAGTAGGAAGTTGGGAATAAGTAATCAAAATACGTTCCTACTCTATGCGAACTACTCAGATCAATAGCACTTCTTTTAAATTTCAGTACTTCGTTATGGATTATTATGTTGGTGGTGATATGCTCACATTGCTATCCAAGTTTGAAGATCACATTCCTGAGAAGATGGCGAGATTCTACATAGCCGAAATGGTTTTGGCGATAGATTCAGTTCATAACCTAGGATATGTTCATCGGTAATCAGTTTCTCTCGAACAGAGCTATAAGTTTTTTTGACTGCAGTGATGTTAAACCTGACAACGTACTTCTGGACATAAATGGCCACATCCGTTTAGCAGACTTTGGAAGTTGTTTGAAACTTTTACCTGACGGTTTATCCTACTTTATAAACAAATATTTTTTTTCCATATTGAAGGTTCGGTAGCATCAAACGTCGCTGTAGGTACTCCTGATTATATTTCACCTGAGATTCTACGAGCCATGGAAGATGGCAGAGGGCAGTATGGTAAAGAATGTGATTGGTGGTCACTGGGAATATGCATGTAAGCTACTCTTCAATCCAGCTTCTCTATTATCGGGGTTATAGGTATGAAATGCTATATGGGACGACCCCGTTCTATTCTGAACGCCTTATAGATACTTATGGAAAGATAATGAGTCACCAGGTAACAAGTGAAGGTTTTAGAAATGAATATAGTTCAAATTGTGTTTCAGGATATGCTCGATTTCCCCGATGATGAAATTGATTGGAATGTGTCAGATGAAGCTAAAGATTTGATTAGGAATCTGATCTGTCAAAGAGATGTTCGTCTCGGACGCAATGGCTTTACTGATTTTTGTAACCATCCTTTCTTTGTTGGTGTGGATTGGGAGAATCTCCGGAACTGTTAGTTTGTTATTGTAAGATAAAAATGTAGCTATATTCTTTAAGCTGACCCTCCTTATCATCCTGAAGTGTCAAGCCCAACGGATACTTCAAATTTTGATGTTGAAATATGCGAAGATGATTTTACACCCTGTGTATGCAATAATTAGAGATATGAAGAGCTCTAACTGTTTATCTTTAGGAAACACAACCTCCCCGTGTAACGGCGGCATTTACTGGACATCATTTACCTTTTATTGGATTTACCTACACGCATGGAAGGTATTATAACGTTTTATCCTAGTCTTCATTCGTCTCTACTTAAGTATGTTGTCCGATTCGAAGAGTTTACGGGATTGCTTGGCTATTGAAAACGTGGAAAAGATTCCTAATGCTGGAGCTGAAGTGTATGAAACAAGATTAAATAAGCTTGAACTTGAAAAAGCTGAATTGTCTCGTAAATGCCAAGGTAAATTCGGAAAAGTGATCAGATTCCGTTTATCTTTTAAGAAGCTCATGTGTTGGTTCAGTCTATGAGTGGTGAGACAAAGACAGAAGAAGATAAGAAGTATGAACAAATCATTGCTCAGTTGAAAGATGAAAACCAGGTAATTTTTTCTTGAAAACACATTTTCATTGTTCTTACTAGATTCTTAAAACACGTCTGGCCGATGAAGCAGCTGCTTCACAAAGACCCAAAGAATCTAATACGGAAGAACTAGAGAAGAAGATTCGTGAGATGAAAGATAAAATTCGACAGCTTATTCTGGATAAAACGGAGCTGCAAAGGGTGAGAACGGATAGTCCTCTTAGCTGCATTGAAATAGACTACCGTGGTCGGGGTAGAAGCATACAAAAAATGAACCCGAAATCTGATGGTCCACCACCTGATCCTTTATCTGCCCGTTCTTTTGAGATTCTTTCGTCAGATCAAGAGAGTAGCGAAGATTCAATACCTATTCCACGAAAAAGAACACGAATGCATGTCATTGCTAAAACTAATCCTCACAGGCATAAGAGAAACTGTCGAAGAAGTTATTTGAAACAGTATTTCATGGTAACGTTAGCTTGTATCGGTGTTTCTGTTGTATACAATCAGTCTAATGCAAATTTCGTGAATAGACAGCTGAGTTGGGTTGCTGGGTTGTTCGCGTTCTGGTCTCAATCTCTCTATGATAGAGTTATGATAGTTTCAGGTGAAAACATGGAGTAGAAAACTTATTCTAGTCAAGAGAGCACTACTGTTGTTCGCACCTATGTTTTCCTATTTTTTGCTTGTTGATTCTGTGTTTCTCCGTGTGCGTGTGTCTGTCTATGTGCCTGTTCGTGTTTGTTTTTGGTTCTTCGTCTGTTCCACGAAGATTTGAATAAAGTCGTATCATTAGTATGAGTTTCAAGTTTTGTCCAATTTTCTATTTATCTCCTCCTTCGCTTGCATGGCTTTAACTTCAGCTTGTTATTGTATATTTCGCACATTGGTGTTCTCTTGACTTTTTAGAATATCTCACCTTTCTTGGAACGATTTATTCCTTTCCACGTATGCTTCTGCTCGGGCCTTTAGTTTTTTCAAACAAAAAAGATATCAACTTGAATCGCTTATTTAGAAATCAGAAGAAAGTGCTGAACAAATTTCCGTTCTTACAAGCGAATGTCGCGAAGCTTCCAAACATCGCGATTTGGCCAAAGAGGAGTTTGAAGAGGTTTTCAGCTTTGATATTTGCTCAATAATTGTATGTATTTTTAGTTATCAAATGAGCTTGCTGACGAGAGAAATAAAGTCAGAAAACATGAAAAAGATATCCAAGAAAAAGAGAGAGAAGTTACTCAGTTGCAAGCAAAAGTTGAGAACTTCAAGTCTGATCTCCGGAAAACTGAAAGTGGTTTGTTGTTTCTAGCCTGCTTGCATTATTTCCCCCCTCTAGCGAAACAAACGTTAGAAATGGAGTTAGAAGGCCTGGCTCAGGAACTGAATTCGGAGAAGTTACTGAAAGATGGTTTGCAAGCAAAGGTTGATCAGTGTGCTTGATGAATTCAATCAAACGCTCTTTCTAGTTATCTTCACTTGGTGAGGAAAATCCTGGGGAAGAAGCTAAACGATTGGGAGAAGAGCTGGAAAAGTTGAACGAGCGTCACGCTGAAATAGTTGCGCAAGAAGAGAAGAAAAGGAAGCAGTTGGTGGAGCACTATCAGGTAAGCTCAGACAACAACTTGCATGACCATAATTGAAAAATTGAAGGGTCAGCTTACCGAGTTGCAAACACAGTATGAGGAAAAGGAGACAGAGCTGCGTTCTCAACGATCTAAAAACGAAGAAGAACGAGCTCAGTACAACTTGGCTCAAGACCAGCATGCGAAATCTGTAGAACTACAATGCGAGCGTATCCAGAAAGCTATGGAAGAGAGTCTCTCTCAGCTCAATACAGAGAATGAAAATCTTCGCTCTGAAATAGCAAGGCTGAATTCTCAACTGTATGTTACATTGTATTGCGATAGATTGTTTTTTTTTCAGAGAGTCGTCGCCTAGAGCTTTAAGTGAGCAACAATTGTCTGAAATTCTTAATTGGGTTAATGAAGAGAAGGCTACAAGAGAGGAAATGGAGGTATGTAACGATATATTATTGAAAAAAATAGTGTTCTGTTCTCAAATAGTTTTGATTTCTCTACTAAAAAGTTGTTTTGCAGCTTCTTGCTAGACGAATTACTGGAGAGTTCGAGTCTCTCAAAATACAGAACGGTAATACGCCACAATGTGAGTTTCATTGTCAAATGCTACATTCTTATCGATGCTTACAGCTGTTTATGGTAATATTACAACACCTGCATCTGGTTGGGGGTCTCGTCGCATGACTAGAACTGCCAAAATGGAAGTTCTTGATATACAGAAATCTCTGAAAGCTGAAATCAAGGCTAAGTTAGAAGTCCAAGATGAGCTATCGAAGATGAGAACGGCATATTACAATCTTAAGGCTAAATTTGACAACGCCAAAGATATTGTTGGTCACTAATTTATGTCATTTACTTGAAGTTTTTTTTTTAGAATGAAAACCTTCTCAAGGAAATGGATACAGTTAGAGCAGAAAGAGATCACTTCAGATCAGTGTGTGATGTTCCGGAATCCTGTGAAGGCGTTGATAAAGGGACCTTCTTTAATATGGTTACAGAGCGTAAGTGTTTTACACATGTTTCATAGAACTTTTTTTTTAAGCCGGTCGTACTTCAACACCCCGTGATCAAGAATCTCTTCACATTAGCCATAACAATACTGATTATGAAATTTCTAATTCCATTAGAAGAATGCAAGCAGGAGCTTCGTATCCTAGTGGTGTTCCTACCCCACCTCCAGCTTATGAGAACACTAGCCGGTACGGAACATCGCACTCAACAGGGTCTAATGCTACTTCCACACCTAGATCTAATCCTCCTTCCAAGGTTGTTACTGCATTTAATTTTTAACTGTTGCTGGTTTAGGTTATTCAATCCATGAATAATGCTCTCAATGGTAGAGGCCATCAGTTCCAGCATGTGTTTTTGCCTCAGCCTACCAAGTGTGGCCATTGTACTTCGATTCTTGTTGGCTTAGACCGCCAAGGTTTTTGAGAGTATCATTATTTTTTCATATTTGAGCTACTAGGTTTGCATTGCCCAGCATGTGAATATGCTTGTCATGTTAATTGTGCATCTAAAGTTCCTCCCCAGTGTCCTGTTCCGAAGGAAGCCCGACGTCCATTAGGTATCGATCCTTTAAAGGGAGTCGGTACAGCTTATGAAGGTCTTGTGAAAACTCCTAGAGTTGGCGGAGTGAAGAAGGTGATTTTACTTTTTAATAACACTGTTTATAAAATTCCTGTAGGGCTGGCAAAACACGTATGTAGTTGTCTGTGATTTCAAACTCTATCTATATGATTGCGTTGCTGATCGCCAGAATAAGGCTAATGAAGTACAACCTTTTATTCGGCAAGTGCTTGATATGAGAGATCCTGATTTTGCTGTATCTGGAGTTACTGAAGCTGACGTCATACATGCACAGAAGTACGTTTATTAATATGAAAGGAGATTTATCAGAAACATGTTATAGAGGTGACTTGGGAAAAATATTCCGCATATCAACCAGCCAAATCCAAGGAACTCTATGTACTGACGATAGCGCAATGTCCAAACAATACACTCTTTTAATGGCTGATAATCAAGATGTGAAGATTTTAATTTTATCTCCAACTGAATTTGAACATTTAAGGAAAGAAAAAAATGGGTGATTGCTTTGAGTGAGCTGAAGGGACTACTAAAAAGATCAAGATTAAGTGATCGCAGCGCCTTTTCTGTTAAGGAAGTGTTCGATCTATCTTCGTTACCTTCTATTCGTTCTGTTCTATGTGCTACCATTATTGACAAATCCAAAATAGTCGTCGGTTTTGTTGATCATGGTTTGTATTGTATCGAGCTAGATCGTGAGGTTGAGTATTCTTCTGTGGCTCATATTTATGGTTATTTCATTTCAGACTTTGGTTCCTGTTGGAGGAGAAAAGGAAAATAACAAGCGATGTGTAGAGCAAGTAGAGTATAATGAGTTCGAACAACTGATTATGGTCATGGTTGGTCCCTCTAAAGAACGACATATCAGACTTGTTCCAACATCTGCGTTAGACGGTAGGGACTTGAAATGGATCAAGGTAAAATTTGGAGAAGCTGTGAAGTCGAAACCCCTTGTTTTCAGGTGCCTGAAACTAAGGGATGCCATCTCATGGCTATGGGTTCTGGTGAAATAGGGCTTAACTATTTGGCTGTTGCTATCAAGAAATCTGTCATCGTCTTCCAAATCGATAGAACAGAAAAAAGACATAGAAAATACAGAGTAAGTATCAGAATAAAACAGTTTTATCCTTTTTTTATAGGATTTCGCCATGCCCGGCTTTCCACAGTCTCTCTCCATACAAGGAGGCAAACTTGTGGTAGGTTTTCCTCATGGTTTCCGCGCCTGGCCTCTTACATCAGATCAGAACAGTTCGAAACAGATATGTATGACACTTATACTGTTCTGGATTAATTTTGATATGTATTACAGCTTTGGTGAACATGGAAGACCAGTCTCTACAGTTTCTTAACCAATCCTCGTATGAGGCTGAGTTGATGATTGATGTTTCTCAAAGAGTAGAATCCCCTGAATACCTTCTTGTTTTCAACAAAATGGGTATCTATGTTGATCAACAAGGACGGCGAAGCAGATCTCAAGAGCTCATGTTTCCTTCTGTCGCGAGATCTGATGGATTCGCATACTTAGAGCCATTTTTGTGTGTATATTCAGAAGCGCAAATAGATGTTTTTAATGTGCAAACTACGGAATGGGTTCAAACCATCAATTTAAAGTTTGTTGAATCTTCTTAAGTAGTTCGTATTTTTTACATATAGATCCGCTGCCCCACTCACACATGATGGAAGTTTGACGATTTGTCAAGTCAATGATGCTCCATACATTGTTCTACTCCAGAATCTGCTCAATCGTATTTGATTTTCTTTTCTGTATAGCTTTTCAACTTCGCTTTTTTTCAGCAGAAGTTGCAATCTGTGTGCCTTCCACAAATTCTCATGTTTCTCTTTCTGGGAGAAAAAACAAAGGAAAGAGGAAGTTCTCAGTACGGACACCAGGAAAAGATGATAACAAGTACGTGAAGTAAACTCCCTTACTGGTTTGAATCGGTTTTTTTGTCAGACCTGGGGATCGTTTATCTAAACTTCCGATATCTGGTCCTTCTGATTTTGTTCATATTGTTCACATGGGTCCCGGATCCGTTGAACTGAAAAACATGATCGACTTGCCTCAAAGTGCTAATACTTCCACAACAAGCAGCGGAGGAGGAGCTGGAGGAGTACGTTCTCCAAACTAAGTTCTACTATATATTTACTGCTCCAGGTTCTTGGACTTTTGCGGAGCACTAGTAGTTCCTCAGCCTCCGCCCATAGTGTGAGACCATTAGGTGGAACGAAACAAGATGTTGAACAGATACAGAAGGGTAGACAAGCAAGACCTCAGAGTACAGCCAGTAAAAGCTCAGACGGTATTAGAGATTGTTCAACAAACAGTGTGGTATCAAATGTGTATTATTCAGGATCCTCTTCACTTGGTCGCGACGGAACTATGACTTCCTCAACAAGCGGCACAACAGAAAATCCCTACATGGTACGAAATACAGGCAAATGGCCACTCAGGAGAACAAGCACTCGGAATAACTAAATAACTATGCTTCGTGCATGGTTTTGTAAATATTCCTTATTTTAAACTCCTCCGAGTTTTGATAGCATTCATGGTGAACTTTCGTTTTTTTTTCAGGAACCCATATCCAAACAGCCTCAACCCTCTGTTTCACCTTCGTCGACGCTATCCCCCACGTCAACATCTGGTCGATAAGTAGTGCTAGTTCTATGCCTTCCTATCTTCGTTATGTTATGCTTATATTAGGAAACCCCGTATCGCATACCATCATGAAAGACTTTTTCGGTGCTATATTCGCAGCTGGTTATGTTTTTGCCTTGTTCGTATACACATATTATACATTTATATACGTTTCATAGTCCTTTTTATTGTGATATTTTTTGTTTCTGCCTCAGCTTTCTAGAGATTCTTGAGAAGAAAAGCAACCAACTTCTATGCTTATGTAGTCATCATAGAAACTATTTATTAACACTGGCTTTACATCTGCTATTTTTCCAGGTGCTTCTTGTCCGGTATTCGTTCCTTTCTCTGTTTTCCCTACTTCTCATTTCACCTCTCACTCCCATCTATGAATTTTTACGAAGTCAATCTCTCTTATTATTTTAACCTTGCACGTTCAACCCTCATAGTTGTTGTATAGAAAAGATCATATTATTAATTTGAGCGTCTTCATGAAAATAGCTCAATGTATTTAAACTTTAACTTGGTATTGTTGTGTAGGTGAAGAAGAACTTTCGTGCTATTATATATACCTCGATGCATTTGTTAATGCTTAGTTCATCCAAGACACGATACCCAATAAATAGTCGCTTATTATCGTTTTTATTGATAACTATTGCTTAAAATGTTGTGTATCAACTTGAACGGTTAATCGTACAAGTCACTCGTTCACAGAGCATATGATAAACGTATTAACTGTTATTTCGTGTCTTTCAGAGCAGAATGACTTTACTCAGTTATCCACTCGAAGCCAATTATAAACAAAATCCAAACATAAATTGAACTAAGTGCTTAGCTCGCTTGTACAAAGTATGTGCAAGTATGTTCGTCTTGCTCATGACCCACCGGTTCATTTACAGTGGGCATGTAAAGAATGAAAATACGTGAACGACCGTACTTGCGTGGCTGAAGATAGGAAAATGAACAACGATTGGACTAAGCGCATCAGAAGATGAGAAATGAATGAACGACCGCGATATTGTCTTTGTTACACTTGAATGAAATTTTGTCATTTTTCATATTTTTTGAATGCACATTCGTGTGACAGTTATACCAAAAGATCTGAACTTCATAGTGCCCTCTACTTCGTGGAAACTCATCGGTGTTCAGATATTTTTTCATTTTCGTTCTCTTAATATGATAGTCAATAGGCTTTTATAGCGGACCTAATGTTAAATCAAAATAATAGAAGATGGGATGAGAAGCACCGTGGGTGGTAGGAAGTTGGTCTAGAGGTTGCATTGCATGTTAGAGAGAAGCTGATAGCAATATGTGTCAAGAGTACATACCCGTTAATGTCAGTGGAAAATATACAAATTAAACGGGAAGGGACCTTTTTCAAGCGATCATGTGAGATCTTTATTAGAAAGAGGCTCGTCAGGTTGGTCAATGACATCTCATCGTTATGAACCTTGCAAACTAGGAAACTCGTTAACATGAAATACATTTAGCAGAAAACACTATTGCTGCAGATTTTCAGAGTTTCGTTTCCTAACGAATTCTGTTGCTTGCTGAGTTTGTGAACTACTTGTGATCATTACGATTTACTCGATTATCTTCTTTATTTGCTTCTTAAAAACATAGTGAAAAAGGAATAACAGATTGAGATACATTCATCAATATTTATGACCTATTACAGTAGCAGGAGAAGCCAAGCTGCATACTTCGAGTATAACAGGGACGAAAAGATCATCAAATCTGTTTTTCATATTATTCATCAAATTATCGAACGAAAATTTCATTCAAAACCTACAGGGTTGCAAACTAACCGATAGGTGGTTGAACGGACTGTGAATTTTAATTCAGAAGAAAAAAGTAGAAAGTTTTCGCTTTTTGGATCGACCAGCCAGTGTATCATTTGTATGAAACTAGCAAAAAGAGATGATGAGAGAAAGAGACGAGTGAATGGCTTAAAAAGCAGGAATGTGCTTCTTTCGTTCTCCTGAACCACAGAAAATTAACTTTCCCACCACTTACATGTCTTTTAATTGGCTGGGTTTCTCGTTAACTTTCAAAGCTTTCCAAGTTTAGAGTAAATTTCGAAATGAAGTTGATTGTCAATTTTTCATTCTTTGTCTAGGATTGTGAAAGGACTCATCGATTTATAGCATCTTCCAATCTTAATTCTACACTTGCTAATTAAAAGTTGTTTTGTTGGCTTTTGGAGGCAGCAAATAGCCAATAACTCAAAATTCTGAAAAAGAACTAAACAAATTTCCAAGATTTACTGTGGGAGGACGAATTCTTCATTTCTTTGAAGTGTATTTATCAGTCCATCATACTGTGTTTCAATGTTTTCATGTTTTTGGTGTTTCCAAACGCTTGAAGCATGTATAATGCCCACCCTAGACAGAAACTTACTTGTTTCCATTTTCTCACTGAAAAAAACTTCAGATGCCTTTCGTAATATAGAAAACTGAAAGAGAATATCGCGAATTACGAAGAATTCAGCTTCTATTCTAGTAGTTTATTTGACATAGGATTTTTGTGAACTCAAGGTTATTGCACTTGGTCGTAGTTGCAACGTTTTTTCGCATCCTTCTGTTTCTTCGTCTTCTTTCATTTCTCTCGGATTTTAGATAGTCATCACGCTTCATTCAGCATTCTGGTGAAAAAAGTAAGTATTGACACTTCAGTATAAAAGCTTCATTGAAAGTTGGATGGCTGATTAACTTTAACATTCAACTAGTAACTTTTTTGAGCTTCGCTCCACTCACTCACGTAAAAACAGAGTGCGTAGGCTGATTCTTATTCGATCATCTCGAGAAAGTCAAATCTAGCTGATAATCTAACATGTGAGAAAAGGAATGACACTTTCATCAGCCTGTATAACAGAATACACCAAGTGTGTTCAACAGCATAAGCTCAATTGTTCCATTTGTTTTTGGTGAAGAGTCAGATTGAGGAGAAAGATTCGAAAATGTATCTACAATGTTTTTGGAATAAAGAATCATTACCATTATGCTGGACTGTTCCTGAATGGCAAGCTCTATTTTTTTGCCATAAGTTGCGTACTTTAATTTCAAATAGTGAATTCTGGTAGATTCTCCTTCAATAATTTTTCGCGCAATGAAGTGCTTTTTAAGCTTTTGAGTGGATTAATAAGAATTGCTTAGACTTATCTTCTTCTTTAAAGTCCCGCATTTGGTTAAAAGTTCTTTTTCCGTTCTAGTAATTGAATGTTCAAGCTAATTACTTACTTCTCAACCAAGATTTTTATTTCGACTGAACATAAATCTGTCCAACTTTCTCTTTCCTACTGATGAAAAGTTCATTGGAGAAGTTTAATGGCAAACAATACAAATGACAAATTTTGCAAACCAAGCTGCTCATTCGATAATAAAGGATCATACTTTCCATGATAACCGTGTTATTCTAAACTTACTCTTCATCTACTGATTTTATGAGTTTGTATTGCATTAATTCATTGCTCATTGCGACTTGTACTCTCCGATCAAATGAAACTTAATTCTATAAATATTCTCTTCAATCGTATAAAGAGCTTCTATTTCAAAGATTTTTGGTTCAACTGGCAAATGACTAATTGTTAATATATTTGAAATCAATCAATTGTCAATTACTTCTGCACGTCATCGTCATTGACGTTACTTGACACTCATTTCTTCTTCATTTAACAGTTTCTTTTTCATTTATGCAAGTGTGTGACTCTATTGAATGTGCGTTAAGTGCTGTTCCATTCCATACTGAAACGCTCTAAAAACTTCAACAAAATCTTATAACTTCCCTGATCTTTTACAGCAGTTTTTTTTTAGATGGAAAAATCTGGTCAAAATGTTAAGTAAGATCTATGCCACACAATGCTTCCTCAATGATTATACCTTTCCATATTCAGGGATGAGAGAAATTAAAGAAAATCACAATTGCTGTTCCACTCATAACTGTTAACTTTCTTGATGCCCACAAATTTTATAGCACACTTTATTTTTATAGTATATTCTGAGTGAACTTCTACCGAAACAGGGATACATTGCTCCTAATAGCCATCGCATCTCAGCGGCTGTTAACTAAGGATGTGTAAAAAAGTATATATTGAAATCTTAAGTTTGCCCGTGATGAAAGAGAGATTGAGGAAGAAGAGCTAACTGTTTCAACTGTTCGTAGATTCGACTGTGTATCTCCGTCTATCACTCAACTCTACCATAAGCATCCAATTCATATACTTTATGAGTTCACGAGCAATTTGATACAACTACATTTCAAACAAAATACCATTAAATCTGGTTAATACTTTCATGTTAATTCATTTGTTCTCTCTTTCAAGCAAGAAAAATGTGATAGTAATGAGGAACTTCATTTACTCGGCACTCCATTTTCCTATTTAGTGTTCCTGTCCGGTAGAAAATTTAACGCTGGATATAACGAGATTGCAAGTTTGTTTGAAACTAAACATTTATTCAAATGAGAAGTTTAGAAACAGATGTTCGAATTTCCCAAGTGTGTGTCAAGCTCCACATGCAGCACTTTAATGGATTAATCTACAGACCTAAATTTAAATCTGCCTGAGAGTTTTGTGCGAATCTGCCCGCGGCATTCGACTGAGTTATTCAGTATTACGGAGGCTATCTTTATTTATACCAAGCTCGATCAGTTTCGACACTAACCTTCTAATCTATTTACCATTTCACCGCAAAAAAAAACTAGAAGAAAGCATAATGTGTATCCTTCTATGGAAATGTGAGTTTCCCTCAAAAATGCAAAGAATCTTTCTCAACTACTCATGACCTCTTTTAAAAAACTTTATCAATGTTGATGTATTAATTGGAACGATTGATCTCTTTTCATCCATGAAAAAAACCAAAAATCCATGAATATAGAATTTTTTTTGGCAAAACAACGACTTTTATCCTCTGCGGATTCATCTCTGCTGATGAAAAGACGAGCAAGAATATGTTTCATTCTCTCATTTGATAAGCAGAGCGTTGTTGAAAACCTAGATACATCTAGGCTTCATCTATGTTTTCGAAGAAGAAAGATAATTGCTGATTAAGTTTTTATAAAGGATTTCTCTATGGCCCAAGTATTGTATTGCAGAACATTAGAGTGCCAATGCCCAAAACCGATTCTAACGGATTTTCCGTTCTTTCCTTATTTTTGGTGCTTCTCGTGCGGTCGGCTACTTTTCATTGAACTTCAGCTCATTTCCTGATAGAGATCATTAACCTGTCACACAAAGGAATTTAATTGATTTCTCAGACGTCTTTCTCTCTAAAGTTATTGTTTCTTTTATATCTCATAAATAAGTTCGCCTAACACTGCCTAGTGCTGACTCACTTTGATTCGAGGCTGTTAGTTTAAGTTGGTTTTTAATCAATGAAATAATGATTTCATCAGTTATCCGATCGGGCGTCGCCAAATGAAATTGATAGTTGATTTAGTCAAAGAGAAACTAGGAGAATGAAGATGACTTACTTAGAACAGATCCTCTTAAAATAACCTAGTAGATCTGTTAATAAGGGATAGAGCACGCGAGCTGGACAAGTATCAGTTACTAACTTTTTTTTTTTTAGTTATATGTAAGATGTATACATTGTGTATTGTATTTAGTGTTCTTGTTTGAGAAACATATTTCATCCGTCTTTCGTGTATATCCAGAAGAGCTCAATGATTCCAGAGTGATAAACTACATGTCGGTCAATTATACTTCTGATCAATATCAGTTCAGCGTGAATGATCCTTTGTGTGCTCAGGTAATAAGCTCCCCACAGTGATATCCTGAGAGCACATTTAGTGAAATCAGAAATTTTTTCATGGCTAATGCACACTCTTCTATTTCACAGTTTTGCTTATACAATATTTCAGTACGAAATTTACACACTGGGACGATTCATCTATATCATAAAAGCAACTTTGATTGCCACCATAGGAACGATAGCTAACGCAATCCTTGTGTATATATTTTGCACAAAAAAGGTAAGGTTACCACCATTCATATGATAGAACTTTTTGAACTTCAAGTCTGATAGTACTCCGGCCACTTTGTATCCGACAGTTCTTGCTATCCTTGATTTATCCATTTGCTTTGAATACATATTATTATTTGGTGTAGATGCTATTGTTAGTTACGTCAAAATTCAGGTGAATCGATATATTTAGAAACCTTAACTGTTCTTTAGAGCATATTTATTTTCTATTATATATATATAATTCCTGCATATGTGCTGAGCCGAATAACACAACTTGCTATACCGTATATGCTCATCTTCGCAACTCTTGAACGACTTGTTTGGACATATGGAAAGATGTACGTCGCTTACACTAGAATCGTTTTGCTTCATCTAACACTTACAGTAAGAATAAATATTTGAAAGTATTGTACTCAACCTCCGGAAGACATTGGACTGTGATTGTCACGATGAGTATATGTTGTCTCCTTAGGCTTCCAACTGCTATAGCTATGGAGGTTGGGGCTTATCCTCTGTGCGATGACTTTTTTCGAACACTAACAACACAACCGAGGTGAATGCATTTTTTTAAACGTTTCCTCTTCTTGTTCCTTAATATCTCGCCTCCCATTTTTTTCTTCCCCTTAACTCTTTCTTTCTTTATAGAAGTTGGGTCAGCCAAAGCACTTTCTACCAATTTTTCGATTTCGATATAATGACAGTAGCTCAGACTTGTATTCCATTCTTCCTACTAATTGTTCTCAATATGGTGAGCTTGGCTCCAGTTCTAAATTAAACTACTTTTTTTCAAGATAATAGTGAAAAAGTTCTGCGAAAAAAACGACACTAAACAAGACGACTTGAGTGTTTGCAGCAGCTCTCCTCCGCCATCCCGATCGGCTCAAAAACATTTGTTATTGGATGATTCTCCACGTACGAGTCAGTTTTCTTGAACCAAACATGTCAAACTGAATTAAAAAATTATGAAATAAACAAACAAGCATGTCTTTAATATGAAAAAAGAATTTATTATCGTTTGTAGGGAAAATCTCAGCCTTAGTAACTTTGCAACCGCTACGGACAATGAGCGATAGTGTCCGGAGTGCTATATACACTATGGCAGCTATTGTGTTCAGTTATTTGATCTCAAATACACTACATTTAGTTCTTACGATACTTGAAAGGTACATTGTTTTATGATAATATGAAGAATTCTAACATGTTCCAGAACTCAGCATCCATTACTTATTGATGAAGAGGATCATCTCAAGTCATCGACGTTCCATACATTCTTCTCGGACATGGTTTCATTTGTTTATATGTTCACATCGGCAATCCGAATTCTTATATATTACGGATGCAATCCCGTTATTCGGGAAGATATTCAACAATTCTTCCATAAAAAACATAAAACAATAGCTGTCGGTGTTTAAGCTATGAGCCGTTTTGTTTCTTATTTTCGTTGTCTTTTTACGGGTTTTGTAAAAGATTTTTCAATGACGTTTCTGTTTTCTTCAATCAATCTTTTGAGTATGTATTCTCATTTAACAGTTCTGAGCCCAATCAAACTCTTCTGGATGGAACGCCAGAACAACATTGAGAACAAGTTTTAAGAATTGGAAAAACTTCGATTTCAACATACAATGCTTGACTGGAATCAGAATGTAACTCTCTTTAGAATAACACGAAAAACTGAAAATTTTCATCAATTTTGAGCTAAGTCTCACCTCTTTCTAAAACAGAACGATCCAGTTATCGTTTAGCCTCATAAAAATTAGTCGTTGATTGGCTTGATTTTAGCGTGACTCCGTACAGGTATATTTTGGTGAGAGTTCTCCTGGTAAGAAGCAGAAGCTCATCAGTTCGACAAAACACTCCGAACAGTTGCTTTTTTTTTCAAACCGTTCAGGACGGTTGCGATACACCTCAAATGTGACTTACATTCAATTATTGAATATGTGACTTCTATGAAAGGTTGTAAAGAAGAATGAACTCCAGATTTCAAATCCAGATATTCATTCCTTTCTAATTCCTGAACTGGAACGACATTCCTTTTTTGACTTGTCAAGAACTTTCTTTTTAGCTATAGGTCTTCTTTAACTGTACGTTGACATATTTCCCTTAGGGCATGACATTTCCCGTTACAGGTTTTCAAACTATTTTTCGCCTTTAAGTTTCACAGGATTCTCCACCTATCTCCTGTTCATTCTACTATCGAGGTTCCTTTCAATGTGGTAACTGTTACTTGAAACACTGGAGGTAAAAGCATTTGTGCATTAACTGAAGTCCTTCAAACATTTCGATTATTTTGTTGATTGTTCGCATTGGAAAGACCGTCTCCGTACGCTGAGCATTCTGTCCAGTCTATTTACCTCCTCTGATGGTCAAACTAGATATGCGTTTGGACCGTTCGAAATTAGCGACCGCTTCTTGGTTGTGAACAGGATGTGATAATAAGGTTAACTGCGTTCGGCTTGAAGCACGAGATGGCATCATATCAGATTCGAACGCCCGGAAATTCAGCGCACATTTTGGGTTCGTAAGATTGCTGAAGAAGTTAAATGATATCTATCTCTGACCAACGATGGTAGAGGATGTAAAGAAATGGTTGAAACGCTGTGTGACGTGTTCATTAGATAACTAATCCACTACTAGACTCAATCATGACAAGTTAGCCCTTTGAAATAGTTAGAATGGATCCAGTAGAATGTAGTTTGTGAAGATTCTAATGCAGGAGACTACAAGATTGATATTGGCGGAAGGTCATTGTTAAGTTGACAATGTGTATAAGAAAAGAAAGAAGTCAGTTGACTGATTATAACCTTAGGGTTTTATGATATTCTGAGTGTTCTGTTGAATATTTCCTAAAATTAGTAAAGCATATTAATGTACCAGAATTTGTAATTGAGGACATAACCAAAATATTGATTATAACGTTTACAAAAAGAGTTCTCGAATGTATGTATATTTTCCTATTTTCGTTATGAATCTCATATCCAGCTGTTTTGTTTTATAGGTAGCAAAAGCGAGGAAACCAAAGCTTAAAACCAAGATCTTTAGAAAAAGGAGAGATTGTAAACTTTCCTTAGAAAAGCAAAATATGGTTATCAGCAACATGTCAAAGAACAAGGTATAAAATGATGCTTTACTGAGAGTGTAAAGCGAAAAGTAACCTGGTCTAGCACATGCATATCATACAAAAATTAAAAAAGGAAATATGAAACGATATTTGTTATTAAAATATATAATAGAAGTAAGCACATTTATCCTCTTTTTGAAACTATTTATATGAGCTCTAACATCTGCCAGAATGCAAGGAGTCAAACATGGCTTACTGACACAAAAATTACAATGGAGGAAATCAAATTGGAACAATGTGATCGATCGAAATTATAAGGAATAGAATGCAAAGGTCTAGGCATTTGAAAGTGGAACCAACTTTATTCTGTATGATGCTGTGTATGTAAGACATGACCCAGTGATCATTCTTACGTGAAAAAAAACTGATTCGTTCGTACATGAAGATCTAGCTTCGTAACTCCTCTAAAATGGAACTAATAGGTTCTTTCTCGCGGTGTTATTTTGCATGCCAGGATTAAACGTCTGTTCGAAATGTGTCAACATTTCGTTTACTACTCACCATGATGATGATAAGTTCGAGCGGAGAGATAAAATAAGTTTGTCCGCATGAATCTTTTCTTTTTTTGTACTTTGTCTCTTCTGTTCACTGTACACAATGCATAACGATAAAACTCCACCCCTTTTCATTTTCTCGTCCTGTTATTGGCCGATTGTACTTCTGTCCCTCGGTAGATGAGGTTTTAAAATCGATTCCTCTACTAACTCATTTTTTCTTATTTTTGCGTGTTTATCTTTTTCAGATTGTCGATGGGAGTTACAAAAGAAGATGAAGCTAGTTCGGAACAAGGATTTCTCGATCAAATTGATATATCAGACTGTCCCGTTCGGTTTGGCTAATTTTGCAATGTGAAATATATAGAAGTTTCAGGTACAAGCTTTACAAAGAACGATGGTTAATCTTGGCAGTTTGCTGTCTTCTTGCTCTGTCTAATGCGATGGTTTCGAACAGTTCTTTACAAGCAGATGTTGACATACTCTTTTTTTCCAGCAATGGATAAGTTATATAACACTAACAGTAGAAACAAGAACATTCTATTGCGAAGATGATGTTGACTGTGAGCCAGCTTTTACAACAAACCAAATATTCCAAGTTTGTTAAGTATTATGTAAAGTTACTAGATATATTATATAGTTGATAGCTGTAATAACAGGAATTGGAGGAATGTATATAACAGATGTGTATGGAATACGTTTATCTGTAAGTTCTTCCGTTCTCTCGTTAGTAATCTTAGGAAACGACTGAAAGAAAGAAATGTTTAGATTATGTTTGGAGTGACTTTCAATTCAGTCGGATCGTTGATTCGTTTGATCTCAGCCAGTCCCAAGATTTTCAACAGTCATATTAGATTGTCTCTCCTTCATTTTGGTTTGTTGCATGAAGTGAAAAAAGGAAGGAAAGCGTGAATCGAGCGAAGGCTTGTTGTGACTTTGCATCAATTGGTGTGAGAAGAAAATTAAGCGCGAAGGAAAAACATTCGCGATTGATTATTAGTATTCTCGAAATATTTTGATTGACGTAAGAACTTTGGAATAAATGTTTTAAGGATCAACTATCGTGGCAGTAGCTCAAGCTTTCTTTTTGGTTCTTCCTTCGAAAATAGCTGAATGCTGGTTTCCGGAAGATCAAAGAGCTATTTCGAATGTTTTAACATTCATAGGCATAGGATCCAAATGCTTGCTGGGTGTATAATATATTTCAGCGAATCCTGCTGGCGTGGCTCTCGGAACGTTAACGCCTCAGTTTTTCTTTCAATCTCAGAATAAAAGTGACGTTTTATTCACAAGGGATTCAGATCAATTGTTTCGATATGTCTGTAAGCATCATCAGTAAAACCAACGAAGGATAATTGAAGGATCTGATCATGGCATGTCTCACAACAACGACTTTCTTCGTCTCCTTTTTCATCAAGAGAAGCCTACCACCGACTCCGCCAAGCCCAGCAAATCAGGATCACGCTACTGGTGCTCCATCTTTCTGGCCAGCAATTGTGATATGTTTGAAGTTATTATCCTCATTTATTACATTGGTCAATTTTATACTTCAGAAACAAACAGTTTGTTGTTCAGCTTTTCACTTTTGCTTTGGGATTCGCTCAGCTTTGGGGGGTCATGGTTGTTTTTCCAGACATACTGGATTCTATTGGCTACTCCATTTCTGGGTTGTTTCGGAAAAATTCACTTCTTTTTAACTGATTGCGTTTAAGATACGCAACAGCTACTTGTGCATTGGTTGGAGTGGTTTCTTCACTGCTTGCTGGAGCTATAGCAGATGAAACAAAGAAATTCAAAGAAATTGTTCAGTTTTGTAGTGTTGGATTCTTTTTAAGTGCCGTCTTAACACGCGGAGTAGGAAAAAAGTGTTTAGTGCTCAAGAAATGAAAATCTTTTTCAGTATTTGGAGAAAAAGCGCCAAGGGCCTTGGGATGACGTTATAATTTTAGTTCTAAGCTCTCTTCTTGGAGCTTTCTCAATCCCACAATTTCCAATCGGTATTGAAATGGGTGTCGAAACAACATTTCCTGTATTCGAGGCAACGTCGTCGGGTCTTCTCGTACTTTCTGGGTATGACCAAGCAAGATGATATAACCATGTGTCCTTTAACAGCCAACTCTGGATGTTTCTCCTGTACGCGCTCTTCATGTTTGTTGGAGGTCTACCATACTTTTACGAAACGTCAACAAACATTGAATCCGTCGGAAATTGGCAATGTAAGTTCTGGAGAAGCGGACTTCTAAAACGGAATTTTTTATACAATGCTTCTTCATCTCTTGAATTTGATTTTCTAAAGTTTTCCTTGCAGTGATTTTGGATATTTGGTGTGTGCTCTGCTTCATTACAGCAATCATTACGCTTTTTTGTTTACAACCAGCGTTAGTTTCAAACATCTCGGTCGTCTAATATCCAAACTCCGCTTTGCAGTTATAAGCGATTGATTTACGAGAACAATCAAACGAAATATCAAAAATCGCACTGTAGTCACAGGACATCATCATCCATTGAGCAGAAGCATTTAGAGAAATAATTTTTAATAAAAGAAAACATAAAATGTCTGTGATTCATTCTGTGAAATCTAATATTAATCATTCACTTAAAAAAAGTTTTTTTTCGCATTTTTCCGAATAATTTTTTGTCAACTTATCAATGAATGAAGAAACTAATTCATGCTTTTGATTACTCATTTCCACTTTGTTCACAAAAAATTCTATTGTAGTGCATATTTATTGGAAATTTTGGTGCGATCACAAACAATAAGTTGTGGATGCTTTGCGTTTGTAAGAAACGGAAGAAAACAAAATTAACAGGGAGAGGCATAGGTTTGTATCACAGAAGATATGATTTCCTGTATATGTCTTTGGGTACAAAAATTGTCTGATGAAAGATTAGTTTTTGGAGAGCGTGATAACTGAAGTATTATATTACTGTACGAATACTTGTATAAGAACCGGGAGGATGCAGAGTAAGAGAAGTTCATGTGCTAGTTATAAGACTTTGGATTGCTACAACGGTAACGCCCAAGTAACAGCTAAAAGAAGAAGTTCAATGAACCAGCATAAGAAAAATGAATGAATGAACAAAAAGAAGTGCAAATTGAGTATCTATGGTAGAGAACCTTGAAGTAATCAGCCGTAAGAGTTGATTAAACGTCTTCATACGAAGACATAAGTGGTGTGGTTGAACTGGTGTAAGTTGAAATGTCAGTGTTCCCATCATCTGTAATTTCTTCAAAATATTATGATCTTATAGTTTCTATGATCACCTGTTTTTTTGAGGTTGTTATGATAGCCATTCGAAGAAATATTTATTCTAGGAATGCTTGAGCTTGTTGGCATCAGAGGTTCACGATGAGATTGAGAATGATCCGCAACTGGAGGCTTCAATTATGGTTTGAAATCAGCTTCATTATAAAACCTCATACTCACCTGTGTTTGTAGTAAGGGATTGCTAACATCAGGTTGCCGTTTCGAAGTATGGCAGCATGCAACACCAGGAGAGCTTGAGTTCTGAACCGTCAACGTATTCTGGAATAGTTATTTGAAAGTTTTTTTTACAACCCTTGTCATGAAAATGTGAATAAGAAATAGGGACAAAACCCCTTCAACGAAATCACCTGTAGTTCTACTATTTTTTGTGTTAGCATATCGATCTGGGAAATGAAATGATCTTGAGTTCGATGCATTTCCCACAGTGTTTCATGCATGTCCGAATGAAGCTTAGAATAGAACAATTAATCCTACCACGTACTCCAAGAACGTACCTTTCCGACATCGAGTAAGGAGTTCCCTTTCTCTTGCAATTTGCGCTGATCCCATTTGATTCTACGGAACTCATTGATGGAATGTAGAAAACGTCGCTGATGATGCCGAAGACGTAGGTCGTCTCCTTTTTGCAATCCTTTTTTATATTTATGAATGAACCTATAATGAGATATCAGCTTCCGCATATGAGATTGTCAAACCAACCAAGTTTGCTGTAAAACGGAAGCTGCCGCGTTTTTTCTTTGGTTTGTGAGTTTAGAATCAGCCATGAAGTTGTTTACATGTTTCTCAGCTCGACTGAGTTCCAACTTTCTTGATATAACTGCTATCAGAGCTGATGAAACCCCGGCCCCCTGAAAAAGTATCTATCTTTGCCTCGCTGCACACCAAATGCAATGGTTGAAATGAATTAAAAACCTACAACAATCCCGGTTGTTATGGACAAAGTTCTTCCACAATATGTATTTGGAACGATATCTCCATATCCGATAGACATAAATGTAACCATAATAAACCACATAGAATTCAAATAATAGTGTTGTACATCTAGATTTCCATCATATCTGCATATGAAAATGAGTTCTTAGTCAAACTCGGAAGTCACCAACCGTTCACACTGTGTGAACATCCATGACATACAAATCCAGTAGGAAACAGTGAAGACTATCAAAACTCTTAACGGATGATCCGCCATCATGGTCTAAAATGATAGAAAACAGTGTTTTACAGTTCTTTTTTCAAAACAGACTTTAATTACGAAACGGAAATCCATAGAAATTCTGTTGAGTGCCGCGATTGATCGAGTGGCGGCATCCTAAATCAAGAAACGTATTAACGAAAAAAGCATGCTATGACAAACCTGGAATTGTTTGCTATGAAGAACCATGAATCGGCATAGAAGATAGGATCGTAGGAACATAGGAACAGACAGAAGAACATCAACTGGTACCTTGAACAAATTTTTTTATAAATTTATTCCATAGCTTTGTTTTACAAGAATCATATTTACTTGTCTTGTTTCGGAATTGATATATGGCCACCTTATAGAACCAGACCCTTCAACAAATATATATTTAGCATTCACATTTTCAGTAATTACCTGGGAATGGGCAAATTGCACATACGGCTAACTCCAATGAAAGTTTTATAACCCGATCCATACTGAGTGCCACCCTCCAATCATCAGCGCCAGAATCAATCAAAGCCAACTTTACCTGAAGAAAATAGATGTAGGATTGATTTAGATTTCATGCCTACTTCAATCGAGTGATAATGAATTAGACATCCCATTAGACATAACGTTGTGAAAACACAAAGAGATCTTAAACCTATTGAGATCATATGAGACTATAAAGAAGACGATACGTATGAAAAGGAAAGAAAGAGATAAACCTTCGTAATATGACTAGTTTCGGATAATGCTGTAAGCTCAGAGTCAATTATAATAAACATCAAACCGGCTATAGCCAAAACCAAAGAGAGATCGCATACCTGAAGAAGTACCTTTCGTGATAAAAAAAAGGAAAACTAGCTATCCTATCTTAGTAAAGAATAGTTAGCAGCTTACCTTGTTTCGTCTAACGAATAACTGCTTTCTTTGACGACACCGCATTTTTGCTGTGCTTTCACTGAAATTGTTCATATTCCAATAAGATTTTAAACATTGAATTTTGAACTTTCTAGTATAAAACTAATCATTTTTCGTCAATTTTCGTTTCAAAATCATATTTTGAATTCAATTTTGTTCGAATAATTTCATGTAATTGTGGAACGATGATTAGCTTTATCTGCCTGCAAGCATGTATAAGCATTCATACACGTCTCTGTCAAGCAACCGTGTGAGGATAGCGAGCACATTATGATTTTGTAAAGTAAAATTGGAACAAAGCAATGATTGATAAAAATGAAATTATATCAAAAAGTTACCTAACAAAAACATGATTGGAATCTTCTCCGTTTTCGAAACGGAATAACCGAAGACACATGAACTTATAAGGTATTTAACCACCTTTCCCGTGGTTAAATACTTTATGAATTAACATATAAGTGGTTGAGAGTGGAAGATTCTCGACAACTGGACGGCTTTTCCGATTTTTGTCTACTCAGATGATAAAAACAACGAATCGGGTTGATTCGTCGTTGGAAATGCGAAAGGCGGGCATCTGAATTGCCTTCGGCAGACAGACAAACACAGATCGAAATTTCTTAAAAGCGGCAGAGAATGAAGGAGAGAGTGGGTAGTGATAAGAATGTTTTTTTTTAATTTCTTGGAAAATAGTTGAAAAAAAAGAAAGAGAAAGTGAGAAAATGAGATATTGAAAGTCACGATATGAAAGGTGAAGGAGAGATTTACACACGATTTCTTCCTCTAAAAAAACTCGAAAAACAATGGTAGCCAACTGAAAGAAGGGGGAGAGACGGAAAAAAAAGGAAATAGATATGAATATACTTATGGAGAGTAAGAAATTGGCGGGGAGAATGAAAAAACGGTGTTGGGTTGCAGAAAATGGAAATAAATTATGGGAACCTGTGATACTATTTTCATCGAAAACAAATTGATGGAAAACTTAAAGAAATAGTATTCAATAGATTAGAAATGCTATTTATGAGAGGCGAAACAGAACAAAGCTTGCATAGAGATCCTGAAGACTAAGCTTATCTACAATTTGGGATGAACAGAAAGTAAGCAAGAGAAAAGAATAGACAAAAAAGGAGGATAAGAAGTAAGAACTCAGCGGTGCAGAACCGATCGGTAAAGAAACACAAAACAGACTATTTTTCCACCTGGAGCTGAACTTAACAGGTAGCTTCACACTTCACGTTTAGTTTCACGTAAAAGATCGTTTGAACCAACCAACGTTCTTTAGTTGGCTGTTAAATAGAGGTTTTAAATGAAAAAAATCTGAAAAGATAGTGAATGGAGGCGAGAATTCATTGTTATTCGTTCTTTCATTCAAAAATTTTATTAAGTTTTAATTTCTAAGCCGCAAAGGCCATAAGCAATTGTATTTGCATACGAATTTGAACTGTGCTAGATCATCAACTAAAGTGTTTGACGGTCTTCAAGATAATTTGGAAGAAAAAAATCTTGGAAGAGTTCAGAAACCAGTGTCGAAAGGCCAGGAATAGGTTCATTCACATAGATTGCCGATGAGAAGTTTCTAAATATACAACCTTATGTTGAATTTCAGATCAAAAATGGTAAATATCTGATTCATGACAACCATTCAGATCCATTTTTCTGGGTTTCAAAGCTACAAACCGCAGATGAAAGGTGAATGAATGAGATTCTGAAGGTGGAGTGATTTTCTTTCGGACGAAAAAGAGAGTGACGTGGGAATTTGGTTGACGGAAAATTGTTTTTGTTCAAAATTAAAAAAAATAATTTTCCTATTCTGCTGTGAACGAAGAAAACAAAGAACAAGTTAAAAGAGTTGGAAGAAACTTTTTCTGATATCTAGTAAGGTGAAGAAAGGGAAAAATCGGCTGTAAATGTTATTTTGGATGGCAAATGGGGTAGTGATTTATTGCTTCTTGCATGTTATGTTTGAAACAAATGAACTGGACAAGGTAAATGTTTGGTTTCGCACTAATCAAGTCGTTTTTGCCTTGACCATTTTCTTCTGACAAATTCATGGGATTTTCCGAGTTTGCTCTGATTCCATAAGAAAATAACTCTTTTCTTCGGGAATCATATTAAAAAACTACCTATGTCATTCATGAAGCAATTTCATGAAACGGAACTATGACACAGTTTTTACATGCGGAGAATGCAGTCAGACGAGGTTGAGCATAAAGGATAACAGATTGAGTAAGGCTTTATTCTACCTTATATAATTTTTTTTCACTTTTTATTTGTAGCCACTAAGCTATTCGCTTTTCTACATCTCCGGAAAGGCATATTGAAGAACTCCATTCCTTCCCGTTTACCTCGATAGATCATATTAAACTCATTAATATCTGCGAGAAGTTTAATGATCTTTTGCTGTTCTCTTTTCGAAACCCTTTCCTCATGTAAATATACGTCTAAATGCCCAAATATCTTAATAATGGCAATTATTTTCGGCAAAAAACAATACATTTCATCAAATGCAACCTGCCAAGTCAGTAAACTTACAGAACTTTGAGTTCACGTTATTCAAATGTCCTTCCCGGACAAGTCATAGCTATATACGTAAAGAAGACAGACCGGAAATTATAAATACTTTCCATGAATATATCCCCCCTTTGTCCTTTTTTAGAAACAATTTGATACAATTGCGTGTGATGTTCTTTGAAAGTTTCAATGTAATTTGAGAAGTTGAAGAGAAAAACATTTCGTTTGATTAAATTTTCTCTCAACTCAAATAGTTTTTGAATGATTTCTGTGAAGTAGGGAGTGCAGATATGTATGATCTCACCTCGATATACTGTATCCGTAACCACTTTGACGTCGTCTAATTACTCGTGATGAGTTTTCACAGCGGTTTTTTGGTTCCTCCGCCACATTTGTGTCAAAATGAACTCCTCCGTTCACATAACGATCATCTGAAATTCAATTATCATAAATACCAAGATCTTCACTACTTCTGGATTTCTCTTTGTTTAAAAATTCGTTCAGCTTTTTTGTCTGATTAAGGATTATATTTCCTTCAATCAAACTGACGTCAATCTTCGTTACATGACACCCACTCTCGCCTTTCCCGCTCGTCCTGGCTCACTTATCATATCACTTCTGTGAAAAGTTTTCACTGATCGAGTAGTTTCTCTCTTTTTAGTGCTCTATGCCGTCGTGATTAGAGTCAGAGCAGAATCCTTCAAGCTCTCTTCAAATTTATGTTCTGTTTCGTCCGCTGGGAGAGCTAACAAAGAGATACTGAAGACATGCGCCCATCTTTATAAAAAAAGAAAAATGAAACGTCATAGCCAATAGCACTGCTGGAGTGAAGCTTGAGAACAAAAAATTCGCTTGTAAGGTTGAAGAGAAGAAGAAACAAAAAAAGCAGAAGGAGCAGCATAAAAGAGACCAAAACAATGTTTTGTGGAGGAGAAAAGCATTTAGGTCAACAGCTTGTTCTCAGAACTTGTTGAAGATTTTTCAAAGAAAAGAATTATTTCAAAACTCAGTTTTCAACTTAAATCTAAAATCGTCTTTTCTTTTATTCGAAGCAATTCAGAGGTAAACTGATGTTTGATTACTTTCTCAGTCATTTGACACACCTGGCGATGTCAGCAAAAAGAGAGTTTCGATCAACAGCGTTCAGATAGTTCACTTCAGTCAATCTTCGTCTTTTTTTGCACTATATTGAAAACGGTTGGTTCATATAGTCCCAGAAGAGCAATAACCAGACATGATAGGCGATGATCGTCTAACGCCGATGCTGAGCTTAAGCTGGAGAATCCGGCTTTTTGACTTGCATAGAATTCTACTCTGATGCATTCTTGCGTTTTGTTAAGTCGACATGATATATTTATGGAGATTATCATCCGAAATCGAGAGAGAAATCAATTTCAACCAACTCAAGTTTCAATAAACGAGTAATAGTAAAAAAATGGGATAGTAAGTAAAAATAGTTATAAAGATATTTCTTCCGAAGGAACAAAGAAGCTACTGCTAAAGAGTAGATGGATTTTGCGTGGAAAATACATTTTGAGAAATATTTCCAAACCATTCAAAAAACGGAAGTTCTCGAGATGATGAAACTACAAGTGTGGGCCCTCTTTCTGTTCCGGTATGGAAAATGTATTGTTGTAGACTTTTTTGATATTTTTTCGTTAAAAAAATGGCATTTAATCTCGAGCGATCGATGAGGGAAATGCCGAGATAGTCTTTCTTTTCTTTACTTCCCTTCTCTTCATTTCACATCCTCCATTTCTTCTCTCATATTCTAATAAAGGGAATGAAATCATTCTACCTACATGCATCATTTCTTGCTCTCATCTGGCTTCATTTTCACAAATCACTAGATAAAAAGAGGATGAGAAAAAATGACGTAGTGGGGCGCTAGGTTTATTGAGGTCTTTGGAAACACATTGATGATTTCGAAAAAGAAAGAAGTAAACTTGTAGGCGAATTGTAGACAATCAACGTCGATTCATAACTGAATCTCTCCATAAGAAAGTCTTCAAAGTCTGAATTCGTATCATCAGCATCAATCATTAACTATCTAGATCGAGTGTAAATTAGGAAGGAGAGAATGCAAAATTACAATTGTAAAAAGACAAAAAAAAACATTCGTTAATCGCACAGCTTCAGCGGGCTTCTGACAATTCCTTTTTTGGCTTTTCACCGGTTTTCAGCAAACAACTCACTGCTTTCCATCACACTTACAGACAATTGACTTGATAAAAACATTTGACTTCTTCCACTAACAGAAGGAGCAAATTAGCCTCCCATTTTAGGCCCATTTCCAGAATTTATGTATTAAAGCTAATTTCACGGAATGCACAATTATCGCCTGTTAGCGAGTGCCTTCATATTAACAAAACATGCTTCATGTTTAGAAATGAAATCCATACATGAAACGATGCATATAAACGTTCCTCTATTTTCATTGGCAATTATTGAATGAATGTGGAGGAGTTTAAACAATCATTCAACTCTCGTGTTGTTATTAACGATAATTTTCTCAGCAAAATCAACTTCTAAATGTGCATATGGCTACCGTCTTGAACGGCGAAGTGAGCTGTCGCGAATCGGAAGTCATTTCACTGACTTCCGGTGCTTCATCCGGAGACGTGCACGTAAGCAGAAAAGTCGACTTGAGCATACTTCGTTCTAGCAAGAAAAATAAATGAAACGATAACTCACAATCGGATGAAGACAACAAGTTCAGAATATGTTCCGTTGTTTGTTTGACGCTTATTCGTCGCTTTTCTAAATTACAACGATCCATAGTACCCCAGTTATTCAGAAGACGTGATGAACTACCATCGACCGCCGAGTAACGTCGGTACTCCAAAAGAGGAGAGGCTTCTGTCGATGATGTACTACCATTCGAGATTAGTCGACTGTACAGATTAATCTTCTGATTGCTTCTTCCAGCCGGAGCAGAGGAAGCTGGGCGAAATTCCGATAAACGCCGTCGGTTCGAGTATTGATAGCCATTCATGGGAACGACTGAAGGTGCTCGGCATCGACGAATTGGAACTTCTGTCACTTCTGACGGCAAAGGAAGATGCCTGTAAGGACAAGGAACGTCCAGAGCGTTGTTGAGAACTCTCAAGGCAAGAATATGAGATGAATTAGAGAAATGTTGAATAATCACTGAGAACGATAAGTCAGTTCAAAAGCAAATGATGCAAGCTTCTAAGAATTCTTGAATTAGACAGTGTTCAAAAGTTCTAGACATCGTCGTCAGTCATTCAGACAGGAAGACAGTCGAATATGTGAATAAATGAGCCGAATCCTCTCAACCTGGATATTTCCAGTCAGAAGATGGAGAGAAAAGCAATTTAGAGATAGTAGGATAGGAAGAGCGAGCGAGAGAACGGGGAGATGCGGAGGGAGAGAAGGAAAGAGCAAGGCAGGGAAGGAGAGAGAAAAGCTGGAGTATGCTGTTAGACAATGGATAATGGTTGAGGATAAGTTTATGTCTTCCGATGAGAGAATTTAGAGAAAAGCTGAAAGTTCATGAAGCACCGCCTTTGTATTTCCTTATACTTCAGAATTATATGCTTTACCTTATATGAACTACAACTTGCATATATTTGAAAACAGACTAAAAATACTGATGAAATATTGGCTGATAAAATGGTGCAGTGACATCAGTGTGAAGAGCATGTGATATTTTTTATCAAAAGAGATTTAATAAGGCTAGCAGGGAAAGAGATATTCGGATTTGTGATAAAGAGCTCATCAGGAGATTTGACTGTCATAAGCGCAACAACTTCAAAATTAAGAGGGGGGATTTATAAAAGCATTCTCAATTCGTTCAGAGAACTAGTGAGCAAAATGAAAAAGTACCTTTTCCTCCCATAAGAAAACATTTTTTCAACACCAACGACAAATATGTTTCAGATGATATTCCAAAAGGGAAGATCATTCTTGCCTCTGAATTCTCAGAAGAAGCTTTAGAAAAAGAAAAGTTCATTTCCGAAATAAAAATTTAATAAAAAAATATTACTTGTAATTATAAGATGTTTATCAAATGAAAATCTTGGTGATAGGTCTTCTATGGAAGCCGACGACAGCCAATAATTTGGAGAAAAACGAGACGAATTATGAATTTTTGATGAAGGAGACGATGGATATGAGATGAAACCACGAATCTCCATGGGGTTTTTTTCTCAAAAAAGAAAAAAAAATAAAATAGCATAAGCTTTCAGAGGCGGATATAACTTAGATCACTGTAGATTAATAAACAAGCTCGTATGTGTATGATCTAGATTCTCTTGTTATTTGATTCGTAATCAAAATTTCTATTTCAGGATGTAAGAGAGTACTTCACTCGCATCTAACCTTTTGTTTCTTTCATCAAATCTTTTTGTGATCTACAAATATTTTCACATGGAACATTTCCTACTTTTCACACCTGTCCCAATCTTTTGTGGGAAATATACTAATTTTCGTAGCTTTATCCAATTATATGTTTTGTGATGAGAGAAGTAAGCTTGAATTGAAGCTGTAGTTTTAGAAGTATCTAAACTTACCATCTGTTTCTCCAGAAAGCACATTCACACTTGGAGTTGACTCTCGTCGAGGCGAAAAGCGGGCTGTTAACAGCGTTCGGAATTGCTGAGTATAACCAGACACTCGAAGTATGTCAGATGAGACCTAAATATACAAATAAAATAACTCAAAAAATTTGTTGGTTTTATGTAAGCGTTTCTCAAAGCTAGGTCGACGTTTTCTCTTAGGGTTTTCTAGCTGGAGCCCATTTTGAACAGTTACTAGATTATATACATATAACCTGTTTAGCGTAGTGAGTTGAATAATTTGGGAACGAGGAAACTCGAAGGCTGATACTATTCATGATGAGGTTTGCAAAACATAATTATTAAATGGAAGACATTATTGTCAGCTGAGTAAACGGGCTGCTTGAGTGGAATGAAATAAAAAAACCATTTTTGTTTCAGGCTTTAGCGCATCAAAAGGAAGCAGCTGAAAATTGAAAACGAGATCTATTCAGATGGAACGTTTTATGAATGTTATAAATATCTATATTATATGTATGGCTGAGTCAAAAACGGAAAGGTGGATCCAAAGAAGGATTGGCTATAATTGACGGATAGAATAACTCTCCTCGCGATTATATTTCCTCACTCATGAAAGAACTGATTGGAGTAGAGAGCGAATTGTGAATGTAGTGGAAAAGAAAGAAATACTGAAAGCAAAAAGGAGGATGAGAACTGTTCCTGGTATCCCCAAATCATAAAGCTTTTAGTTTTTAACGGGCACAAAAGGGCATAATGTGTGAAACCAAAAAATAAATTGGAGAACTCTCGCCATTAATTCTGCTAAATGACGTCAAATAGAAGAGTGGGATGAAACAATGATATTGGCTATGAATGCATTATGGAATTTGGGAAAGCTTCTGTAATCTACGTCAGTTTGTCAGCTAGGTTTGTGTTCAGGAAACCACATCGCCAGGTATCTTACCGTAAACATTGAAGCAGCTCGTTCACGTTTTTGGTACTGGAACGATTTGCGTTTAGGCTCTGTCCGACGACGGTTCATTCTAATAGTTATTTTACATTAAAACGAATATTATTATATTAACAACGAACTGAGAAATAAATTTCAAAATCACAAATGAGATTGCAGAACTGCTTTCGAATTTCCTACGGAAGCGAGAAAGATCAATGAACGATTGATGAAAAATTATTATTCTCAGTTTCGGTTAACACTACATTTTGATTAAAAAATTATTCAATCTCATCAAGCGCGTTCACGTGAGAAACGACGTGAGCTTTCTCATTTTGAATGTTTAGCGCTCACTCTGACTGGTTGCGTTCCGTTTTCTCTCTTCTCTACCAAACTATCTCTTTTCGTTTACTTCCCTCTTCTCTGTCTGTCTCTCCATAGCATTTACTTTTTATATTCTTCGTCAGACTTTTTATCTGATTGAACAAAAGCTAATTTGCATATCTCACTGAAATTTACATGAAAAACAGATTCTGGGGTCATATAGAACTTGACAAGAAAGTCAAATCTTAGTCGTTTTATGGAATGTGATAATACGAGGTAAAAAGTTCCTAGAGCTGCCTCAACCTAGATGAGAGGATATTGAAGAAAAGAAACGAAAATGTGGAGTAAGTTCGATGTAGCAGGATGAGGCTGGAGGCGAATATTAGAAAAGCTTCAGAGAGAAGGTCATGAATGAACGTTTTATAAAATAAAATTATGAATGTATTCTCTTCAAACATTCTAGAAAAGAGAAATTTTACAGAGGAATAAAAAACATATATTCGGATTTGACGAAGTAGATATTCTATAGCTCCCTTGAAAATCATGTCTCATATGAACTTTAGCTAGAGAGATTGATTACAGAGATGGAATCAACGGCTAAGATTCTAAGACAGGAAAGATAAGTTGGTAGTATAGTGATTTTTTTTTCATTCATCAACTATCAACGAGAAAGCTCTAGACTTTTTGGAATAGCAGGTGATTTTTTTGAATATTAAGCTTTTCATTTCTCTTTGGTTGAAAAGAGTTCAAATTGACTTTCTATGCTTTCCACACGGATTTGGACAGCAGAAAAAAGAAACAAAGCTTCAGTGAGGAAGAGGAGGCTGGAAAAACTTTTTTCGTCCGATAAAGAGAAAGCGTAATGTGGCAAGAGAGCATGCTTGACATCATCAACCTTTCATAACCATTTCTCTCTTTCTCTAAAATGAAAATGACGGTGAAAGTTTGGTCTGAATGAATAGTTTATATCATTTCTAGAATAAAATTCTGATAGCATATCAAGTACTATCAGAAAGGAAATTATTTTTAGTAAGAGTAACTCGAGAGGTAAAGCTGGAAAAAAACGCAAAAGCTAGAACAAGTTTTCTAAAAACGAATTATTTCTTCAAAACTTTTGTCTGCTCATAAAGCTTCTCCCTCATCATTCCCTTTTCCAATAAAATTCAGTTTGAAATATGAAATTGTGGGTTGTAAGCCGTTAGTTATAGCACCAATAGGGAAAGCTAGAGCTTAAATATCGTATAGATCTAACGCATCTCGTCCGAATAGTTTTTTTAATAGTTGATTTATTCAAATGAATTTGTGTTCATTCGCCATTTGCACCTTTAAATTGCCAGATGTGAGCGTTTTGTTTTATTTACACAACTTATACCCGAACTACACTGGAATTTTTGTGAAAATTAATTCTAAATGTTAAATAAAACTACAAGCCTCATATCACTCATGATATTATCCGACGCGTTTATGTGCTTAAGGTTTGGGAGTCAAACTGCTTAGAGTTCTTTGGAATGTATTGTATAGTTATTGAAATACAGTTTGAAGTAACTTTAAAATGCGATGTTGTTGATTGTGTTTGAATATTATTTGGAGGAAGCTATAGTGATTATGATGCTTTTGACTTACTTGAGCAATGGGATTATCAAAAGTGCGAGCTTTGTCGTCTTCATCTAATGCTTTATACAATTCACAACTCCTTCCGTGCCTTCGAGATAATGGTACAACCATAGAACTGAAATTTATCATTCGAAATAATTGTGGAAATTTAATTTTGTAACTTAATTTCACCTGACGAATTTACATTTTTAATTTATATGTTAATGAAAGTGGGCTTACCGACATCCTTGTGAATGAAGTATGCTATCAGAATATTTATGATACATCAAATAACGAGGAAAAGCCATTTTTTCATAACTAAGTCAACGGTGTTTAAACAAAAGATATATGAAGAAATTCAACAAATTAAGAATAGAAGTTTTGATTGTTTGTCGTGTGTAACAAGTAATACATTGCTTGAAAAAAAAAGGATAAGCGGAATGTCAAAATGAATTTTGAAAGGTGAATATTTGAAGCTTTGTTGAACAACATGCTTCAATGAAAATCCTTTTATAATGGATAAAATCCAGCAGAGATTTTACTTCAACCAGGATATATATAACAAGGTTTCTAGACAAAACAGCAAGGTTACAGTGAAAAGGTGTTAGAGAGGTGAGAGAGACACACAGAAATAGATAGATTAGCAGAGAAGTATAGCTATCAGAGTTACTAGAGTCTTGAGAGTTTGTTATAATCTAGGAAGAAATCTAGAAGATGACAAAATACTACAGATGTCAAGCACTCACTCAGAACTTCAAGCCATCAGTGACCGAAAAAACGAATAAATTCTTTGAAACTTTAGAAAAATTGAAAAACATTTGAAGAAGGAACGTTTAAAGCATAAGAAAGCAGGAGAGGAACAAAAAAATGGATGAGTTACGTGTAATGATGAAAAATAGGGCATATTAAAGTTCCTTGAGGAATCGAACCTTCCATTTGCATCCAATAAAATGAACTCGATAAGTAAAAGATTTTGAGTGAAGCTTCAGCCTAGTATTTTTCCAAAACAATTTTTGTGTTCCGGAAGCCTGAACCTCCAACATGAAGCTCGAGAGTTATAGATTTTGCATTCATTATATTGTCTCGAACGGAGAAATATGGTGAGATAGGTACGGATACTCAGATCACTTCGATTTGTCACAACCTAAGCTGTCCCTCACTTAGCATCGAAACAGCTGCGGAAGCTGAAAACAAGCTTTACCATCTGCTGATTAAAAGACACATAGAAGAAAAACGAAACAACAAACAAAGAGGTAAATTGAAGTTGCTCAAAATACATTTTTTCAGGAAAGGCCATTTCCTGAGCAACGTGGGAGCTGTTCTTTTCGGTTTTGACTTCTCATGACTACAATGATGCCGATAAAGACTATTTTTTCATTTTATTTTAGATATTCTATTTAAAAACTGATATGGAAAAAACCAACTGAGAACGGAAAGAGAAGCTTCTCTCTCTCATGCATGTACATAAGAGAGATTTTCATATTTGACGTGACTGGAGATATGGTCACGGAATAAGAACATGAAGAATCAACAAATGAGCAAAATTGTCAAATTTCATTTCGAGTAGGGGGGCGAGAGAGAGAGATTCAAGCGGAACTTATTGCTTTTCTTCCAAAAAAAAATACTGCTCTGTTCTGATATACATGCATCTGTTCTAGAGTTCACTTCAATGAATGACGATAATAGTAGTAAGGAATAGGTATCATTCGTTTCTCGAAAAAATGAATAGAATACCGATTCCTTTCTAGAAGGAGAGCAATCAAGACTTTGTGAAAAGAATGTTCATTGACAGAAATGGCCGAGTTTGTCTCTCCACTGAACATGGCTTGAAATAATGGCTTAATTAATTAAATTTACGCAGTTTGATTGATTTTAGGTTGAAACGTTCTTTGATTTTCACATTGAAAATCCGAGGGCGTGTTAACAGAGAAAAGTGTTACTTGATTGATGGGGTTGCAGCCGAGACGGTATGTCCTTTAACGAGAACTCGAACAGCAGCTTCATTAGACATATTAGCTGGACAACTTCTGCAAAGACATCTTCAAACGAAAACAATGAATTAAAAAACGGTTATTAGATCTAATACTACATTCGAGATACATCAAATGGATCTCACTTAACATACCCTGAAGGCAAGGTAGATAAGGAATTGGATAGATTGCTGCCTGAAACATATAATTTTCAACACAAATCTTTTTCGTTTAATATTTGATCAATTTCAGAGTGTTCTAGCATTGTTTCGATTTCCACTGGAAACGATCGAAAAGCATTATGGTATGTAAATTTTTTTCAAGATGAAACAACTTTTGAGAGAACCAACTGAATATGCTAATTTCATTAGTTATTTGTAACTTAAACGTTGAGTCACGTTTTTTATTCATTCATTAATGTGGACGATGAACGGTTGCATTCTTATGACGTGAGCTAGATGCTCTACTACTACCTTGTTTGTTTTTTTTGTTTAAAAATGAAAACAATTAAGCCAGAAAAAAACAAACTTCCAGTAGAATAATATCTTTTAGTGGATCGTTGAAGTTTGCCTCGACGTCTTCTTCCTTCATTTGAATAAGATCGAATACCAAATGAAGGTTTGCAGATGGTACTTGGAAGATCAAGTGATGTCATCTATGGTTAAAATGAGAATGAAAATGAAGCTTTTAAATGGTTAAAATACAAATACATGACTAATTGTGAAGAGTAGGAAGAAGTGTTGTTTTCAACAAACAAAATGTTGTTCACGGAAAGTTATTGAGTACTATCTCTATGCTCGGTCAAAAAGATTGTCAGAGTGAAAGACCATGAATAATGATGTGAATGAAATGAATCTTGTAGCAGCTCAGAGCGAAGGCTAACGTGACAATAGAAATCAGATATTATTTAAAATAATAGTATATACATGGTTGTTGTCTACGAGATTGTAGATCAATAACTATCAGAATAAGGAGAAAAAAAAGATATTCAATGAGCGACTAGCTTTTCTCACTAAATTACTCTGTTTATGAAAGAAAGTGATTGATAATCCTCAGTAATAACGGTTAGAATATCAGAGAGAAAAGCGAGTTTTTTCTATCTCGGTGGTCTCAACAAAAAAAAAGTTAAGTTTAAAATGTTGTGTAATTGATAGTATCTGATGTTAAAAAAAAAGATCGAGTTATATGTTCGAAGCTTATGAACGTGTAGGCTAGTAGGATAAGAGATGTTTTTTTCACATTTTTTGATTCCAAAAGCTTGAAATAGGTGAAAGCATCGTTGATCGCTCGCTAATGAGAGCTGAACAACAGGAGATAATCGCTATATGATATGGCTAGCAATTATTCATTTCAAGGATGAATAGATGGGTGAAAATGGAAGAACATGACTGTAAAGTGGAAGTTTAATTAAAAAACGTTTAGGTTATAAGTAGTCAACAGAGTGTTCTCTTGAAAAGTAGTTTTTCTTCTGTGACAGAGGGGAGGTGTATAATATGAAAATAATCCTCTTCCTCCGTGTATTCATATGATAAACCTAGATTTTGGATGAAAAATATAACGTTCTCTCTTCAGGCATACATATAGTTAATATAATTACTATAATAATGAAGATAGGTATTTCGTCACGGAAGATTTTCCCAAAATGATTTTAAAATGAGATTAAATACAATTTATGAAAGGAAAATGAAAATTACTCTTTTTCCATAGAGGATATGATGGCCGATTTGAATCCCTGCTGCAGCGAATCTGGGAAGAAAATAAAATGAGAGAGAGAGAGAGAGAGAGAGAGAGAGAGAGAAAGAGAGAGAGAGAGAGAGAGAGAGAGAGAGAGAGAGAGAGAGAGAGAGAGAGAGAGAGAGAGAGAGAGAGAGAGAGAGAGAGAGAGAGAGAGAGAGAGAGAGAGAGAGAGAGAGAGAGAGAAAGGAAGTAAGGTAATGAGAGCCTGGTAATATTCAGAGAGAGATTTCCCTCGGCAAAATGCAAACACCCCCACTGAGGATCAAGCTTGAAAGAAACATTGATAAGAAGATAAAAATACATTCAATTTAGATGATTAATCCCACTATTATGTAGCGGTATGACATCATACGATTCATTAATATATGTATAAATAGAAGAAAAAATTGTTTCGTATAATATGAAAGATCAGAACTGTGGGAGTTTAGGGGGAATGCTTATTCAAATCATTACATGCAATTCGAGGAAAATGCGTACCCCGCAACTTTTATGAAATAAATGTTTGTTCTTCCATTTTCAATCTCCATATTTTTGCGTGGAACAATTCGAATTTTGAAAAAAAAAACGAAAGACGAACACAATCGAATGCAACCGCCCTCCGCGACATTGAAGAAGGCAATAAATCTTACGTGATACTCCCGCATATTAGTTACACGTAACGTGAATTTGAAAAGACTAACCTATGGCATGACAATATTCATGTGGATTCAGTCGATAGCGGGATGGATCCTGGGTAAATAAGGGCTGATCATCGTCTACCTGGCAGTAGGAAGAAGCTCGTACTCTCATGACATTCAAATTGTGCTGGAATAGACACAAATTTACAAGTCGCAAAGCTGTCAAATCAGATATTATAATCTGAACCAATATTTTGATAAAAGCAATTTGTTTACACATTATGTGAGCAGGAAAATAAGCATAATCCCTTTCATTTTAACAAGATTGAATGAAACAAAAACAGAAGTACAAAAATCACTTGCTTATCGTTAAGATAGCAATTAGATGGGAGAAATCACTATAGGAACATGGAAACGTAGCAAAAGAAGAAAGAACACGCAGTGTTACAGAGAGCTAAGACAAATAAACTTCAGAAAGAAAATATAAATTAATCTTATTATAATATCCTTTTACAAATGAATAATTCACGAACTTAGCGTTATGAAACCCAGATTTTCCCCAAATACTTGCCTTCTGTCGGAAGTAAACTCGGAAGATCTAATTGAAATTAAGAGTTGAGTGAATAGAAAGAGAGTTGAAAATTGTAGAAAAATGTTCTGTGAAAATGAAGATTATTAAAGGGACGAGAGAAGGAATCTCTTAGACAATGGATTGGCAATAAAGAGAGGAGATGACACATGCTCTTCCAGAAGAATCAGAAGAAGACCAAGAATACTAAAGGCAGCCGTCTTTTAGCTCTTCTTGTGATCAATTTGCCTTCTGATGATTCGTAAAAAGCTCATTTCTTTTTTCCAGAAAGATCAGTTTGGAAGATGTATTTGGAGGAAAAAATATACACGTACTGTTCGAGTTATATCAGTAGAAAAGTTTTATAATCTTCTAAGTTTTCCTCAAGCAAGTATCTTGGGAACTTTTCTCACTAGGTTTCACAAGAACATCATCATCAGTTTTTGGCTACTTTTCGCAATAAATAAAATGAGCAAAGAACTTGCGTTGAATGTTGAGTTGAGAGATGAGTTCATCATGATCGAAAACCTTCAGTTTGTCACCTGGGTTTCTCTCATCACAGTCTATCATGTTTAATTTTTAACAACTAATAGGCTTTGCAGGCTAGCATTGATTATTCTGAAATAGACAAAAAAATAAATTTCTTTCTCCAGAACGGAAAAAGTTTTCTTTTCCGATTCGAACAAGTAGTTGCTTTCTCCGACCAAGTAGTGAAGCTTAGTTCCTCATTCTCATCGCTTCTTCTCCCTTCTCTTTGCGTCCTCCTCCTTCGTTTAAACGAGAAAAAAAAGAGATCCTGAGAAGATGCATGGAAATGTAGAATTCAAGTAAAGCATTCTCAGATTACGAGTAAATCTCAAGCATATTGAGCGAATTCCAGAAGAAAAAAGAATCGATTTTCAAGTCAATAAAAGGAACAGTTAACAAGCTCGGATAATAGTACTTTGTATTTTTATTAGCAGAGTCAGAAGTTGGTTCCCAAAAAATTTAATCAAATTTCCAATTAATATCAATCGTTTGAGAGGGAGCAAAGAACATTCTTTATTTAAGCTCCAAAGGGTGTCTTTCAGAATAATTTTAACATTTTTGAGGAGATAGAATAAACAGGAAGCACTTTGGTTGAAAGATATTTCGCAAAACAATACCAGTCATGTTGCTAAGTACAGATCTCGCAAACCTCCCCCATGTGTCCTCTATCATCCGCTTGCTATTATTCCATCTATTCTCCCTAGTGTTGAAATGATCAGTTAGTTTAAGTTTTTATTGTCAAGGTAACACTCTTTAACTCAACATCGAGCGGACATATCCTAAGAGAGCTTCTGTCGAACCTATCATAATTTCAATGAAACTTAAAACTATTATAATAGTTAAATTAGATACATAATAAGGCAAGACTCACTGAGAATTTGGGTGCTTTAATCGAAATTGTCAATTTTTGTGAGATGAAGACGCGAATAGAGAGAGACATAAAATAAAGCGGAATATGTCTTTTACGATAATACTCCTCGAAAAAAAAAGAAAAGCGAGAAGCTTTGCTGGAAATGTTCAATTTCAGTATTTCACGATAGTGATGTGACCACTATTTTAGTTTTGCCCGATTTCACATAGAAAATAATAATCAAGGAAAAAATTGTTTTTGACCGTTGGTTAAACTTATCAAAGCTTTAAGTTGGAAAAGAACAAAAAGAAGCTGAAAAGTAGAAACCAAGCATACGAAGTGAGTTAGAGAAACAAAGAGGGAGGGGAAAAGTAATGAGTACTAGTTTATGGTTAAACTTCTAATTCAATGTAATTAAAAACGTGAACTTTCTGCACGTGGTAGCAGTTCATACTGCAAATGTTTAAAGGCAGAAGTCACAAAGACTATATGACATGGAAGAGAATAGAGATGAAATGAGGTTGATGACGCGATTAACTTCAGCAGACTGGAGCGAGGATAGAACAACGAAGAGAGAAGCAGCAAAGACAACTGTTCCTATTAGGCCATGTAAATCTTAACAGCCAATAATTCAAACAAGAACGGAAACACTAAATTAGAAACAAGATGAATAAAATAGTAAAAATTCGTAGTTCACAACTAAATTTAATAAGCAGCTGTTTTGAAAATTAATTGGTTTACAATGAGTTTCCCATTTTATGATGTCTCTCAGTGGCAATGTGAGCGAAAAGGCATAACCTCTGATTCACCGCCTGAAAGGTAAGTGATACAGAGAGCTACGCAGAAGAACTGTGAAAAATCAAAAGAGAAGTACAACAGTAACAAAAACTGATTGAGCAGTACGATAAAAAACCTTTTTCTTGTACAAGTTTCTTACAAAAACAACATTGTGCATCATCACTTATAATTTATAGAGCTTGTTGTCGTTTAATAACTAGCTATTGGAAGTCTAACTCTAAAATTTTTCAACAAATGATAGAAAACCATCAGTAAGCCGAAGCTGAGTATCGCGAGTGAGTTTTATGAAAACCATATTTGAGAAGAATGTAATGGCTTTATTCCCAGAGGCAAATCGTCTCGTTATTTTGAGTGGCAATGACCATCATGTCGAACCTGAATATCTGGCTTCATAATGATATAGTACACGCTGTGCTATTCTTGTCATTAAAAACTTTTTCTTTTTGTTCTGAATAGAACTGCAGAAGCTTCAGCACTATATACATATATATATATATATATATATATATCAAACGAATGTGTTCAAAAATAAAATTTATCACTTTCTCTTAAATAACATCTGTATCTTTGAGATATACACAGAGATAGATCAATATATACAAAACACAACATATATAGGATAAATTAATAACAACCTGTGGCTCTGAGAAAAGGAAGAGGATGGAAGGCGTTTGCTAGAAAACCCAAATTTAAATCCGAGAAACGCACGGGGAAATGCGCCTTACTGATAAAAAAAAACAGAACGATTAATAGATGAAAGGTGAGTACTATTGGGATAAGAAAGAAGGAAACATTAGTAATAAAAGCTTCAGAAGTAGAAGCATGACAAGAACACATTATATACAATACTTCTATAAAGTTCAAAAGATTTCATATGATATGTCAATGACTAGTCAACGAAACCTGTTTGGCATCGGAATAGTAATATCTCGCCTTTTCTCCGATTGTAACGGAGTAAGAGACAAGAAACATGGCACCTTAGGCATGGTAAAAGAGATATTTGTAGGAAAGATTTCTCAAATGACTATAATGAAAGCAACTGGGAGAAGTAAAATTCAGACAGAATAATTCTTATATCTACAGCTAGGTAAAGCATAAAAGTAACTCTAGGGTAACACTGTGTTCAGATGGGTGGGCTGCAAAAGAGGATGTTGAGGTCTAGGATGAACTATGTTTCCGAGTGCTTGTTGATTTAACACAGATTGGAAAGACTGAAACGAACATATTTCAATTCAAAGAAAAGAGTAAATATACCTGTAGATTTCCGACACCTCCGTTTGGTGAAGGAGACATGTGAGTTAATCCTAGGCTGTTTGGTAGAACAATATTCAGACCATTTTGAAATAATGTCTTCAAAAAAAGTTTTTATATGAAACTTAAGCAGTAAGAACATACGGCGTTCGGAGGTGGCTGTGAGACCACACTAGGAACATGTTGATGCTGTAACTGAGCTTCGTGTTGTGCCTTAGCCTCTGCCTCCGCCCTTGCTTTCATAGCATGTGATTTCATATGAGCATTCAGAGACTAAAAATTAAACTGAGTGATTAGCTTCTTTTCAGTTTATACCTTGACTTTCTCAAAACATTTATCACATTGACGACAATGGAAGAAACCGTCAGCGCTCGGCTGAGCACCTTTCTTAGGAGCAGCACCTATCTTAACCGGAACATTCTTTAAGAGAGAACTTCAATTAGTATGAAATATGAGCAAACCATTTGATAGTTTCTAGAGAAGTTCTCTTTGGATTGTGACACATTCCCATTGATATGATTATGGGAAGAGTTTGATGGTATTGTGGTTGATTCCTGTATTGGGGAACTTCCAAGAAAAGATGGACTGAAAAGGGAAGCATAGTTATGCGTTTTGCTTATTGAAGTAACTCACAAGCTTGGTGGCCGACTTGACTCAATATAATCTTGAAGAGCCTGATAGGGCGCTGCTGTAGAAGCTTCCCGTTGATGTTGCTCGGATACATCAGATTTTTCATCTAACGAGCACTTTTTCATTGGAATCGCGTCTTCTACCTAATGAGAAAAAAAGTGATTTCAATGTTAAAGTAATGATTTATACTTGGTTGAGGTTCAATTCCAGAAGTTGTCGCTTCCGTCGGAGGTTTCTCAGTTTTCTGTAGTCGTCCGGACAACATTTCTTCCAAGTATAATAGAACTCCACACATTCCATGTTGGATTTACTTCCGACCTTAACAGAATATGACTTTATATGAAGTGAAAAACCCACTTCTTGGGAAACTTGAGGAAAGTCTTTCTCAGTTTTGTAAATTGCGTCTTGAAAGGATGAAATCTCTTCTGGAGTCCAATAAGCGGAATCAGGGTAGGAGGAAGACAGAATAATAGGATATTGCTGCCAATCCAGGGTATCAGAACGTAAAAGATCAGCGGTAGCAGCTTCTATATTTCCTCGATTTTCCATTAGAAGATGAAGGGCTAATTCTAAATTACAGCCTGGATAAGGGACTGCCTGACTACACGATAACAACTCGAAGCCTTTAACTGAAAGAAAAAGAATGTTATGCTGGAAAGTACAGAGAGAGTTACTTTGCTCTGGATCTAGCCCTTCTAATATTGTTGGTGAAAACATTAGTTGATCTCTGTCCGGGAGCTGATCTAATTCTGCTTTACTAATTTCACGTTCTCTCCATTTATAAACTTTAGCTTGATAGTTTGGACCTCGATTTATATGTCTAAAAAAACTCGATATTCAATATGTAACTATTATCACATACGCTGTGGCGTCTGTGTATCGAGGATAGTTATCTTCAACCTCCTCTTCAACTTCGTAACCGATCGAAATAGTGGATTCCTTGCGAGAGCATGGCTCTGAGCTTTTTACATAAAACTCATCAGATGGTTGGGAAGATGTTGATGTGACAGATACTTTTCGTGGACCTTCTGACTCTCCGACTACATAAGGCTGTAAATGAACTTGTTATTAAATCTGAGATGAAACAAGAGTTAACCCCAAGTGAAGGCTGGTGATTCATATAAAAAAAACCATTTTTTCGATGAGGTTGATTCACAAAGCCATTCACAGGATCATGAAATGGTGGGAAAACTATTGACTCGGATGGAGAGACAGTTGTTGAGCTGCCGACTTCCTCCACCTTTAATCCGGGTGAATCACTCATTTCAACATCCTCCGTTGTGTTGTATAATCCAGCTGAATCGGAATCACTTCCTCCAGAGCAAGCCGATGTAGACGTTGTCTGAAATATTGATCCTCAATACAATTTCCACATCTTGCTATAATTTATAAAAAAAAAGTTTTAGTAGCTCAGATACTTTTTTTCAGCTGTGTTTCATTTTCAGCCTCTCCCCCAGTCTAACACAAACATAATGTCTAAGAGCGGAATCGCAACTCGTACCAAAAACTGGAACGCAGGTATACTCGGACACACTCAATACTTATACTTTACTTCTCAATGAAATATATGAGTATCAACCATATTTCGCCAGAATTTTATTTTCGAATAAAATAGTAGGAAATTCAGTTGCGAGTAGTTACGTTTGTCTTTCTCATTTTGTTCCATAACTATTTACTCCTATTTTGAGTTTTAGAGATGATAAGCTTTTTTTGTTGGAGTAAACTTGAATTAACTAAATGAAATGGAATTAGAGTCTCTGTGATTCTGCAACATGCTTGTTCATAAAAATTCATTGATTATTTCATTCTTATAAGCAGAATGAAAAGAATCTTTGGAAACCGATAGGTTCGCGTGAAGTTACTATGCTGAGAAGGTAAGGAAGATGGACACACCGCTCTTCGAGATATGTACTTGAAAAATGAAAAGTGGAAGGATTTCATTCAACCGAAACAAAAACAAGAGCGCGGTCGTTTATTCATTTCTACCTTTTGATGCGCTTGATGCGGTCGCTAACTCATTTTCAACCTTTTGAAAACAAGAGCGCGGTCGTTCATTCATTTTCAACCTTCTGACGCGCCCGCTGTTCATCTGTTTTCATTCCTTACATGAACGTCAATAGTGGATCGGTCATGCACATTGCGGTAAGAAGAAAGCAAAGCTAACTCGGTATAACATAAACCAATACAGAAGAGCGTATGTTAGCAGCTATTCTTGTTAATGTTAGAAAAGTCAGAAACTGTGAAGTCTCAACTATTGGGTTTATGCACGAGAAAAAGAGTGAAAAAATTAAAATTGAAATTAAACTAGGTCCTTGTTTTATTCAATTTTTTAAACAATGTCAATGTTTCACCTGGTTTTGTGTCAGGCTCTTGGCTATCTGCCAGAAAAGCCCAGAGCCGTTCCTCATGGGGCTCAGAATAGGTGGTGGAGTGTACTGAGTCGTTTCACCGAACCTGGGAGCTCTCAGCTGGCTGAAAAAAAACAATACTTTCCATTCATGATCGAAACGGTGAGAATTGTAAAAAGGTGTTTTTACTGGTAGGACGAGTGATGATTGAACGGAGATAAAGATTGAGATAAATAATAGATAAAGCTTAGAGGAAGAGTAAGATTAAAGAGAGTTATTGATTATATGATATAATTCTGAATTATGTGTGACGACTGAACACAATCACAAAATAAAATGTATGAAGTTATAACAATAGGAAACAAAAAAAACTGAAGAGCTTGAAACTTGGTTTCTGTAGTTAAAAAGAAGGTAAACTGGGATTAAAGCTTGATACGCAAAACCGTCCTGGTGTTTTAACAGAAACCACACAAATTAAGTATTGTGAAATTGGGCAATAATATTTTCATGAGTAACGATATGTCGATTGGGAGAAAATCATGAAGCTGACGCATTGAAAAGATTCAGACAAAAGCTGAAATGGAAAATGACGCGGAACAAATAGAAGATGAAGACCGGAAACTGCAGTATGGTACATGAGGCAAAATTCAAAAAGACGATACAATATACAAGGTCTAAGAAAATGATAACCAATAACTCTTTCAGATAGGATAAAAATCAATGAGAATGAAACTGTTCGTCTTATACAAAATTTTTCTATGAAGAGTGAATATTCTAAATAAGCTAATAGAACAAGTGAAGAGCAGTTTCCATGAGCCGGTTTCAGAGAAACATAATTCTAGGTATCACGGAGGAAAAACGGAGTGAATGTTTGTTGAATGATACGAAATATCATTTACGAAAAAGTATAATATTAACCGATTTTTCAAGATCAGAGAGAGCATGATTAGGCAGGTGGTGTGGAAGAGAGACAAGACGTAGGAGTAGAATGTAAGGATGAAAAAAATCATTTAAAAGTTTGAAAAATAGATGGACGATGTTTGAAAACATATAGATACCTCAGGCAAAAAAAAAGAAACAGGAAAACTAGCAGAGCAAGTAGAACGAAATATGACATTATGAGAGTTAAACGGAGCGATATTGGCTTTTGTGTTCTCAATTTTTCGTTATTACAACGTTATTTTGTACAAAAACATGTGAAACAGTTGGTGTTTAAAGATCAGAACGGTTACTAACAAGAAGAAAAGAACTGTTGTTGTAGCTACAAATGTTGAAATAAGGAAAAAAAATTCGAGAAGCCAGTATGAAGAGTGAGAAAAAACAGTAAAGCGTTCGGTGATTTGTGAAACAGTTCACTCCGTAGAAACAAATGAAAAAAATGTTTGTTTAAGCAACTCATCAGTGAAATGAAAAATTCAGAAGAAATATTACGTTTCAATGAACAATTCGAACATTGGTTTGTGAAAAATGCGAAAGTAATTCAACCAGACAAAACACAAAATAAACTCTTACTTTCTTACAGGTTCTGCTAAAACTTAGTAGAAAAACTATGAAAGAAGGTAGAGAAAGAGAAAAATAAATACAGAGATATGGAGCTATAAATGAACATGCAAAAGAAGAACATGCGTTACGATTGAGATCCATAGTTATGTTAATCTGGACTTGAAGATGAGAAAAAAACTTGGAATACCTTTTAGCAGCCATCAACGATGCTTTTCTTGTTGTGATGTTAGGATGTGTCCTAGGTTGATAAGTGGCTGAGGATTGAGGAGAAGCTGTACTTGTAGCTGGATTGCTTATACACATAGATGAGTTATGACTCGCTGGTCTTTCATGGATTATGGAAGTCTTACGAACAATATCTACCTGAAAGAAATTGTTTTTGAATGCTTTCACTGTTTTCCTGGCATGAGTTGTTTGGTTTTTGAGATGAGCAATACGTGCAAACTGAGTGCAACATTTTGGAAAGTTTGGGAGACAAAAGACATTGGTTTTCTGCACGAGCTCCAGCTGTTTTCTTCAATGATGATGAAATGATTGAATCATTGCAATAAAACACTGGGTTTCCTACAGGCTTATTCACAATAGGTGAAGCAAAGTCTGATGATCGCGAAAGTACGAAAAAAGTATTGATAAGCTTCCCAGTCTAGAGAACATTAATTGACAGAGAAGATATAATGTCATTCATATTAGAAAAAGAATTTTTGAATACTGGTATAGATGGGGAATTACAATAAAAGAGCCAAAGTAAATGTTACTTCTCGGGCCAAGCATGTGAATGCGAGGGGGAACCCGGAACCAACACATAGCTGTTGAAGGGCACGCTCTTTCATGATCATTCACTTCTGAAACAGTCTAGAGCTAGACATCAACTTTTTTTCCAATCAGAATAATTACTACAGCCTATCTCAAATTGGAGTAGAAGATGGAGCTTTTCTCATCCGTTTCGAAAGACTCAGTTCACAGCAATGGAGAGCAGAAACGACCAGAATTGCCTGCACCCTCTCCATAACTCGCAATCTCTCCGCATTTCATTTTGCAACGTGGATGTTTAGAGGAGAAACAGATTAAAACGAGAGTAGAGAGAGAACGAGAAGGTGTTGCTAGCTAGCTTTCGATCAATGAAACCATAAAAATAAGAAAAATAACTGAGAAGCCTTCTGCTTTAATACATTTGAAATATATTCGAAGCCAATTTCATACTTGTGGAGTCAACGAGAATAAAACTGTGGAATTGGAAGAAATAAAAGAATCAATGACTCTCTTATTCAAAAAAAATATATTTCGAACAGAAATTGAGAACTTATGTTTTCGATCACTGACTGGAACAGAAACGGACATTTGTAATTCAAATTTCAGGAAAGAGAAAGGATCCTACAATCATGCAGAATAAAAGATACGAGCTTTTGAAAGAAACAAAAAAAGAAAATTTCTGACCTCCATGGGAGAACTTGGGGTTTCCATCTTCATCACATGTCCCGCACTCATAGGAGGTGACAACATTCTGCAAATATACTATAAAATTCTTTTAATTTGCCAAATATTGGAAAAGTTACTAGACAAAACTTGGTGATCTAAATTGAAACGGAGCGCAACTTCAGAAGAGGGAACCTAGGGATGAGTGGGAGACACCTCTCAAGGAAATGAAAACGTGTCAAGTCTCTATTAAAAAACTTTTCTCTTTCATATTGAGAACGGAGGATAAGAGTCGGTAAATGAGCTACATTGCGATATTTGTAGTAAAAATTATATTTGAAAATTAAACGCCAAAAAACCTGTTAGTATCATAAGAATGAAACGAACAGAATAATCGATGAGATCAATCGATTTAAATAATTATCATAAGGAGAGGACAAAAGAGGACAAGAAAAGTTTACGCCCGAACAGAAATGGCATAGCGTTACTTGGCCAATTGACTTCGGGGTTACCCTTCTATCTCTTTCTCTCAGATCACCAAAGAACTTTCTATTAGATTGTTTTCTGTCTTTGGAACATTTTCAACTAAGTTGGTTTAATGCCTGAGTTAGATAAATGAGCTTTCTTATTTTATGACTTTCTAGCTAACCATGAGAAACAGCCGACAGAGTCTGTGTCATAGGTCTGTTAATAAACGTGAACGCTGATCTTTATTTTGAATGAAGAACTCTTAACGAGAACGGCTGTATTGAGAAAAACTGAATGATAAACATAAGGTTGAAATAATAAGAAGAAATAATCTGTTAATTACAAAGAAATAAAAGCAATCGATTCGAAGTATTTTGTTGGAAAAGTGATAACAGCGAAAAATTGATCAATTGCAATTAGATTTTCAAGTCTTTGTCATATCTGGTTCAGAAGGGAGAAAAACGCAAGTTGGTTGTCGGCTTTCAAGGACAAGCAGTCCAACCTATTTTTAAAAAGCTTTCCAGCACTCTATTCAAGAAATGAAGTCAGACAGATTAACGGGGCTCGGATTGAAGTGTTGGATTTTGGTTATTAATTCGCTTCTCAAACATAGAAGTCAAAACGATGAAAATATTGTTTGGATGTAAGCTACAGCCCGGTAAAGCCGTCGAAAGCTGTGTTAAGCTAAAGACATAGAAGTTAGAGTCAGTGGAAATTCAAATTCACAAATTAAGTAGAACTCTCTTCGCAAATCTCAGCTCCAGCAATCAAATTGGGATCAAGGGCTCCGTAAACGGTTAACGAAAGAAGTATTGATGATGTCACAGGTATGTGGCAAAGTGTGCAAAGCAATTCTTGAAGAACTGAGAAGAAATTATAAAGAACTTGAGTTTCCGTGTCTGCAATTATCAAGAAGGCAAAATTTCCTTTAAATGTGATGATTATACTCAGGTAAAAAACAGGTTAGTTTCTATTTTGGATGGGCAGTTTGTTAGTAGTAATAGAAATGGCCAACGCATGAGGTTGCTGGCAGTTTGAGAGAGGTTGCAAGAGTGCAGAATGCAGTAAAGAGAAAAAGAGAAGAACAGAGACAGGATCTGTTGTTTCTTTCTGTTTGAACAGAGAACAACAGAAAATTGTCCTTTTCCCCGTGGTCCGTGCATTGTCGATTTTCTTTTCATTTCTCTATCTTTCTCTATAGCATAAGTCTTCTCTTTCTATTCGTTTTTTTCTAAAAATTATTTGAGAGTGATAGTTAGAGTAACTTGTAGACATGTGATGTCCCTTAAATGTATAAATAGAGAGAATGAAAGTCAGAGAAGGAGAGACAGAGAGAGAGAGAGAGAGAGAAAAAGGGAGAAAGAGAACAGAAAGAAAAGAGATGAATAGGAGAATGATGGCTAACAACCATCATTCTCAGACAATTTCCGAAGATCAACGAGCGCATTGCGAAAGCCAGAGAAAAAAGTCATATGCAGATGAAAGAAATGTGCCCAAATTCGATAGGAGGAAACTCTAATTAAAGTGGAAATAAACAGAAAGTAAAAGAGAGCTAAAAATCAAATTAAGATTTGTGTCATAAGAACTTGACATAGAAAATGGAAAAACATGACTAAAGTTGAATGTATGAAAGAGAAAAAAGAGAAGAGAGCTTGAGGGGAATGAAGCTGCAAGCGAGCAGCTTGACGCTAGGTCGGTGCCGGAAACTGATAGAGAGCGAAGGAGAGAAAAACAGAAAATTGCAGAATGTGGTTGGAATGAACGACAGAGATGAAGAGGGATAGAAACCTCACTGTGAACGAGAAGAGTGAGGCGAATTCGAGACTTGGTTGGCAGGCTTTTTGCTGGCAGACGGCAGTCGTGTCCTCGTCGTCTTCGGTCGATAAGAAATAACACGGGAGGTTGTGTAGAGGAATGAAGAGCAAAAGAGTGCGAGCCAAACTAGCTAGAAAGGCGCGAGAACGACAAAGGAATTAATGAGAGATGAAAAAGGTGAGAGGATGTACAGAGAGAAATCGGAATTGAGAGAAAACTGTATGATAGAGTTTCAGAGCATATATTCATTTATACAATGTGTGAGTAGTGAGAAGTGGAGAGCGCAGAGGAATCAGTAAGTTGAGAGCACCAGGCATACAAAAACATTTCCGATTAAGAACGTGACTGCTATTATCTCGTCTTCAAATTCATTCCATGTTCCCAACGAGCATCTTCAGAAATGATTCCGTAAAAATTTTATGCGTGAAGTAACCGAGGATTAAACTCTCGACGAATGGTGCTAGAATAGAAACGGAGGAAAAAAAACGTGGAATACTTTAACAGACAGAGGATTTTGAGATCAGGATAAGATTTACTTCCTTTCAATTTCCTTTTTTAATTGTAGCTCCGTTATCAATGAAGCGAATGTTTTGAGTTTTAAAGGAAAATTTACTCACGCTTCAGCTACTGATGATTTTCTCCGCACAGAGGAAGACGAAGATGCAACCGAGGGTTTCTGAGGATATGCTATAGGCGTGTGCGGTTCCGGCATGGACAGCTTACGTTGCAGATTCTAGGAGGATACTCGTTAGTTTTTTTCGTTCTGTTCAAAGTTTAAAAAAAAGAGAATTAAACATCAAAAAGAGAGAAGAGTAGAAGTACCGAGTTAGGTGGAACCCATTGATTAGCTTCGCTAAGAGACGATGTTTTATTTGTCGGAGGCTTAAAATCAGAAACTTCTCCATTACTAGCTGTCTGAAAAGGAAAACATCTAATGAACATATTGGGATTGAAATTAAAGCTTTTATTCGTGATTGGAGTCAGTTTCGATCTTTTTCTCTTCCCCTGGTTCTGAGATTTCATATTAAAATGCTTAAAATGAATTAATTATTCATTTTATAATTGAAATTTGTTCTCAAGAAATTAAGAATGAACTAGACTGTGAATATACGTATGTATGTATATATATATATATATATTTATATATATATATATATATATATATATATATATATATTCGCTGTGCTATCAAATCAACGTTTACTAACGATCGTTAATTGATTGAAGCGGAGAGGTTCGCAAAAGTAAGAGTGCAAAGAAAAAGTAGTTCATATATATATTCGTTGAAGAGATTCTGTACATTCTTCAGAAATCAATAAGCTTTAGGATAGTTTGAGTGTTTTTTAATAGTAATAGGAATAATTAAAACGTACGTGTCTCGACCGCTGCTCATATGGGTTGGAATAATTATAAAAGTTTTCATGAACGCTGATTTTCCGTCGATCGAACTGGAATAAGTTAGTAAAATTAGCGAGATATACTGTAAGCAACCTTATATGAGCAAGAAGGTCTAAAATTGTTATTATTGTTATAATTATTATTATTATTATTATTATTATTATTATTATTATTATTATTGTTATTGTTATATTGTTGCCAGTAGTGTTCATTCGCGAATGTTGGATGCTGTTGAGAGAAACCTTGAGAGTAAAACGGTGGATGTTGTTCTGTTTGTTGGTTAGATTGATGGTTGGAGAACGGTTTGGCAAACATAGTGAAATTCTGGAAACAATTGAGAGTGTTTTTTTCTATTTTCTTCGATAAGATAACAAAATGAACATTTGTATATCAACTTCCTTACTGTATTCATTGGAGAATCTAAACGTGGTGGTGAAAACTCTCTTTTCGGCTCGTAAATCGGCGTAGCAACGGTGTTCTGCAAACGAACATTGGTTAGGAAGTCTTAAAAGTCACAAGACCTCATAGAAGGTACATTGCCGACTATTGGATGCTGTTGGATATTGGAACTGCTGGAATTCGGATCTTGACTCCTGGAAGAAAGTATAGATGAGATGAAGAACGGTATTGTTAACCTTATTTCCCGTGTGAAAAGATGGGTAGTTTTGAATTGAAATTGAACGCCGAGGCAACTCGGCGACTGTATCATAGGTACCCGCCACGATTCCTGCAACAAAAATCAGATCAACTAGAAATTAGAATGAGAAAACAAGAAGATTGGCGTGGAAGGCTGAAACGTCGAAAACGTTAAATTGAATACCAGAAAATCATATCGTTCATATAAGCAAGAAAATGGTATATTATAATTGAAAAAAGATTGTCCTGTCAACGAGAAAAAAAATGTACAAAGAAGAAGCTGAATGGCGAGGATGACGTGCTGGAGTTTTGAAAGGAACAAGCCAGGAACTGGAGCAGCCTTTCTTTAGTTAGCCGTATAGATGACAATATTAGCAAAATTGAATCATGCGAATAGCATATGACCATAGCAGGAAGAAGTCAAATGCAATGTATATTCTTGCATAAAACTATCTTGAAGTCAAACCCCACAAAACGAAGATGCGAAGTGAAGAATGAGAGTTGTGCTCATTGATAAAACAATACTCAGTCCACGTTATGAGAACAGAGTTTGTTGGACAAACGGTTATAAAAAAAGCTAAAACGAAAATACTTTGCGGAAAGTACAATCAGAGCAATGTGAAGTTGAACAAGTGGCTTCGACTTTTCGCGCAATACATGAACATTGTTCAAAAAGTCTGCACATCTTTCAAGAATCACCAACAGGAAGAAGTAGAGTTTTTGAAAACATTGAAGGAAAAGAGAAAAAACGGTTTGTTAGACAGTCTGATAATAGAAGAAAGCTTGAAAAGTTCAGATTATGAAAAAAAGAAAAGCCATTGGCACCAATTTTCGAGTCTCTCTCCACATCTCATCGTCCTTTCATTTCTCTCTTTGTCTCGGCCATCTGTGAGTTTATAATATTTTCAGCTTCTAGACTCTTATCAATTTATGAATAAATTTTGGTGATAAAGAAAGAATCTGGTCATTTGGACAAATCGAAATAAGGAGGGAGTAAGGGTTCAGCGCCAAAAAATGTTTTGGGACGAAAGAAATAAATGAGTTCTTCGCCGTCGTTGAAGGAAAACCAACGATGCCGTAATAAGTATGACATTTACAGTTAATTTCCTGTGGGAACAGCGTGTGAACTGCAATAAACAAGCTTGAAAGATTTTATTCGTAAAGAATTTGGATTTGTTTACGATTGAAAACAGAATTGTCCTAAGGATTCCTGCCAAACCGGGATTTTTTCAGAACATTCTTCAAAAAAACGACTAACTCGAGGAACAGAAAGATAACATAAACAGTTTAAACGAATTAAGAGACATTGAAGTTATCGATGAACAAAAGATAAGAGATTGAAGAGAAGAATGCTAAAGGAAAGAAAAATGATTCAATAATATAAAAGACAGGAGAGAAGGAAAAAGAAATTAGAAAGAAGAAGAGAGACTGTGAAACTGAAATAGAGATGACACTTTTCTTTTGGCAAAACGGATAGTCCGATTGGAGAAAAGACTGTCTTCAGAAGGTTTTCTATCAATTTCTCCAGCTTTTTCATTCTTCACTTCAGGTTTTCATGAGAGCTACGTTTACTTTGGGAAGTTAGTTCACCTATGGAAACCGGCAGAAAGAACGATATCTACTTTGAAGATTATTGAAAAACAGTTGAAGCTGTTTTTCCACACAAAACACAATTCGAAAGAAAATGTCGGTATTTTTTTGAAGAAAAAGAAACCTTTTCTGAAGATCGGGCTGAGATTTGGAAAAAGGTAGACAAATAGAGGATCATATAACACTGAACATCAAAAACTTATATTGAATTCTTTCGAGTCTGGTAATACAAGAGAATAGCAATTTGAGTTCAAGACTGAAAATCTTCGAAAAGAGAAAACATCTCTGATTTTGTTGTGATTATCACCTTCGCGTTATTACAAAGTATTGTTGGTTATGATGCTTTTGAACAGAATAAGAATTCAGCAGGATAAAAGAGGGAGAGAATAGAAAAGAGGGGAATTACTTGTTGATGAATGAAAGACTACAGCTTGTGAAGAAAAGAAAAAACACGAAACACAATTTTCAATTAGCCACAAAAGCCTTCTGGCGACAAAAAGGTGATTCCAACTGAAGAAAAAACTTAACTATGAGAATGAGATAGAGAAAGAGAGAGAGAGAGAGAGAGAGAAAGGAGAAAGATAAGAAAGTTCAGATAAAACTTCTGAAACTCCTCCAAAAATAAAAAAAAGATAAAATAATAAAAAAAGACTAAATGAAAAAAAAATGATGAAATTGTGAATACAATCAATGACCGTCTTCGTTGTAAAAAAATCCAACTGAAAACGAACACGTTGGGGAAATACGTGAGATCCACGTGAAAATCTATACATACCCAAAAATGAGTCTGTGATGCGACAGCAGGAAAACGAAGAATGCAATCAGATCAATAGTTCATGAAATTCCGTGAATGAATGGTTATATTCTTCTCAAGATTGTTTTCATCAGAATAAGGACTCCCTGATACATTTGAACGGTTGATGTACCGGTAGAAATTCTTGGATGATACATAGAGAAAGATAGTTCCTGAGAGAGCAATACAATTGTTGTATGTTTAAACCCTCCGAACAATAAGCTCATTTGATGCAATCATATCAACTGCGACAATGTCGATCAGAAAATTCGCGTCCACAACCGATTGCCAACTAGCTATTGAAACCGGTATTGTTATAGCATGGATGACAAGAATGATGAAAATGGGAAAATAACAAAAAAAATCGTAATGAGACACTTTATGGAAATTCATGGACAACAGGTCCGCAAATGAAAGATTTTTTTACCACCTATGCTTCATCTGTTCAGATCAGAACAAAGATATGAGAATTCTCGCGAATTGTTTAATTCTCAACTCACTACTTCGGAATCAGTCTGGTCTTTTCCCGCTCCCTAATACTCTTCGTGCATCATGCTTTGTCTGCTCCTTTCCATACTTCTCTCTTTTCCTCTTTTCCCCTAGCTCTCCAACTTTGTATGCTCTACTTGTAGATTGTACATGCACATCTCAGTAAGAATTCGTTTGAACAATACGTGTTTCCTCAAATTTAATCTTCAACAAATTTCCGAGAAAAAAATGTGATAAGGAAAGTAAATAACAAAACTCTTGAGATGATCTAATTGGATTACTTTCAGAAATAAAAAAAAAAGATTATGGAGAGAAACAACTTGAAGATAACAATGATGACCAAATATCTTGGAAATATACACAAAGAACAAAACAGAATTTTCTTTTGGTTTTCGCATTCTCGGAAGTGAATTGAAGAGAATGTTCGTAAAAGAAGTTTATGGAAGAAATCAAAGAAATTATTTGTTGATTGGAAACATTTAAAGACAAAAAAGGAAAGGGCAGAACTAGCGAGTGTGACCAAAGAAATTTAATGAAATATGTCAAGTAAACATCCTAAAAATGCCGTCAATGATAGATTTTGAAATAAAAAGATTGAGAAAAGGGGGAAAAAGAATACAACAAACATGAATTAAAGCCTTTTTGCGAAGATGCAAAGAGTTTTTGAAAAGGCAATAAGTGAATGTATTCACGAATATTTTGAATTTCAGATACTCGATGAAGCTAACAATCACGTAATCAACTAAAAAATGTTGAAAAACAATAGAATATTAAAAAAGTATCGTTTGACGACTTCACCTCTCTCGGTTTCTCGCTCCTTGTCTCTCTGACTCTATATTTTGAGTTTCCGCCCCTACACGTTCTCCCTTGAGCTCACAATAGGCGAAAGACTTGTCTCGTCTCTCACGACAGGAAATGCAAATTCGAAAGAAAGAAAAAATATATATTCTAAATTTTTGAAAACGTTAGTTGGTTTACTATTATGAAATAGTTTCAGATATTTCATGTTTCAGAGGAGAAATTAAGATGCTTTTTGAATGTCAAAAGCTGACGACTGGATGTATCCACCTTTCGCCAAATAAAGAAACCGCTTGGATCAAAGAAATTTCGAAATACTTATAAGGGAATTATTCCAATTTCGGCTGGAGAGGTAATGGAGCACATATAGAAAACAAAGTAATTTGTGAATTATATGCAGCGGGCCATTAGGATATAATGGGATTCGAAGAGATTGAGACAAATGCAAAAAAAATGAAGATAAGAGAAGCAGTTAGGAAACCGAGGTACGAGGAAGTTTCTTGGAATGTTTGTTTTAACAATGAGCTCAAAGACCTCGTTTTCACGAGATTTTAATATTTAATTTTGAAAAGAGAAAAAAGGAAGAAGCGAATGTGATTTTTATTGAAAATTGGAACAAAAGAAGAGAAAGAAATGTGGGGAGAATACATAACCTTCTCAAATTGAAATTTCGAGCTGGGTGGTTGATTAAGGAAATTGCTGAAAAAAAGTGAGTTGGCCAACGTAAGTTGTGCTCGGAACAGGCCGAGTACAGATACATGAGGGAATATGGAGAGATAGAAAATTAACTTAAGCACATTCACCATAGAAAAGATGGCAAGGAGTTGAAAAAGTATTTCTGTCATCAAAGCCCTTCTCGTAGTAGATAGCCTTTAAAGAAATAAAAAGGACAGCTTTGAGCGAATCTCAAAGAAACAGATGTTTAGAACTTTGAAGTGTGATTTAACCAATAAGTCTCTCTACACACTGCAGAAAAGTTGGAGAAACAGTAAGTTTGTATTGAATGAAGCTGAGAAACTCCGTTTAAAACTCCCTCAAACCTACAAACAACTTTCCGATTATGTAAATTTTGCTTGGATTCGCAGTTTATTCTTAATATTGAATAAAAAAGAAAGAAGAGAGTTCAAAAACGAATGAAAATGCCATATATTGGAGACGAAAATGATGAAAGAACTAAAAGAAATAGACACAAAATGGTAGGAAATGAAAAGAAAGATAGAGAGAAAGAGAAAGAGATGGAAAAAAGAAAAAATAGAGAGAGAAGAATAAAAGTAGAATGGGTGCGAAAGGAATGCAAAGACAGAAAGAGAATACGAAAAATAAAGAAAATGAGAAAAAGAGCCAAATGAGAGAACAAGGCATTCGTCAATGAAAATACACAGCCTCTTCTAGCCTGCGGAAGTCTGATTCTCATTATGAAAATGAAGATGACGTGAACTTATTAATGTCATTTGCAGGAAAAATAGCGACAAAAACATCAAATATGAGATATCTAAAACAACTATTTCATTTTGATCACAAACTTAACGTAAACAATGAGCTCAAAGTACCAGTCAATACATAAACATGTGCTCATCAATCGCATGGTTTCTTTCAACTTCATCACTTCTCAACTTTTTTAGCAAAACTTGAGAAGCTCAACGTTCTAGTTTTAACGTGTTTTGGGTAGTACCACCAGAAACATTGGGAATGAATGTGTTCTCGAGTGTCTGCGACAAAAAAAAAGAGAAAAACGGATACAACACGAAACTATGGCTAACCCAACAACAACAGCAGTTCCTCCTTTTTCGTTCTGAAGGCTTAATATTAAGCTCAACAGGAAACATTCATTAATTGATTAGCTGCAAGGTTACCAGTCCAGGACCCAATTTGAAAAATTAGAATGGAGAAGAGTGATTGAAGGCGAAAGCATACGAAGGAAGTGTAAATAAGAAATGACCTAGGCGTGCTTTTTCGTTTAAATTTCCAGTTTCATTTTTGAATTGGAATAAGTAGTGTTTCAAATGATAGTTGTAGAGAAAAAACAACAAATGTTTCTATAAAATTAACATGTAAAAACGAAACTATAGGGAATAAGAAAGGAATGTGAAAAAATAAGAAAAAGGGAGCAGCAACCGCTTTTCAGGCCGGCACAACGAAAAATGAAAAGAGTTTCTGTCAGCTCACGTCATCCACGTGGCATGCAAATGAAAAATACGTGAATGTATGAGAATAGTTGTGAAATTTTTATTTTGACACTTTACTTTAAGAAAATGAAAAAAATAAAAAAAGCTATGGATCTCCATCTTGGTCCCTATCGTTCTCTCGCTATGACAAAGACAGGAAGGGAAAGCTCGAGCTGATGTCTCTTTATGGATGTGTGTGGTTTAAGTGCAAAAATTTATAACATTCATATGTTCGTAGTTCAAAGCTATCGAAGAAAATGTGATGAAGGAAAAAAGAATTTAGAAAGAATTCAAACACAAAACTGAGCTCTGCAGAATTGAATGAAAGGAAAGAGGTTCGAAACAAGAGAAAGTTCAGAAAGGACAGTTAAATTCTATTTTTGATTGTCGTGCAGGCGAGTAAAAACTAATGCGAAATATGTTTTCTATTTTTTTCTTTCTCTCGTTCTATTCTTTTCATGAAAATGGGTGAAAAAGAAGAAACAGTTTGGAGCAAAACAAGACGTAAGGGATGTAAGGACTAAGTATTTGGGGTTGATGAATCAAAAAGTGCCTAGCGGCATAATTTTCAATGAAGGCAGTGAACAAAGAAAAAAACACCCAAAATTTACACAAAACGTGTTAAGATAAATGGAAGAACTACACAGGAAATGAATAGCTTATGTATCATGTGTGGTAGGATTTATGCATATATCTACTTTCGTTACTGAGTTCCAACTTGTTTGAGCAAAGAGACTACATGAGAAAGCAAAACCTTTGTTTTTAATGAAAACAAACTGACATCAAGATAACATGGTTAGGGGAACAATGAAATTTGAAACATTCCTGTTTTTAGTGTAGTTTTACTAAATAAGGATTTGGGAACGACGCACTAAGTTTATCCTTAGTTAGAGGTCATCAAAAACTGGAACTTTAAGGACAAAATGCCTTTTGCATAGAAAATAAGATTTCTTTCTTTTTTCTGCAAAAAATAAGATGGATCGGGAGCCAGAGAGAAGATGCAAGCTTGTATTGAATGAAATGAAACATATCTCACAAAAACAACAAAAGATTGCTATCTTGGCTGTTGTCCCGAAATTGTTTCAATTGTTTCCACAACAACATACTCTGCTTATGTTTATCCCTTGTAATCAGTGAGAGTTAAAAAACTGAAAAATTCTCTACGTTACCGCTCTATCGATTGTCAGAACGAAAACAACATTTAAAGGTCGATAGGTCATTCATAGAAAGAACAAAGGTAGATTAAGTTATGAGAGATAAAGAATATCCTCTATAGATGATTAAAAAAATAAAGGTAAAATAAAAAAGTTTATGAGTGTGCTACATCCTCACAAGTATGACCATACTGGAGAGGTTTGTCCGAGAAGCAATAGTTCGTTACCCATTGGAAGCCTATATACCACATACATATATATATATATATATATATATATATATATATATATATAAATATATATAGTTAAGCCTTTGTTTATCAATCGGCAGTGGAGGGTCCCGCTTTTTTTTGCGGAAAAAACGACATCAAAGCCTGTTTACTGCCTACCGGAACTTCCAAAAAACAGAGACTGGCGGATAACATTTAGTTTCATTCCGTTGGCAGTTGAACCGGTATGACCAACTGAAAGGAGTCAAAACCAATGTTTCATACTTCTGTCAATGGCAACTTATGGTTAACAAGACAAAAAGAAGAAGGAGAAAAATAGTGTTTTCTTACTTAAAGAATTTATTACAACAAGAAGACTTCGAAAAAAAATATGAAAGAATGGCTTTATCCAAGCGAAAATTGAGGGGGGAAAAGAAATTCAAATCTCATCAAGTCTTTTCATTTGGGATAATTACAGTCTGCGCTAAAAAATGAATACTCGATAAGCAGTCAGTTAAAGAAAAAAGCGACAAAATTTTTGATGTGAAGTATAGTACGTACAGCAGTGTATGGGTAGAACGAATGAGAAAAGTTCATCTAGCGAACAATGAATCTAAACCTCTCCGTATGAAATCGTTTTGCACTTATTGGAGTTATCAAAAGTGGCATTTCATGCACGTGTCAGTATGAAGAAGTTCAAGAAGGCCGGATTAATGAGTTCAGAAACTTTTCCTCGAACTCTCAAAAATCTTGTCAAACAAAACTTGCATATTATAACTCGAATCCGGTGAAGACTTTCATGTCACATTATGTGAATGAATCTGATTTCCCGAACATGAACACATACCGTTTCTGGATATTTAAACAAGAAGAAAGATTTATAAGTTGGCTCAAATAACGGCTGAAGAACGCATTCTAAAAACTCATTTGCAGGCCATCTCATGATGTGAACTTTGAAGGCTCACGGAAACTAAGATGAACTGCATTAATATGGAAGATTGAAGTATGCAAATTAGAAAATATTTTTGTAAAATATAATAAAATATGTACATATGTACATATAAATGGATGAACTTGTTGTCTTATGAACATCTCAGTCGAAAACAAGAAAAACGAAAAAGGTGAAACGACCTTTAATAGGAAACAACCACTTATGGCTGAAGTCAACGTTTCTTTTTTTGAAATAACGAGTTTTCTGTCTTGTTTTTGCTCAAAAAATAAAAACAGTATCGTTAGCAAATTTCTATAGAAAGAGGAACCGAAAAAAAGAGAGATAGAACGCGTCCTGAAATAGGAAAATTTGGAACAATCAGTTCAAATTTCCTCTGTTTCATATATTTTGTTCGAAAAAGTGTTTGAAAATTCGCGGAAATAGGAAGAATTGGAGTGAGAGAAGACGGCTAAGATCACTTGAAATGTTTGAAAGCTTCGACTATTTACAGGAGAAAATGGATTGAGACTCATTTATGTGCATAAATAAGAATAGATTTCTTGTAAGAGAGAAAAGGTAATAAAATGCTATGGATAACATTCGATGAAAAGATTTTCTCATCTATTTTTCCATTGAAAGAAACAAAGAGAACTTTCATTACTATGTACTATTAATAGGTAGTTATGAGAACATGGAGAAAGAGACGATGAAGGAAATTAGGATTCATACCTTGAATAGGAAGTTCTGCCAAGAATAAGATTGAACGTTTCCTTTTGTTTTTGATATTAAATCGTTTCATGAAGAGCATTTTTAAGATATTTTTGTTACAACTATGATATCATTCTTAAGATCTAGTAGATTTCAGTAGGATAAACTAAATCAATCACAAAACTCAATGAGAGTATGTTTCGAATCCAATTGAAAAGCAATCGATAACGTTCATTTGCCCAGCAATGTATCATTGTGATTATTGGCAGAGTGGCTTTTCCAATTATACAACGATTCTACATCTCCTATAACGCTTGATCAATGTTATCATAACATAGGCAGCTGGAAGTATTTTAGCTCCAATTACATCTGTCTTTCACTAACTCTGTATGTATTTATGGAAAACGTTATCACAGTCCAAAATATAAATAGCCGATAGTTGATGAATCTGAGTCATGAATAAGATTTAACCCAAACACAGGAGCTGCGTGAAATTTGCATCAACTCTTGTATACTACCTTATCACAAATCTCCCACCTGATGATGTCACAACTTTCTGTCGATTGTGAATGAGCGCTGAAGAAATACAGAGAGAGAAAATGTTATGTTAAAGATATTCCCTAATAGATATTTTCTATTTCACACTCTTCGTCAAAAATAACCTTCAAGATTAAAAAAAGCTAAGACATCTACTATTTCCTTACAATTTCACGAGTGAGTACAAATAATAAATAAAAATAATAATAATTACTACAATCAGGGGAGAAACCAGAAGAAAAATTATAAAATGAAGAAAAACAGCAGAACATCACCCCCCTCTCGTCTAATTAACATAACAAATAATTGAAAGTGAGAAGATTGGTGGGGAGAGGGTATCATTGAGATTTCGATTCACAATGAGAGTACTTTGAAAAAATAGCTACAGCGTAGTCGCACTTGAAAACTCAAATGAGAGATGGTATTTGCTAAAGCATATCCATGTGGTTAGCTGAACTGCAAGAACTGCTTATGAATGTTTTCCTTCAGGTTACCTCCTTCTATGACAATGTTTAAACAAATGCTCAAATGTATACAAATGAAAAATTGAATTTCGAGCGTTTTTCGCTAACAATGATGGTCGAATTGACTGACGAAAACTTTTCGTGAGATTTTGAAGGAAAAAATGAGTTTATCAAAATCTGTAATTGAAAATACAACTCTCTATCTGAAAAAAAGGAGAGAAAACCGATTTTTTGGTTGGAAAAATGAAAAGAAAATAACAAAAACTGCGATCAGAGATCCTTTCTGAGAAGAAACAGTCGTAAGAAAGTTCATGAATTGGATATTTTTGAGCCAAATTGAACAACTTGAAGAGCCATCAAAACAACAAGAGCTCTACTTCTAAAAGATAATAGTAGCGACTTGTTTCAAAGAATTAAAGACGAAGTGGAAAATTTCATAAAGGAAAAACGGAAAAAACAACTGTTCACCCAATGTTAATGAAAATACTTGGATCTTCCTCTTGGTAGAAGATAGTTCAGAGAATGACGTCATGTTAGCAAAACAGGTGCTCTGGAGCCTTCATGAATACTTTCGGAATTTTTTAAACCTTGAAAAAAAACAGGAGGAGTTCATACAATTAGGACAAAATTTATAACAAAAAGTTGAGTGAATGTTTCATGAAGTGTATAATATACAAATGAAAAGATGAAAATGAACGAAGGAAAAAAGTGAAAAAAAGAGAAAAGCTCATTCTTACACGCAGAGAGAGAACTATAGGAGTGGAATCGGAGAGGGGACAAAGATAACAAAGAAAATGACATCCACTAAAGGAAACAGAAAGTTTTTCCAAAATTAGAGAAGGAGAGTTCACAACTATTCGTTGGAAACCGAATAATTTTGAGAAAAACAGAAGAAAATGACCGGAAATCAATGAAATATTGATAATAATAGAGAAAAAAGAAAACAAAAGTGAATGATGGCATGGGGAAAGGATGGAGAGGCGTCATTTCCAGAGAAATTTCCTGCAATGTACACAGAAAATTAAAATGAAATACAACTATGAACCCATTGTAAGGGATGGAATGCGATCACTGATTCAGAGAAATAAGGAGCCAAAAAGATATGAACAGGTCACGATTGCATTTGGAAAACTTCTTCTAAGGATTAGGATGTTTCTGAGATTTCACAGAGGCAGAACTTCTAGATGAATTAAAAAGGCAACTGCTGCCTCCGTATTTTCCGTAATCAGCAAGAAAATTTATCTTAACATTCTGGAAATGGAACATCGACATGGTTATGGCTGTTGGAAGAAAAGAAAAGCCCTTTGACTAGAGAATCAGAGGTTTAGAGAAAGCGATGGAAGAGAGAGATGAGAACATTAAAATATACATCAAATCCTTTTTTCCTTTCAAGAGGAAATAGAGAAAATATTTTTTCGATTATAGCGAAAAGGAAGAAAAACAGAATATAAGGCTGGACGACGGCAGAAAGCACAGCAGATCGTCGAAGGAGAAAAAAATGGAAGGACGGATAGGAACACAACGAGATATAGTATGAGTGCTGGAGGTGCAGAGAGACGTAATTAAAATAGCTTTTGGAAGTTCGAAAAGCAAAAAAGCATATCAATTCTGAGGTGGATTGGGAACTAAAGCATTCATTCAAGACATGGTTACTCAACTTCACTTTTAAAGAATGTTCTGTGTATCACAGGCGAGGAATAGTCTTCATGAAATGATTTCCTTTCACTTTCACTCACTATCTCTCTCACTCACACGAGTCGCTCTCCCATTTATCTTGTTTCTCTTCTTAAGAATAGAAGATTACATCATCAGCTTATTCAATATCTTTCTTCATTCCACAACTTAAAATATCGCATGGAAATCTCGAACAAATTGCTTGTCTCTATAATCAAACGAGTCTTTAATGCAGTGTTGAAGCAAAGAATTCTCAGAAATTGTTAAAATAGCTCCAAACCTCCAGCAATCGCCTAATAATTTGAAATTAGATGAAATGAAGAGCCGTTCATAAACATGAAAATCGATAAAGTGATAAGTACATCAATTGATTGAATGTGATATTTGATCCACGTGAAGATGCGTGGTTAGTGATAGAGTTAGAGTCTGTCACAAACAAAAGCAATAAAAACCGGGAAACAATTCACTAAGTTCAGCATTTAGAAGGTCTAATAAGCTGCAAGCAAAATTTTTTCTCATTTTGCTTGTATAATGTTTAAAAACAAAACATGTACACACATACATACAGATAAGGCTCCTCATCTGAAGCTAATCAATGGTTTGTGAACGTGGAGCTTCCAATAAGCTTCATATTGACAGAAAAAATATAAAATCGTCCACAAGATTTGAAACAAACATATGATGATCACGCTCGAGCAGAAATCAGTTTTTGTCGAATAATTAATCGCTCTCACGATTGAATGATCTGGGAGTGACGAATGGCAAGCATTAACTGAAAAAAAAGAAATTGTCTCCGATTCTTCTTTTTAAGGTTTCATCGGCAGAATATTTTATAAATCACATTCATTTAAAAAAAAGAAGCCTGCCAAACATAGCAAATCAACTGATTTGTTTGTTTTCGCTCATTTCAAAATTAAAATAAATTGCAGAAGGAAATATATTTAATAGAATTCCGAACAATTTTTCAATTCAAAATACGTGGAAAACGTGAAGAAAAATTTATTTGAATCAAGAGCTTGCGTAGCAAACGGTTGTTGTCACTCATCCACTTCCTTAAACGGCTTCCAAAATTGTTAAATTTGTAGAAAATGCATTCGAAAATACTGAAAATTCTAATTAGCAAAAGTTTTAACAAAAGAAACTGCAAAATAAGTTATTTTTTCTCGTCAATTCTATAAAAAGATTAATACAAAACTGATTTTCGCATTAGCTGAAGCGGCAACTACGACGACGGCGGCCGTAGATAACATTTGCCAAGAGAAATTGAAAATTTATTTCACGCTCCAAATCATTGTAGTGAGAAGTTATAACAACTCTGCAGAAAATGCGGGTTGAGAGTTGACTTTATTATATTCTTCCATATCCCTCTTCCTTTTCCCAGAGCAGAAAAAAACAGAACTGTTAAATCTTTATTTTGATTGAAAGAGAAAAACAATAAGAAGAAATAAAGTTAAGGATTTGTTAGAGAGTAATAATCTTATGGTCTAACTCCGAGGCCAATTAGTGACTCAAATAATTACGTTCTGACCGAAAGAGAATAGTTTTTAATATTATATGCGACAACAAAATGAGTAGGAAAGCTCATTTTCTCAGAAAACAGAACATTGAATTTTAAATTGAAGCGTAATTCGAAAGTGAAAGCTTTGAAGTTGAAACGGCTAAATGGCTGTTAATGTGCAAGAGTTCCCAAGAATACGCTCCCGCAGTTGAGAGCCTTTCGGTGATAACAGGATATACTGCAATAGATTGTCAATAAATACAATGGATTACTGCTACTTACTTCTTTTTGTCCTGCAATGTGGAGCAGTTCGGAATGGTTCGGAGCGATCTGGCCTTGCATAGCTACAACTATTGTTTTGATACCTTGATGTCTGGCGTTTGAAGCAGCTGCCATAGGGTCATCCTACGTTTTGTGAATTATGGAGTTTTCTACATATAAGAAACACCTGAGAGTACCCATCTGTGAAAACAACAAGGACCTTCTTAGCATTCGCGCGAGCTCCATTCGAATTATTTTTCAAGAGCTCTTTCGTTGCAAAATTAATAGCTTCCCCAGTTCTTGTAGTACCACCTGTAGCAACCATCTTGAACATTTCTCTTCAAAATTTAAGACTTTAATTATAATTTGCGTAATTGATTGAACTTACTCTATCAAGTCATCTTTGTTCGAATGCTTGTTCAAACCAAATAGTACATGCGTTCTTCCTGGACCCGAGTATCCGATCATACCAACCTGAACTAATTTTTGGAGCATCAGCTTTCTGTTAACTACTCGAAACCATCAAGGTCTATGTTTCACTCGCCAACCACTCGCTCTGTTCTCTGAGAATTAGCTCGCACTACATCAGTGGAACAGTTAAATAATTTTGAACCAAAGTTTTCTGTAGAACTCACTCGCACTGCAGTTGCTCCAATTGGTAAAGCGCCAACAGCGGATGCTCCTACATCGAAATAACTGAGAAAAAAAAATGTTCCAAACGTTTTGATATAGACTCAACTGTTTTGTTCTATCTCCGGTACCTTGTGACAAATCAATCAAAAATATGATGTCGGCAACGCATCCTATATTGAAAGTGTAACAAAAAACCCGAAAAATGAAAATGGATTCGATTAATTAACCTCTTGGTACTGGCTTGAACGTTGTTGTGGTCGTACTTGGAGTGGTTGATCGGGGTAGATGGAATAAGGTAGTTGTTGATGTCGCAACACTGGTCCTGAAAAAACAAATGAAGTCTTGTGTTTCAATTCAGTGTATACGTTTTGATCGCTGGGATGAATAGCTTTTTAGTGTCAGAACGTAAGAAATTGAACTCGATTTTTCGGGTCTCTCGGTCATTTACGCTTTGTTCGTTAGCTGACGTGAGTGTACTGACGGTGGTAGCTATAGGAACGACTGATCTAGACGGGCTGAAATTTGGAAAATTTCATTTATTAATCCTTATTGTTTTGCCTGGTTGTGCTGAAAAAAGATTGAAACTCTTCGTCAAGGACGAAACCCGTGGTTCCACCACGGAATACAGCTCGAAGTTTTGGACCTGCTGTTTTGGTTCTGAAATAAAACCAATGTACTTTGACACGGCGAGAAACATTAATAGAATTGTTAAAAAAATATCATCAAGTACGAGTTTCACTACCTAGCCGTGACAGATGGTCGAGTAGTTCTTGTAAACTGTTGAGATGAAGTAGAAGGAGACGTTTGTTCTTTTTTAGGAATGCCCATGATAATGTTTGTTTGAGGAAGCCGTCGAATCTCCTGAATAGAACGAAATTATTACACCTCTGTACTTAATGCTAAAATAGTATCATGCATACCACATTCTTTTTTGCCGAGCATGATAACAAACTCTGGAACTGTTCTCCTTGTTCAGCAATGATGTTTCTATAATTTTTAAAGACTGTGAAGCGTTACATTGGTGTTGGATATTATACTCGTTGTTTGTTCCGACTCGGAACACGTAAAGCTCACTCGCATTTGTCATTTTCCAAGACTGTATTAATAATGGGTCAGGTGCTACTTCAGAAAACAGCAAAATAACAAGAGGTCGAGCTCCTAGCATGAATTTATTGTCTCCGATCAAAATACAGTTTGTTTACCTCTTTGTTTAATAACTTCCTGAGAAGCTACTTTTAACGAACTTTCATAGCTCTCTTTATTCCCTTCGATTGTTTGGAACAGTTCACCACCTAGCTGACAAAATTAAACAGTGGGATAATCATATTATTCACTAACCTTAACGTTTCTCAATTCTTCAAACCTATTATGAGAAGTCGCAACCATGGCACGAAGTTCAGGTCGTAATGATACATCTCGGGCTACGTGAAGAGCTTGAGAGTTTGAATTCTAGAAAAGCGAATACGTTAACTTTGTTGTTTACGGAAAATAACCCTCAAGTTTCAACTTTAAATGATAATAGTGTGGAGAAACAAGTTCTTTTTGCACGAAACGAATCAGAAAAAACTGTACCCTCTGTCTATACCCTCATATATTGGATAATTCAAAGAAGAAAAGTTAAAAATGAGAAAGACTGCCCGTTTCTAATCTAAACCAAGACTCGCTCGCAACAGGAGCGGGCGTTCTCTAATACTGACTAACGTCTCGTTTTGTTTCCTGAATATATAACGAATCAGACACGAGTTCACTTGTTACTTGATAAAATAAGGCGTAATTAACATGAACACAACGAAATATATTTTAGATCATTCATGTTTTGTACAAGTTAGAAATTGTTTGGATGTTTTCTCGTTAAACTCCACATGGCATACATATTAGCATTAGCATGGCGTTATGCTTACACCACAGTGAAAATATATGCCATATGAGAAAACGAGACTATGATTTTCATTCCTCTGATCGATCAGAATGAAGCAGTTGCTTCTGAATTAACAAAAAAAACTGTCGAAATTAGTGATAACTGCGGAGAGGAACGGTATTCATACATTATCCTAACTAAAACTGACCAACACAGAACTTTCAGAAAAGAAGACATTAACACACTCCCTTTTGGACAACATCACTAAAAAAAAACAAGAAATAAAACTGTCTTGTTTTGAAGCTCTTCGAATTTAACCAAAATGTGTGTTTCTGAGTATACATTATACCTCAGTGTTATAAGTGAAAGACGTGAAACAAATTTAAACAAAACCAACCGCTGATAATGGATCAAGCACAAAGAGCAAGTCTACACAAGCTGATCCTATGTACGTTTTTGCTAAAAGGAAGATCATAAGACATATCATGGTTTTAGGATTCACCATATATGATCGTTTACGATATATCTTTGCATCTTTATTTATATACCGACAACTGGCAACAACATCTTGTAGAAACCTAGATTCTGATGGAAGACTGGCTTGGGGCCTTTCGATTTCACGGCCAATGAACAAAGGGAACAGAACAAGTAGTCAACTATCATCCTTTATTTTGAAAATCCGAGAAAAGCTCAGGCAAAGAACAGAGAAAACTCTGAACCAAATCACAAAATCACATCGCGGGTAAAACATGTTTGTAAATATTATAGAAAGTACCGACTATGTACGGAGACGTATGCACAACTCAAGACTCCGCAGAAGATGGTTACATATTAATAAGTTAATGTCACAGAAAGAGTTTTTATCTCGGCATCAAAATAAAGATATACATGCGAAAATCAGAATACTCCGCCAAGAGAAAAACTCTTCTTTGAATTAAAAAGTTTATTTTAGTGTTACGATAACCAACAGTGCCAGAAGAAGGGTGACAAAGTTTAAGCTGTTTGAGGATATTCCATATGGAACCAAGCCAATAATAAATGAACCGAAAATAGGGACGAGAATTGGAAAAAAATGGAAGAGCACCACCATAGTGGAATATTGACCGATAGGTATGTCTCTTGGCTTCCTCAACATCTTTAACAGCATCCTCCTCCCTTCTTGTCCTGAACAGGTTGAGAGCCACTGATGCGGACAGCTGGAGCACCTCCGGCTCCCTGAACGGGTCCCATTCTTGACTTAATTTCAGACGCCATGGTTAAAAAGGCCTAAAAGTTCAGATCATAGTGAGAACATTTTAAGTTGAGAAACGCTTCGATTCATAAAAAAAAGCGTTATTAGAACATACTTGCTCAACATTGGTGGAGGACTTGGCTGAGGTTTCTAGGAATGGTATACCCAGTTGATCAGCATACTCCTGGAAAAATTGAATTTGCAACGATTTTTTCCTGTGAATAATCCGAAACATTCGGAATCGAACGAGTGATTCGGCAGAATAACATTAATATGAAAGTTATGAGTCATCAAGTGTACAACCTCGAAGATTGATAATAAAAGGGAAATTACCTTTGCTGCAGTAGTCTCAACAGCTCTTTTCGCCGTTAGATCGCATTTGTTACCGACCAAGAGCTTATTTACATTTTCACAAGCGTATCGATCAATTTCTTGCAACCATTGTTTAACGTTATTGAATGATTCCTAGAAAAGTATTTGAGAATTCCTGTAACTGATTCACCCACCTGATCCGTAATATCGTAAACAACGATGATTCCATGAGCTCCACGATAGTAGCTAGAGGTGATAGTACGGAAACGTTCCTGACCAGCAGTGTCCCACTGAATAAATCGAGTTGCTAAGAGAAACAAAAAACAAAAATTACAATTTGGAGTTTAATCGTCTTTCCATCTAGTTCAATGGTTCTAATCTTCTGAAATTATTTTTGAGTAAGGTTGAATTGAGAGTAACGTACAAAGTCAACTCCAATCGTAGAAATGTAAGACTCAGTGTAAGTGTCATCAGCAAAACGGAGTAACAAACATGACTTCCCTACACCAGAATCTCCAATGAGCAGAAGTTTGAACAAGTAGTCACTAGAGATAAAGGATCAATATGACTTTTAAAAATAACCCACTATTCAGGATTCATATTAGCCATTTTCCGAAAATATATTACAAATGGGAACTACCTGAAAATATCATCATAAGCCACTTTGAATAGCACAGAAAGGAGCACTATGAGAAAATCGATGAAACGCTCCTCTTTGCACACAAAACGAAAATTGGAAATTGTGATATTTTTCAATATTTTTCTTTTTAACAATAAGAAAAAACATCATGGGCAAAAAATATCAAAATAACTGGAGCACATAAATGGTTTAACAGCAATCAATAGCGGTCATTCCCATGACGAGTCACGACTGCTGGACATTCCACGTGAATCTACAGTATCCAATGCAAAAATGGTCCTGCCACGAATTTTAACATAATGTCGATCTCTTTTCTTTAGTGTATACAGAGTTTGGCATACTTATTTGAATATGATTGTTTAACAGGGTAGTTAAATAAAAAGCTTGAAAAAGAATATAATGAGCACTCTGAGATCTGCTTTACAAGGAGATTCAAGACCCGACCTTTAATAAAACCCTGTCTAATGTTGACACAATTATTGTTGAGGGCGTATGTAGAGTTCAGTTCCTTCCTTTTTTTGGTAGCACTCGTGAGCTTCGAGCCATGTATATTAGACCAATTGATCAGAATTTATGTTGATGTGTTAGGTAAGTTTAGAAAGTGAATGCTTCTAATAAGTAATAATAGTGTCCTCATGGATATAGTTCAAAAAATACTACCATACAAAAAAGCAGAGGACGAAAGATATCGAAAGTGAATGAGTGAAATCAGGTATATATCTTTTCTCTTCTTCCTTTGCTTTCTGCCTCTCACTTTAAAATGTAGAAAGTAGTCGTTAATATGTCGAATAATTACTTTTCTGTTCTGCGAGTGGGAGACTGTGTTGTGTTTTGAAAGTTCGAAATTGGGAAGTTTTTACTAAACAGAATATACAGCTGTAAAAGTGATATCTTGCCCAATATTCTTTACGTGTCCTTCGCACAATGAGTACTGTAAATGATATCCAACTACAGCTAGATCTTTCGAGAAACGAAAGGAACTCACTGATAACGAGTATTAAGGAACTTACATGATAAGCTTTCATATATTCCGAAGAGTTTTAAAATTTCAAATTTCAAAGTACTCATAACTGCCCGTTCATACCACAACTAATATTGAAACTAATATAGAGATAGTTCTGATCTTAATCTTTATATGCAATGCCTCGAGATACGTTTCATATTATCTTTATTCTCTACAACTTCTGGGTCATAGACGAAGCCGAAACTGATTGACTTGAAAGATATCGGATTCCCATATGAACGCTCGAATAACAACAATGAGCGAAGTCTTCGGATGTTACATCATAGGAAATGATCAGATAGTCACGTAATACAATCAGAGGACATAACTTTCGCGGACGCGACTAACTCCGATGATCCGACTTTCTATAAACTTTCGCTTCTAGCTAGATGCTTTCAGTTGTGCCTTCAACTGAAAATGAGTTAGATGTGAGGATATTATAGGAGAGAGTTGAGCTCAGTGCAATGAATCTAGCTTGAGTTCGCCGCCAGAGCAAACTTCTGAGATTCAACCAAGTTATTTGTGGTTTTAAAATTCAAAAGTTTCGAGTCGAAATCGTTCAGATCTCGATTTAGTCATCTAGAATGGAGTTAGTAGTCTAAGACTTAGATATTGAAACGGTGAATTGTTTTCAAATTTGAAATCAGCACATTCCAACCAGTTTTAATACTCGAGTAAGACGAGAAGTTTGAGCGATAATTCTTTTGAAACTGTTTCAGAGAAATCTGAATTTTTTTCAAGATGCTGTTATGGTTAGTTCTTGTTCTACACGTACGTGAAAATTCTCCAATCTTTTAATTCTCCACCCATCCACGTAAGCCAGATGAAATATGCAAATGAGTATCCACTGCTGACAGAACTCATTAACGCTTTAACCCTGGTGTATCTGGCAACCTTAAAAAACAGTCTATGGGGTTAAATTCTCCATTCAGCTCTGTACCATATTCATTCACAAAAATGTGATACGGTCTTGGTATCTCACTGCCAAGTTTTCAGAACGAAGGATCTCGAGATTTTTTTATAGTGAAACTGGTTGAGAAAACGTTTCTTACATATCCGGAGAGCATGAGATAATCGGTTCGATGGTGAAATATTAGACATAAGAAAGTAATGTGAATGACTGGATTGATGTAGGAAACAGTAAGAAAGTATTGATAAAAAAGACTAATTTAAACCTAAGAAGTTGATAATTTCTTGAATTTATAATCAGAGACAGTTGGGTCGGTAACATAGGATGGATTTATAAATTGCAACTATGAATTGAAAAATTGTAAAATTTTTCAGTTGCTTTTCACAACTTGGTAAGGATTCAGACTTTGCTGAGCTAATTTGAATCCTTAACAAGTTGTGATAAGCTCTCGATCTTTAGAGTACGTCAATTTTTCCGATCTTTTGTTTTTTCCGAGCTTACACGTAAAGCACGTGAGATATGCAAATGAGTGTCTTTTGCTATCAAAACTTTCCGCTGTACAGCGTATGCACATTATACACGTATATGCGTCATAATGTTAGTTTAATGGGTATAACGGAAAAAGTAACACAATGGAAATCTCAAGATACTTTGAGAATCAAATTAGAATGTTTATACTGGGACGTATACGTTTATGCTATATTGAGATAATAGAAAACGTGACGAGATATAAGGAAATGACATAAAGTGAAGTATTGCTCAACAGTTTTTTTTTCGGATAAATGTTACAGTTTACGAGTATTAAGCATTTCTTCAGTGTATATGATTGTAAGATACAGATGTAGTAGCCTAGTGGTATTTGTAAGCACGAAACAATAAAATGAAGCTCATATCGTTTGAAGCAGAGGTTCCTGATCTTTTGAAATTTCGACCACAATCACACCCTATGCTGGCAACATGTTGAAGTAGGTTCTATATTTTTAAACTAACATTCAGTAGGTTTTGTTTGTAGAAACTGTTCGTTGACCCTCACTAGAAACGTCATGATTAGCAACGTTTAGATGAATCTTTGTGAGAAATGTGCCATCGGTATCCGGAGTACATCTTCTCCAGCGTTGAAGAAAGACGATTTCCAACTGTAAAATAAGCTAAACTCGTGAATATTGTTCATACTTTGCTGAAAGGCATCTCTAATAATGCTTTCCACAGAATACCCATTCCAAAAGAGTAGAAAATAGCGGGCAAGATACCGTTAACAAACTAAAAAAGACTATTGTACTTGATTTTCTCAGGCAATGTTAACGAACAGTATCTAATTCTCCAGAGTAAATTTTCTCCGATTTGTCCATGCCCCAAACAAAGAAAATGAGAGGTATATGAATGAGATAAGCACAGAAAGATAGACGAGCAAGAGGAATCCATATCCACCAGCTCATAAAACTTTGGACAGCACCTCCATGGTCGTAATAGCATGATATGGTTATCCAAGCAAGAGCTAGAGACCAAGCCAATTTCGCAAGAGCGTTATATAAAGCAGATTCGAATATACTCATAGTATCTCCATTCAGAAAACCACTGACTCCAAAAACAACTATGAAGAAAGTGCAGAATGATAATGTATACATAGCGCCGTTTAAAACCTATAAAAAGAAAATAATACATAAGTAATTATACGAAATCACTTTGTGAATGTTGAATGTTTTAGTGAACTGCAGAAAATATCCGACTACTATTCCCACTACGTAGGGTTGACACCGAATGTACGGTTGATAATACATCCAGAATTGATAATCACTAAATATAACTGAACATGAATTTTGGTGAAAATTGCAACAAACTTATTTATTTCTTTATACTTGTCATCTAGTCTGTACAGTAGAGGTGGAAAACTCCAATTATAGACTTGATATATTGTAATACCTCAAGGTTCAATTTGTGAAATTTATATAGGGTTAATTACCAATGGAAACAGTGATCAGAGCTGAAGCAGCTGTTAGACCACCTATATAACCTGAGAAGGCAAATGGGATCAACACCAATGGTGAGAAAAGAAACAGCTGAATATCCACGGCCAAATACCAGGAAACAACGAAACACTAGAGAATATTCATTCCTCAACTTGAGAACATACCATTTTGTCTTGAGAGATAAAGTTATTCAAGTATAGAATATTGATCCACCACTGATCTCGACAAGTGTCGTTTTGTATTTCAGACAAAGATAATACCGGCATGTCTGTATACCAAGTGGAGAAGACAAATGTGTAAAACATCAAAGTCAAATAGTATGCAGGAGACAATCTGAGGCAAACTGGGTTATAATTACCACAGAAAACTTGCCGAATGAAACGATGTATGTAGAAAAATAACCAAGCTTTCAGTGACATGGTTTCAGAACAGTTTTTTTGAAACTCCTAGAATAAATGTCAGGTATAGGAACAGATACCACGCAAACTTTGAACCAAATGTAGCTCAACAACAGGCCTGACATGTAAAAGAAAGAGTCGACAGCTGGGAATCCGTTGGCGTAGAATGCAGTCCAATATCCATTATGAACAGTTTCAAGTTGATCCAATGGATTTTCTGGTGAGAGGATGAAGCTCTTTTAAGCGTAGTATAACTTACTAACAAGAAGAGATAGATACCCGTAAGTATGAGCAGAAATAACCCAAGCTATTGAAAGAAAGCGCATACAGTGCAAAACTGGTATATGATCTTCCTATAATCATGATTGAGACAATACTACTAAGATTCACACTACCTCTGATATACTCACAGTAAAAATATCCTTGATATTCTTATGAAAAGCAAAAGCCAATAAAAGCTTAGAACATTCATCTAAATTGAGGAAGATCTTATGATAGCATCCTTAATGTAGTAAACTTCCTCTTCCCAACAGACACAAACTGTCTAGAACGCTTGATGAGAAACACAAAAGTATCAATATGATAAAACAAGTTCTGAAAAAAAAAATTCTTTTTTTCTTAATAAATCATATTTGAGCTTTCAATAGTTTATCAATGTTCAGCGGAATTAGAACTACAAAAAAACAACACTTTCACTTTTTTTCCGATGCAGTATACCTTATTCTTTCTAATATTTTTCTCTAATTCTCAGAATAGCATATAAAAAAGGTTACATTTCAATATGATTGAATATATATACCACATAAATGAATTGAACGTACAGAGTAATATAAGTTCCTATGCAAGGTGGGGTAATATTAGCATTTATGTGCTCTGCCTTCTTGATTTTGTTTTTCCATCTTCCTAATCTGACTTTATGAAAGAAAGTTTTGAAATTATTACTCCGATTAGAAACCAAACTTGATTTAAAAAGAGGTGTTAAATCGTCGTTCTCGCAACTGTGGGGAAGGCAGAGATCAAGGCTAGGACAATCGTAAGATTCCACACAAGTGATGTTTCCAAAATAAGGTGAACCCAGATAGACTCTAGAAAAAACAAGTTGGAGCAGATTTTTAATTTCTAACCTGAAATAGCCGCCTCTGATCTCTCTATCAAACTTCTCTACAAAGTGCTTAACCTTGATGCACTGCGGTAAGAAACCGAGGAAATGGATATGGCCTCTTAAAACTCCTGGGCCAATCTTCGATGAAGAGTCCAACACTATTGAATTATAAGTCTAACTCTAGAAAAAAAAACCAACTTGGTAAAGCTAACTCTAAACAAGCTTGAGAAATGTCTGTTTTATTACCTCCGATCATCATGTCAACCTGGACTTAACTAATATGAAAAGTAGCTCAAGCCTCTAAAACTTCTCTTAACAAATCTAAAATGGAATCTGTCAAATACGAAAGATCATCACGACAGTTTTTCGTCAATTTAACGCTTTTAAGATCAAGACTAGGGAGCAAATCCTCCAAATGATAGTATTTGAAAGCTTGAGATAGCTCATTTAACTGAAACAAATATGAAACGTGCTACACACGTGCTCACCAATGTGTTCCAATCCCATTTAGAATAGTCTTTTGCAATAGAAAAGTGCATGCAAGAACATGTTGTCACCAGCAGAATAAAAAGGAAAGGCTTCATCGTAACTGAAGAGTACTGAAGAAATGTAATAATAAAAGCTTTTTATCACTACATGGAGGTGAAAAATAAACATATAGGGTAAACTGATTGGTTGTTCCATTTCGGTTCTCTTTATTTTTTATCAATCCAAAACTTATTTCTGTTTTCATATAGAACTAAGGAATCGATTTGATTAACAGTTTCTTGAGTTTGTTGAATATGATTACTTTATTTATCTTTTTATAAGGCACATCAATATAACATAAGCACCTATGCTTGGAGCTGCAACACATTATAATTATTGCGCATTACTCGAAATAGCACTCTACTCTATTCTCCATCTGAAAGCCTTTTTGCTTCATTACGTTTTTAGTTTAGATTGCTCAGCAGAGGTCAAACTATTTTTCTTGACAAACTGACAACAACCAGTTCAAATGACATGAAAGTCTTCAAGTTGACAAGCAGAAGCTTAGCCTAATTCGTCCCAATCCGTTAAACTTGCTCTCAATCTCCATCCAACTTATTTTAGCGATTTGCTTAACTCATGCTCAGCAGTATACAGAATCATTCTAAAGATGTTTCTTGAAAGGATGGAGCTGTATTGTAACTCAAAACAACAAGGCAAAAACTTTTATAAACTTCTTAGTTGCTTCAGACTCAGGAATTCGAAAAAAAAAACTAATTGGATCTTAAAAAAAATTAAAAAGGTGAACATCAAGTATTGTTTGATTGATAAAGTTCCTCCTGCAACGCGACCAATATAATGTCTTATAATGAATTTCATATGTCTCAAGAAGTGTCTCAGATATTCTTCGTATTAGTTCCCACTCAATAGTAGAACGAGAATATCTGAAATTAGCTATGTATTAAGAACAACGATTGCAAGGTTTGACCACCCATTATCTAGGAAAGAGCTGCAAAAGATTTAGTCAATAACTATTGATCCTTTCATGTGACAGCAAATTCTTATTTGTATAGATTTGCATATTCTAATGAGTGCATAACAACGTAGTCTCCCTTCTATCTCTTAATTTGCGTTTTCTTGGTTGGACTTGCTCTGTGCTTCTTACATTAGGCTCTCTGGAGATATCTCTTCATCTAGTCATGTTTCTGCGGTTCGCATCTTAATTCACCTTCATTTTGTGCTTTCATCTCATACAGAGATGCTTTTGCGACTATGTCCTTGAAACAAAAACGCTATTAGTCTTTCATGACCCGATTATTCGTGCTCTTGTTGTTAAACTTTTTTTTGTTTGATTGAACACATAGCTGGGGTCAGTGTAAGAATCAGATGAATATAGGAATCTACAGCTTGCATTGACACCTAAATATTTCTACTTCCTAATCTATCTCGTTGATATTGAAAGTTGAATGCTGGAAAATTTCATACCCCTGTTATGGTATTGATTATTTTCTTTTTCCGGTTAATTAAATTCATGACTTTCACTTCTCATAATTGAGACTACATTTGGCCATCACACACTTTGATCCACAAGGCTATTCGTCCATAAATGTGAGCCTCAATTCAAAAACAGCCATCGATCTACTTCATGCTTCCATCCTTTTCTTTTTTTATCTCTCGGCTTTTTATAAAATATGTCTACGTCTATTATTACCATAATGTGCTTTTATTCAAAACCTTTCATCAGATTTTGTTAACGCCAATTGAAATTCATTTCAACATTTTATCCTGTTATGGTCCAGTGATCACACATACTTCGAACACAGTCATTGGTCTGAGCATCCTCTTGGTTAGATGGTTTCCCAAAGAATTGAACTCTTCTCTTAGAGACGGGGAGAGCGTTGCTTAATTCGTAAATGCGAATAAGTGAATAGCTCTAATCTGATTTTAGTACTCACCCTTTCATCGACTCTCTCTAAGTCTAAATACTACCGTCTCGATTTAAACTAGTTGCTTCAAAGCTGCAATGTTTAGCTGCGATAGCAACAGATTGCTTATTGCGTTTTTTTTGAATCCGCTCGATTCTAGGGAATTAGAAGCTGGAAACATTATCTTCTTTTATCATCTCAAGAAAAGAGTCGGTGATGAGTGTTCGCTCATAAGAGAACTCATATCAAACAACATTTCGTTCTAAATTTGATATCATATAATCGATTCACATCCATTGTTTGTCTTTAACATACCGAAGAGTATAATTTTATCATTTTCATATATTATACTTATTCTTGCTATTGATTACTTTCTTGACTCTCTTTTTCACTTTCTCTCTCTCTCTCTCCCTCTCTCTCTCTGGTTATCTTTTTTTCTCTCTCTCTGTTTTGCCTTTTTGCCAAATATTGTTGTTATAGTCACAACAGTTCTTTCTTCCCAACTCAATGGTCGATGCAACATTCTTAAGCATGAATAGTCCCCTATAAGCGACATCAATATCTTTTATAATAAACCTAATGCTTCCTAGCTTCGTCGCTTCTTTTTCCTTATGAAGTTCTTATATGTTGAAGAATACAATCATTCGATATTGTTTTCATGAAACTCCTGTTTTCTAGAACACAAAAAGTAAAAACTATTGAAGAAGCACCTCGTCAATCTGGTTTACATTATATTTGCATTAGCCATAAGGACAGCCGGCATTGCCATGAATCACGCCACGAGCAAGCCTTTATTCATTTTCTCTCCTTCATGATTCTTCTCCTATTTTATTCTGGCTCGAGAATAAAATCTGACTTATTTTCTCGCCTTTTTGGAAACTTCTCTACCTGTAGAGAAATCCTTTTATGTGTAATAGAATCAGTGTGAACTTTTGAGTTGATGTGGAATTGTATGTGGATTTACCTTTATTGCTTGGCCAAAAGAAAATACCATGCAATCATTTCTTTGCCGTCACTTACAGTTTCCGGTTAAGCTTGAAAATGTTCATATCTGAGTTTCTTCGAATTCTTTCTTTGTTTTTTTTACGTCACTGTCCGGATTTTCCGGTCTATTCTTTCGTGTTTGATCAGAATCCTCGATAGTTCTTACTTTTGAAATTTTCAGAAGTAGTATGTGGTCTGCATGGTTAATAGTAATTTATACAATTACTTGTATTCTTATGCTCTTAATATTAGCTGTCGCAGCTTGGTTTGTCCGAGTTGACATTAAAAGAACGCGGATGATTAATGGTATGTTTCGTTTCATTATTTCTCAACTGCATGATCATTTCAGAAAAATTCGTTGGTCATCAAACAGCAACTGAAGTTTGAAAACAGTCTTACGTACGCGCTCCTTAATGACTCCCAGTCTGTGATCTTATCTAGTACGAAATTTGAGACATTTTATATCTTTTAATCTTGACCGCTACTTACACTTATCTGAGCTCCATTGCCTGTGATATTGTTTTCTCGTATTGAGATCATTTTAATGATTTCCGATCATATTTATTGGTTTTGTATATAGATAAAACATTTTTTTTGCTTGCGTGTGATTATTAACGTGGTGAAATGTTGAATTGTTGATGAAGCTCCATTCGCTGCCTTAAAAGACCTTTATAATGTCATCCAGGTAGCGAAGAATAAATAGAAACTGATTCTATTGATTCTCAAATACATACATTCACAGGTTAAATAGCAGTAGACGTTATGATTTCCAAAGCATATGCCATTCCCTTGTCTAGTACTTCAAGCAGCGCGCTACACTATTGATCGAGAATAGCCGTAATGCTGGTCACAGTTAGAGCTCGGGAAAGCTACACCTTCAGACAATGCTCTATTTCATTTATTCTACAGCAGTGCACTTTTTATTTCAAGAAAACTTCTGTTTTAAATTCATAAACTTTCGTTGGGATTGTTTATGTTTTAGTCAAGGATTGCTTCTTCCATTCATTTTACAATTTTTCTGCAGTTTTTTTTATAATATTAAAAAAATTCGTATCGAGAACTAGCTTATGATAAGATAAGTATGCTCACCGAGTGCGTAAACGAGCAAAGATCACAGAAACGACTAAATTTGAAGCAAAATGACCCCAGCTATCATACGCTCGGGCACATATTAGATAGCTACCTTATCAGTTTTTGGAGTAAAGGTATCCTATTTAGTACCCGATTTGTAGTTTATCAGTTCTAGTTGAGCACAAGTTTTTCTCTCTCCAAATGCATAAAAGTGCCAATTACCCTCTCATTTCTGATAATCTTCTGTTGTGCCTGGAGCGCTCTTGGACAGTTCAGATATACCTTCATTCGTGAAGAAATCATCGTATTATCCTTCAGTTCCATCTTCCCTAACCCTATAACTTCTGTCGCATCTCATCTTTATCTGTTGAAAATTTACATTTTTTGCTCATATTAATTTTTTATATTTTTTTGATAGCATGGAAGAGAGGCTGATTGACAACTTCTTGGTTACCAAAGCATGGGTTGTAGAGCAACTTAAAGGCTATTTTCGAACAAGTTCTGAACCATCCATCGAGAAGGTGCGCTAATCTGACCAATTTCCATCAGTTCAATTGCACTTTCAAGGTTTCCGTCCTAGGTGACACAGTGTTAGGGTATATGTCAGCTATCACGAGAATTCATTTATCATGGCAGGATAAAAATGAGAAACTACCGAAAACAGCAATTGTGAAGGTAGGGTCTTTGTAGTTTGAATTATTGTTTTTTCCTGAAATCCGTAACGTAATACAATAACATTTAAGAAGCTATTTGAAATCTGAAGCAAAAAAAAACACAGTAGAGATGTTTGATCTTCCCTTATCATTCAAAAAAAAAATCTACTTTTTCAAGTTCACGTCAACTTGCGCAATATTTATATTTCTTATCTTTCTAGATTCCTAGTCCATTCAGAGCGGAAGAGACTTGGAAAGCCTGTGGTCACAAAGAAGATGATGATCAAGTTCAGCAAGAAGAGGACCCCATTCATCGAATTATGCATGAGAATGAAGTCAAATCTTACACCATGTTTCAAAAAGGTGCTTTTGACAACTTTGACAGACAAACCGTACCATGTGAGCTTGTGTACCTGGAACGCTCATGGCTAAAAAAAAAGAGCTTGAGACTCATTATTGCACTTAGTCTGGCATGTTCTATCTGAAACGTCAAAAAACAACAAGGAATCTTCTCTCATTCTTCTCACCTTTTACTTTTCAGAATCCCATGAATTGCTCGTACCGAAGCTGTACGGTTATAAAACATATGCCAGTGGGTGCCCAGTTTTGGTTTTGGAAGATATTGCCGATTCCACTACGGTCGATTTAGTCGACGGTTTCAACGAAAAACAAGTGATTGAGAAAAAAGAAAGATACATTAAGATTATGGTGTTTAAGGTTTATGCTATTGTGGATCAATTGGTTCTGCTGCACAAATGGTCTGAAACAACCAACGCGCCCTGGAGAGAGTTGTTCAGGATGCCTGAGGTTTTTCTTCAATTACAACCCAAGAATTTTTATTCGAATTAAGGAAGATAAAGCTTATAACGCTGATTTTTGCAAAACCATGCTGACTATGAATGACACTGCTAAAATCACTTTTCCTGATATGGCAGATTGTCTGGATGTCCTAGTTAGAAATTACATGCATGACACCGACTGGATGTTCAATACTTTCAGGGAAGCTGAAAACGGTAAAAGTTTAGTCAAGGAAAAATTCATTCCTCAGACTTTAGACCCCCAATCGTTATTCAATCATGGTGACTTATGGGCTCCACAGATTCTATGGAAAGGTAATTCAATTACTGGAATCGTTGATTGGGCTCTCTGTCATGCTGGATCTCATGTGAGAATAACTCTTGTTTAAACATAACTAATCAAAATTATTCAGACAGGGGATTTACTCAGAATTTTGGCCACATGCTGCTCAGTAGGACAAAGACGTAAACTGGAGGAGCCAGTTTTGAGATATTATGCCGAACAAATGGGTTTGGCATTTGAAGAAATAAAGGTATGCCATTATCTTCTCTTGTCCTTTACGAAAATAATCTTGTTACAGAAAGATTATATCAAAACTCTGCCATTCACATGTGCACTGACAACATTTGCTGTTTCTATGTGGTCACATTCATCTGTTCTAAGAGTAGGGTCTCCTGAAGAACAAACTCGAAGAGTACGGGAAATGTATGATAGATTGAAAGCGCTCATTGAAGATACCATTAGACACTACTCTTGGAAATGAATAGAATCGTTAATATATTTTTTGTAATTTATCAAATTTGAATAATTAAATCATTATTTCGTCTATATTTTCAGTACTGTTTGCACTCAATAGATAGGTTCAGAAAACTGATTTTAATACCAATCAAAGCTAACAGAGTTGTAGATTATATTTATTGCAAAGTTGACTGAAGTAGTAACATATCTTCACACAATAGATACATTGTACCATTCGAATAAGACCTATCTTCCTATTCTGTGACAGACATTTTATTTGTCTGCCAAAACTCCGCCCACCTGCGAATCAAACAAAACCGCCTAGCGCACGCAGTGACGTCACTCGCTCATTGCGTATATATACTCAGTTGGCCGCCATTTCTTCGTCGTGTGGGTGAGTGTATCTTTATAGTTTTTGGGTAGCTGGTTGATATGTATCTGAAGAAATTAATAATTAAAACAAACAAATGAAAATTTTGAAATGGAGGTTATAACTAATGCTTATAAAAAAACGAGAAAACATGTTGTCTTTTAGACCGAAAAATCGCTAACTGCCGCCTCCTGATTTTCGTTTAGCATTATTTTAAAAATGGCTCAGCAAAGTCAGGGTCACGCTATTGTACGTTTATAAGCTTCAATATTTTGTAAATTATTTTTCATTTCTAGGCTGATATTTACAAAGGAGTTATAAATGATGTTATTAATCAGGTGAAGGAAGCTTTCCTGGATGAAAACGTTGATATTGATGTTTTGAATCAATTGAGAAAGGTTGATAATCAATACAAGTTTTAAATGATTAGGATGCAATTCATAGGATTGGGAGGAAAAAGTTAATTCAAGTGGATGTGTTGATATGGATACTCGTCATCCAGCTCATACTCAACACGTCCCTCCAGCTAATATGCGAACAATGGCTCCTAATGCACCTTCGGCGAGAGTTGCCCTTCCGACACCGACCAGAATACAATCTCACGTTGTTAGTGATACTACAATGCGAACTAATGTGCATTCATCTTCTAGCTGCCGCCTCATCTAGACGTACAAAATCGACCCGTAACTGTCGGACAGTACGTTCAACAGCAGCATCAACAGCAGCAACAGCAACAGCAACAGCAACAGCAACAGCAACAGCAACAGCAACAGAATATCGGACAGCTACAGGTAACTTTCAATTATGCAAACCTTAAACGATTAATCTTTCAGCATGCTATACAGACGAATCAGATCGGCAATGTGTCTTTCGCGCCTAGCCAAGTTCGTATGGTTCCTGCAATTGGTGTTCAGTTACCTCAGTATATTAATACCACAAATACAAGTGTCATGTTCATTCCTAACAACGGTAACTTGCTGGTGAAACTTTCTATCTACGAACTTCTTATCAGGACAGCAAATTCCGATTGCCATGGGTCCTAACATGGGACAACAACGTGTTCAGCTCAACCCAGGGCAAGTCATTACCCAACAAATTCATCAGGTTGATGGTGGTTCGTTTCGCGAATTCTCGGAGGTGGGTAAAAATTCAAGTAGAAACAGGAAGAATTGTTTTCAAGGAACATCTAAAGAACTCCACAAGTGAATCAGCAAAGAAACGTTCAACTAAATCACGTCAGTTTCTAGAATAGAAGCAGTAAACATTGTTGTAAATTTTCTAGGAAAAGAAGCCGAGAAGGTAGCTCGCCAGTTGGGCCTGTTGCAATTGGATGGAGGTGGAGGAATGTCCGATTCTTCCAGTGATGATGAGGATGAAGATCCACTGAGTTCAATTGCTAATATTGGTGATGCAAACATCGATGATGGTGAAAATGTATGAAGCAGTTTATTTCTTTTCTTAATTTTTGAGTTTGAGGTAACTGAAGAAGACCCTTTAAATTCTGGTGACGACCAGAGTGATGACGAAGATTTAGAAACATTATTCGACGCCGAGAACGTCATCATGTGCCAATTCGAAAAGGTACATAGAGCTCGTTCTAAGTGGAAGTTCCAACTCAAGGACGGAATAATGCATATCGACAATCGTGACTATTGTTTCCAAAAATGTACTGGAGAAGCAGAGTGGTAAACAAAGTTCCGTGGTTTTTTTTAATTTCAAGTTTATGATCGTTCCCACTCCAAATTTTTCCTAGATTCTGAGAATTTTTTTTCCTGCTTCTACTTGTCAGTTATTCACTTACTTGGCATAGATTCGATTCTCATCTCTGTGATTTTAGCTGTTTTCCTTTCTCTTGATTTTTTCCTTCAAACTTCTAATATGTTGACCATTCTTAGTTTTTTTTATCATGTTTATTAATGTTCTGTGTCCATATATTGATCTGTGTTGAGATTAATATCGGTGACTGTTGCATTACACTACATGTGTTGTTAGAGTGGGATTAGATAAATATTTATTTTGTATGAAGTTCCGTTCTCTAGGTAGATGTCCACTATATCAAGAAAATCCGTATTATAATCACGTTTGCTTATTTCAGTGATGTTGCCTGGAAGTGATATAGTTTGCTATAATAAAAAGACATCGAATAATGTTCGAGTTAAAGTGGTTGAGTTACCGAATGATACTTATGAATTGCTTTTTGAAAATTTGTAAATTGTCACAGAATTCAGTGATAGTTCTATTTATCTTCAGTCACAACAGCTCTTGGAGTGTCAATGTGAACTCATTCATTCTTCAATCGCTCTTCCGAGAAGCTTGCAAAGTGTTTCTGCGAACAGTAATCCCGGTTTTGAGAAAACAACCTTCACATAGTAGGCATGTAAACTTATTATCGGTGCCATGAGTGAAAACTGTGTTCAGTTTGCCGTGTCCGTACCCACCCGATCTAATCCAGATAAGTTCCAAGAAAAACAAAATCGACTATTCTCCATCGAAATCCGACTTATATCTTCAAGTAATTATCAAATCAATTGCGATTAAAGTCTCTTTTAGTCTGCTAGAACGAGAGTAATCGCTTTGCCCTACAATACCTGTACCATAAATCTTGTTAAGAGAAGAAAGAAAGTAACTGTTGCCTCCTTATTAGGAGATGTCGAGTTGTATACATGCAAGGTTATTTTTTATGTGCTTCAACAGTTGACTTCTTATTGCTTTTTAGAATTGTTTCAAACCATTCAATCGAAAATTCAATAGATTCAGGCATGAGATATCATGTCGCAACCGAGCTCTTGTATTTCGTTGTTATTTGTGCGATGCCTCATATTGTCATCCAACTCACTTCGCGGTAAACGTATTCAATGATGACTTCAATTTTTTCTTCAGGATCATGTAAGAACACATAAAAATATCAAAGTTGGCTGTCCCGTCTGCAAAAAACAGTTCTCTACGAAAGGATCAATGAGAGTAAAACTAACGTTTTTTGATTTTTATTATATAACTTATTTGATCAACAGGCACATTCCCGGATTCACAAGTCTTCTGAAAAATGTGATGATTCTGTTTTCAAGTCTGAAGACTTAAGACGAGACGGAAAAAGAAAGTCCGCTGCCGTCCATCAAGCCAAGTGTATAAATCAAGGTAACTTATGCGATACGCATGAAACGTTTTTCTTCTTCCGCAGTATCTTTAGGGACTGTCCGGATACCTATTGATTTCAGAGTTGAAATATGAGAAAAAATCACAGTTATCAGTAAGTTATGACAAAACAGACCGTCAAAAACTTTCGGTCGTTGTTGAATCCTATATAATCCTCAAATATATTCTTTTGTTGTTTTTCGTTCCGAAAAAGCTCTGAAGTAGTTACTAAGAGACATCCTAGCTACCAAATTCCTAAAGAGCCTTCTTCTCTCCTTTTCGGCTCATTCCTCAAAACACAGCAAGTTCAAATGAAACAACAATTACTTGAAATTACTTTTATTTATATCGTATTACAAATCAAGGCTCAATGTACGAATAAGCGTAAGTGAAAACCTTTTCTATGAGATGAGAAATGTCTCGCAGTCTATCTTTATTCCGTCAATTGAAAAGAATACATACAGTTGTGTTTAATGGAAAATAGCTCTTATTTTCAGCAACACAAGCTTTGGAGCCTCTCGTTTTGTATTCCTTAGGAGATCCCGGACACGGTATTTCCCTTGAATATTTTCTAACTCTTGCTAATATATTCTATGATAGGAAACTATTCGCACATTCTATCTCCACATCCACGGTTTGAATCATATGCTTCTTCCGGTGGATTACAAGTTCGATATGCTTACCAGTTAGATGCTAGAGCTCTGACAAGTAATGATAACACCGGGTGCTCGTGTGTGAAAAGTCTTGTTACAATTGTCAAAAGTGCGTTGCTGGAAGGAAGACGTTAGAGAATCTTTTTCGGTTGTAGGTCTACTGTTTTGTGTGTTACAGTGTCTATAAGTCATGCACCCAATGAATACATACCCTATTGGGTGTCTTCCGGCTATGAAGTATTAAGCTATAATACTTTTTTCTGTGTGAGCAATGCTGGTGATTGTGGAGCCAGCACGCCGCTGTATTTATATAAGAATAATGAGACCGATGGTTTTCGATGGTTCACTATTTTTGTAACAATTCGATTCCAGAATATTACGTTTCCACTGAAGACAAAGGCCCAGAACTCAACGAACCTCCCTATTCTTACTCTTATCCGCCTATCCGGCCGGATCTTTACTTAGTTCCGTTATGTTATGTATGGCTAGATACCACGTTCGTTTTGTTTTATAGTTTCCTATTCTATGTTGATTAAGGCTCACAACCACAACTGTAACAACAACCGTTCTTACTACTCTCTACACTACTGAAAATGATAATGTTGCCATCACATCAAACGAATCTATCTATGACAGTACCGACACGACAAGCTCCACAGTATTGAGTGCGAGTAGCACGATTATTGAAAACAATGATTCTGATAACAGCTCGACAGAGTCAATTACAGGAACATCTTCGACTTCTACGATCAAAGTAAGAGATTGTCGTTTTATCACACAACTTGTTTCTATCAGCTTACAACTACTAATATATTTGGCAGTGGAGAAACTCCGCCAACTGAAGAGACCAAAGAAAAAGAGACCAGTATGTTATCTTCATCTTCAACTGGACTATTTTTTTCCATATTGCAGAAAAACGGCAGTGGTGGAAGTGGTTGGTGGGAATAGCTGGAGGTCTCATTCTTGTTGGACTCTTTATTTTTGTGGTACATTTCTCTGAATCTCTAAAAGTAAAGAAACTTCAATTTTCAGCTTTCCTGCTGTACTGTTCTATTCATAAGTCCTGCTAAAAACAAAGACAGTGTGGTGAAATATTCGTCCGAAACTAGCGGTTCTGCTAACGTCCTCCCTCCGCAACCTATCCAAGCATCTACTGCGGGACAACAACTATCAAGTGCTGTTGTTCCTTCTCTGCTCCCGGGATATGTTCCTGCGTGAGAATTCATAACATATTGTTAATTACGGAATGTATAAATAAAATTTTAATACGAAATGAACAGACTAGTCGAAAGATGTAACAGTGTTTGTAATGTGGGACATGTAAACGCATGAAGTGAACTCGTAAGATTAATGGAGCTCTATGGGCTCAATCGAAATCTAGGAGGCGACTTGGCGGACTGGTGGTCTGAAATAGTTGATATAGGTGGACAGAACGCAAAACATGAAACATACAATCCCACGGTGCCTTCTCTTGGAGGTATGACGGGCGGGGAGATAACCGACTGGGTGGGTGGTGGTGGAGCAATGGTTTGGGGAGCTTGATCTGCCAACGATACATAGGCCGAGTTATTTATTGGACTGAAAGCAAGTAGTAAATTAAAGCAACATCACATCAACTCACGTCACTACTCGGTTTTCCATCAGGATAGGTCGTCGGGGCCGGTTATTATCCTAAATCATAAAAATAGACACGACTTTATCCCTTTTCTCACTGCTTGGAAACATATATAGTGCGGGTTGACTACTGGGGAATGACCAATAGCTGCCGAAGTCTAAACAGAAGAATATGATAAGCTCAGCAGTAGCAAGCATTTTGTAGATAACTTACATTAAGATAGGTTTTATTTACTACTCTATGAACGCCAGGAGCCGAGTCGCCACAATCGAAGTATGGATTTTCGTCTTGACCAGTAGGACGAGTGCTCGGTAAAGGTATGATTGTGGAAGGTCCACACTGAAAAAACAATATTATTATTACGAAAAGTTGACTGACTTACAGTAAAGGTAGGAGCAGGGTGTGTTGGCGGAGACATAGAAACATTTGCTTGATCGAAGGCTTTTTTAGGAGCGATGCTTCTCAACGGGTAAGGGTCACCTGTAGAGCTTGTGAAAAAAAACGAAAAGCACTTATAATCACCATTATTGCTATTGCTATGGGCAACTAGAGGAATGGCGTCATTCAAAGCTAATTCCCGATGCCTTCTGGAAGCAACAACCTGCCTAGGCGCCGTACGCTGAATCAAACAGTTCTTGTATTCAAGTTTAGTCAGTTACAATTGGTACATTTATTGTCCCTGTTGTTCCATGAGGAGATGGATTAACCATTACTCTTCTCATATTTGAGCTTGTTGGACTGTTTAATCGTGAAGAAGAGCTATACTCGAAAGAGGGGCTTCTATCAGAATTTGAGCAACTTGCGATATCATCTGAAAGTTAAGAAATGCACTGTATATATATATATATATATATATATATATATAGATCGAACACAAACACAACACTGACCATTTCTAGCTAATTCCACGGAAGCAAATTCAGCTTCCAACCCATACTTTCCCCCACGCCTTTTTATGGCATCTGAACGCTTCAAAGAATGCTCTGTGCCCAGCATATTAAGTTGAGGCGAGCTGGACGAAATATTCGAATTCGTTTTCCAGTGAGCTGCTCCATTCGGGACTCAAACATTACATGTTACAACATTCACATTTCCAAAATAATTAAAGAAAGGCTGAACGAACTCACTGACTATAACATTTTCTGCATTCCTGCTAGGCTGTGATTTGTTATCTGGATTAACCACGGAACACAAGTGTCGTAATTCTTAAGCAATAGTTTGAGTAAGTGAAAGCCTTCAGCGTCTTACTTTCGGGACTTCCTATCTGAGTTTTATCAATTTTTTTTTTCCTTGGTAACTGAATAGGGAGTTCATCCTGCTTATCCTTCTGAAAATCATTAATAAACATAAACACATATATTAAACGTTGACCTTGTCCAACACAGAACTAGCTTGATCGATGATTTTACAAAGTTCAAGAAGCCTGCTCTTCATTTTATCTTGTATCGAATTGTGCTCTCTGCTGAAGTGCTCAAGATTTAAGTTGTTCTAAAACACAACTTTTACCTCATGCTACTTCGGTTTACGAAATCGGCAACTGCTTTTTGAGCCCTTTGCACAGTCTCTTCTTCTGCATTCTGTAAAGGATTACAATACGTAAAAAGCAAGAAACAACAGGAAGATTACTGTTATTTCATCAGCTTGTAAGTTTTTCCTGTACTGTTGGAAACTATCGTTCAGATTAGCGAAACTTGGACGTTTAATAGGCAATGGCTATGAAAATATAAGAAGCGAATCTTGATGAGCACCTACTTCCCAGCAAGATAACATAATCTCCTTCCACTTTTGGGGGCATCCCTGAGTGATTTCTAAAGATGATTCCATATTAGTCGCGACCTGTGAAATTTACTTTAGCGTATCGAATATTTTAACTGCTCACCTCAAACGCACAACATAACCCTGAATCTTTGTACGGTTCTTCTTTAGTTAAAATAGACCATAGAATTACTCCAAAGCTCCAAACATCAGAAGCTTCAGAGTATTGTTGTTTACTGAACGCTTCCGGAGCTAAGTACGCTAATGTTCCTACAGTGTTCTGACTCTGCCTGCAGATACCTTGTGGAAATCGATCTGAATTGGGTAAATTACCTTTTCAGCTCATCTTCCTCTCTGAATGCTTTCGTCAATCCGAAATCTGTTAGTTTCAATGTAGCTTTTGAGAGAGGAGTTTTACCGCATCTACAGTAAGGCCTATGCTACAATTGAAACAGTTAAACTAATTTTACCCTAAACATAAACGTACAAGTTCGTGAGAGAAGTCGTAAAAATCGTTGGTTGGAGTTTGATTTCGCGAAGTTGATAACAAATTGCACAGACAAATGCTTTCTTTGATCAGAATATTATCAGTTTTCAGATCTCGGTGAATACAATGAGCTTGAATAACAAATTGCATAGCATCAGAGATTTGAAGAGCCCATTCCACGAGAACTCGAATAGAAACAAACACGCATTTGAGGTCATCCAAAAGCTTTTTCAGAGAACCACCTACAACTCACTTACTTTACAGCTTAGAAAACCTTATCATACCTTGACAGAGCTCCAGAAGAAGACCTTGTGGATCAGCAGATGAAATTCCATACAGTTCCACGATGTGAGGATGTTTGAAACGATTGATCATCAATGCTTCTTTCTTCAGAACTTGATACAACGAAGTTTAAAATTAAAAAAAAAGACTTACTCTTGAAAAAATCTGATCTAGCTGGCTGTTTTAATGCGGCTTCTCCCGACTTGTAATGAACTCTAATCACGGTAGCGAATGCTCCTCGACCTAAGAAGTAGTTTTCCGAAACCTTTTCGATTTCACCATGTGATATTTCACGCGCTTCTCGACCTCAACACTGATGTACAGTTTCAGGATTTTTGGCAAGAAACAAACCAATTAAGTGAACGTATTGGGAAGGAAAAAGACCTTTCACGCCCTCTTCTTTCTCTCCGAACCACCAGTCCTTTTCACCCCTTCAAAAAAAGATAACTTCAAAAATTGTAGAGACATTGAACTAACGTATCTTCAGTTAAAAGGCGAACAGTATCTCCTTCAACTAAATCTAATTCGTCATCTCTTTGTTTTTTATAGTGGTAAACCACTTCATAAATCTAAATATGAATGCAGATATAAACACAGAATACAATACAAATCGATCTCATACCTTCGTTTCCCTTCCTTTATGCTTTTCCGCAGAACATTTCGCGAATAGATCATTCGTAGATGAGTCTGAGCTTTCTTAATATATCAAACGTTAAATACGTTTCATAATCTTTGATATTCGTACCTTCTCTGGTCGCACCACAAGAAAAAGAGTTCCTAGTCAATCTAGTACCTGGTCTATCACTGTGATATTCATTGGTTTGTAAGTAATCTGGAACAACAAATATTGACGAGCATAAGAAAATTAAGACTAACTGCTCTGGTAACCTTCCGTTGAATCAGACTGTTGTTGAACATTCATTGCATTTTCTCTCCCAATTCGATTCAAAACCTCAAAGATGTTTTTTGAACAATTGTTGAAAGAGACACGAAACAATAAAAGCTTAGAAACGCAAAATTGCACCAGAATCAATTCATACCTCACAGCTGATACTGCCTTGTTTTCTGAATAAACAGTTATGGTTATTTCTCCCAGATCGAAACGGAACTTCCTTAAACAATACAAAGTTAATAACTGGTCAATAATATTACATTTGATTTTTAATTTTATGAAAAAAGGCAAAAGCGAGAAGATCAATGCCAACCATGACTTTCCTCAGAATCATTTAATGTTCCCTCTTCCAATTGAGCATTTTTCTCGTGACGACCTATAGTGCGTCAGGCTTCTCGTTAAGGACTAACTCATTGACAAAATGATACGGCCATATTATTCGTCATTATTACTATTGTTGTCTTTTAAAATTATCACAAGTACTTTGTTAAACTAGTTAACCAACAATCTTGTGATAAATGCCGATCGATGTGCTTTGAACAAGTGATTGTAAAATGAAAATAACTAACTTCCCCATCCACGTCAGCTCCATTGAGTTTAACATAAGGGAGTTCCTTGTACTTCATACTGTGATGACAAGGCGTGAATTGTAGAAATATTAAAAAAAAGACTGTATGAGTTTCACCGTGAAATAAATGCTAGCGAAGACGGTTTGCACAGCTGAAAGGCCGAAACAAATTGAATGAAAAAAGGCGTTTGATAAAATAACAATTTTTGTTCTCCCTCATAAGGCTTCTAAATTTCGATAAGCTACGTAATTTGAATATATTGTAATGATTAGGGAGAACTACATAAAATGACGAGATCAGAAAAGATGGCTCGGCTGAAGGTCGTTCGTCTGCGTACGAAGTTTACCCAAAACAGGTTGTTGATCGAGACACGTTATGTTATGCATAATCTTATCTGTAGTTGAATGAAACAGCTGCTATTCTCTTGTTACTGTGAAAAAATAGAGAACGCTTGATTATTCAGAATGTAAATCTGTATACCCTTTATCTGCTCTCATCCATGAAATAGTAAGTGGTTTTTATTAATTAGGCAAGCCAGTTCATCACTATCAAAAAGAAACTTTTCGACTTTTCAGGTGAAAAATTTTCATTGCAGGGAAAGTCATGTAAAAAACAGTACACGCAAGGCTTTCCGATGCGTCGTTCCGCAAAGCCAGAATAAGAACTCTTCCATATAGTCTTATCGTAATCGACACTCCACATCTAAAAACGACAACGCGTTTGTTTCTAGTGATCGTAAGATTTAGAGTAGAATTTAGGAGAGAAAATTCAAAGTTTCATAACGATTTCAATGATTACTATCGAAAAAGAGAATCTTCTTAGATTCATGTGAAAATTTACATATCCTTAATCACAGTTGACCAGTCAATCATCATAGGATGCGAACTGGAGTCTGGGAGCAGGTCTAGTCTCCATGGTTCCCTCTTACGCATCTGATATAGCAACAGTTGTTCAATTTATTCACTTAGTAGAAACATATGTTTGATAGAAAATAATATTTCTCTAAAAAAAAGAACGCATTACGTTTTGACTAAGTAATTGTGAAAGATTAAAAACAAGATCATAGTATAAGCAACACTGATGTTGAACCTGGGTTATTAGTTTAGCGCAGTACGATTCTGGAACAAAATAATACTCTTTCATAAGAAAAAATTGATCCTAGCAGTAGTTTACTGTCACTTTGAAGAGAGACCTCAACTACTTCACTAATATTATTTCAGTGTTTCGTCTACTACAGAAATGGTAGAATCAACAATGGCGCAGGTCCAATCCATCGAGTTCAACTTGGAGCCCCAGTGTGCATGAGTGTCCTCTTTCTTGTAAAATTTACACTGAAGTTGCTTTTTCAAAACACCATCTGGTCCCTGAGTAAAATGTGATAAGAACTGTCATTATAATACTGCTTACTTGTAATATGAAGTTAATATTTTCTCGAGAACCTTTTTTCGAATTGTTAAACCCATTTGATGTCCACAACGCTGTATAGTGACCATAGCTTTTACTAGTGGAATCTAATTCTACTTGGGAGCCACCAAAATTGAAAGAACTTAAGAATCAATTACTTTCTGAGAGTATATCAGCTCATATACCTGATTTCTAATGCTGGCTTCAAGATTAAACTAATTTTATACTTTGTATCAATAGAAAACTTCAACGTACGATTTCCCCCCTCGAAACGTTCGCCATCAACTTTGAAAGCTATAGGTTGATCTGAACCACATTCTCTATAAATAAACATCGAGCTGAGTCCTAATTTCTACTTCAACTCTAGGAAAAATAATTCAACAAATAGAAGAGATTTTCTTAATTTGCAAATAATGTTCATCCATATGACGTACCTTATTTCTATTTGAAGCGAAAGCCCCTTACTCGACGCCATCGAATAAGCAGCTGAGGATCGATGAGCCGTGTGGCTGAGGAGCAGACAAATGGGGGAGGGTGGCAGCAGTGAAGAATTGGGATATTGATGTGTGTCATGCTTTCACCCTTGCCCATGCAATATTAGGAAGCTCAGAATAAGATTCCTCATTTTCAGCATTCAACCATGACTTTAAAGATCAAAATGGATATACGAGATGATAATAGTTCAGTTAATAACAGCTTTCCTTATTGAAACCTTCTGAACAAAAAAGCTAGTCAGTAATTGCGAATTGCAAGAGAGCATAATTCAGAGTCCAGCGGTATGAAAGGTATGAAACGTTACATGGAGACCATCACCTCATGTTATGTCACAGCCGGTATCTCATCCTTCTTGGTTAAAGGACAGCAACTTTAATGGTCCTACGCGGAACTTTCACAGAGAAAAGAAACGCGAACGGGCGGCCTTCTCACTTATTCCTCCAAAAATATAATGTTTATTTCAAATGTTTAATGTAATTTAACCATTTCCAAATTTTTTATTCACCTCACATAACAAGTTGAAAAGTATAGTATCGCATCTTGTCCATGCACGACATTCTGACTTCATTGTTTTCTTAATAGGTAGTTATGGTAGTCGCCAAGGTCTTCGAAGCTGCAAAGTGGACTGCTGAAACTGCTTGTGGAGCAGTGAAGGTAATAATTGTCGGTATAGATAAATATTCTTTCCTCGAATCTAGGCTGCTGCTGCTACCAATACTCCTGTTCCAACCTCTGAACTTCACCCCCGAATGATGGCTAGACCATGGACTGCACAGGAATACGTGAGTTTGAATGATATCTTCGTAAAAAGATTTTATTCTTAAGCTTCGCATGTGGTCATGGCGCCATTGCTGGAAGTATCTTCCAGTTTTCCGTTTTTACATATATTCCGGCGTAATTCTCTATGGAGTTTACAAATTTGTTCTCCCTCGTAAGTTTTCTTCATTAAATGACTTTTATAGTAAAATAATCCCGATACGGCGGTACTATTGTTTTTCTCGTTAATTGTTCAATGTTTCAATTTTAGTTAAACCACGTCATCATATTCAATACGCTCAAGGATATGAAAATCACCATCATCATGAGGTAAAATCTTATGACTATACTTGTTTGTAATTTTCACATTAGGTTGAGCACTGGTACGGAATCAGACAAAAGAACGCAGACAAAGAATACTTCAAGAAATACAACCCTCTTAAGAAAGAGGGAGAAGTCGAGGTTGGAGGACACTAAGAAATTAGTCGTGTAGTGTTAAATACATAAGATCATGGATTTACTATGAATATTATGATTAGATAAACATTGTTCGAAGTTAACAGTTTTTGAATTCAATTTATCAGAACTTGAAGGTCTGATCCAAAAAAATGTACAGAATGTATGCTTTTGAGAAACTATAAATATATGTTGTAACAGAAAGAGGTGCAGAACTTCATTTCAATAATTCTCCAATGTGCATAATGTTTACTGGTTATAATCGTTTAAGTAATCGTTGTTGACAGAAGGTTTGAATCAGGGATCAGTTCAAGGTTAGAAGAATCGAAAACGAGTATTCAATGGCGTTTTTTTCATTTGTTGAGTAATCTCGGTAGAGTTAAGATTGATTTGAAGCAAACACTGATTCATTCGTGATGTGTTAAAAATTTCTTTAAAACATTCCGGGTTTTTGATAATCTGGAAGAGAGAAAAATCAAAGATTTACTCTGCACCGTGCTCATACACCTTGCCAACCTTCTCAAATATACTGTTATTGACGAAGTTCGTTTGTATGTTTTCTCCGTGACTACAGTCTCTTGAATACTTATAATATTTTCTGACTTTTTGTATCTGCACATTCAGAATTTTCCTCTTTACGAAGCATCAGTGAAGGTAGGAGGAGCAAAGTAGTAATCATCAATCCGTACTTCGCCACCGTTACGAGAGAGTATGAAAACATGAAGAGATATACAGTGCTCCTCCTACAATCCATGCTTGCCCTTCCCACCTGTCATTGGTATATAAAAGTCATTCAGCCCTCTTTTACACAATATACTTCTGTTGGGTAATCTTAAAATGAAGCTGCAGACTGTTCTCGCGTTTCTACTTGTCAACTACTCCCACCAACAACAATGTGAGTTATTTTTTTCTGCTTATTATTTAACATGTTAATCTACTAATATGTAAAATCAAAGTTTCTCACATCAAAATTGAACTGTAATCAAGAGTATCCCATTTGGCGAATGTCTTCGAAAACGAAAGCAAAACAGCAAGATCAGTGATCGACTGAGTTATTTGCTTGTGAAGTTTGTAACAATCAACCTAGCTTTGAGTTGAAATGACAAATAAATGGTACGCGGCATTGAGCAAATAGGAGAAGGTGAGAATAGAGAAATCTGATAGTTGATGATGATCAGCCTTATCGTTTTTCAATCCAGTTTCGAATTTTCATAGTTCATTGAGATTACTCCCATCACACCTATCTGCTAACTTTCTAATCACTTCTACTGATCAACTCTCTTTTATAGTTGGTCAAGATCAGAATGGACATTTTATTCAGTCTTCTCAATTTTACTATTCTTCAAACAATCAAGAAAACAGCAATCAAATGAACGGGAATCAAATTATGCGAGATTCAACGCTCTCAACTTCGGCTCCTTATGCTTACTCTCAGAGTGTGCCATCATCAACATCATCCTCGAGCTATTCGACAAACTCTAACACGGGAATGACAACTTCATTACCCATGTTAGTATACCGAGATGATACTCCGAACATGCCTATGAATGGATACAGTTCAACGCCTCAGCAGATGTATAATGATCCCCAATACCAACAGCAACAACAACAACAACAACAACAACAACAACAACAACAACAGTATCAAAACAGCGGATCTCAATATGGAGAAAATGGACAAACCTATCAACAAAATAATCAAAATCAATTGTATGGACAACAGAGTGGGCAAACCTATCAGCAGAATAATCAGAATCAACAGTATGGACAACAAAACCTTCCCTCTCAGCAATACGATCAAAACCAATTCGGACAGAGTGTCAACCCTAATCAGCCGAACTTCCCTCAAGCTCAAAACGGACAATACGGATACAACCAGCAAAATTCCTATGGACAACCCAATATAAATAATCAATATCAAGATCCTAGTAATCAGCAGTTGAATCAGAGTTAGTAGATTGAAGATAAAAAACGCCTCAAAGCTTCATTGTTCGGTCATCCTATCAACTAATTTTAGATAAATCTGCTATTTCTGGTCTATCTGTGGCAAATGGCCAGACAGCAGTCAACATAAACCAGTATACATTCACAAATGGAAACTGTATTTTCCAAGTTTGTTGTCAAATTTTGCTTCTATACAGTTAATTTGGTTTAGGATGGGTATGTTACCGAGAACGGTCAGAGACGACAAGCAACTGCTAGCGAGTTGCAACAAGTTCAAGATTACCGCCAAAGGTGGAGCCAATACATGAGTCAATTCAATAACTATGTCAGACAAGCCCGAAAATGATTTACAACTTTCTCATTTTCAGATGGGTCAATGGATGAATAATCTTTTCTCCTCGTTACCTTTCGGTAATGCTCAATCCCTCCCTGGAACACCAACTATGCCTCAAGTTCCTCCTGTGAGTTTGAAGCGAATAACCCAGTCATTATATTTTTTACTAGGCACCATGCTTATGTAACTCACAAGCTTGTGGACAAACAGGAGGACAGTTCGGTTCACAAATGGATTCTCAAAATGTACCAAACTATGGCCAGAACCAAGGACAATACGGTACACAAATGGACCCTCAAGGTGTACCAAACTATGGCCAGAACCAGGAACAATCTTATCAAGTAAAAAATTACAAGCAATGAAAAACACATTTTTACTTCCAGCAAACTCAATACAATCCACAGCAATGAAGAATTAAGAATCATACTCGCCTAGAGCATTAACTTCGCCGAACTGATGATCTACAATACTGGAACATGTAAATTTTAATAAGCCATCCGAAATAAATGATTAAAGACATTTTTTTTCATTTCTACTTTACGGGCCGTATTCCGCTTTCAGCACCCCTCTTTCTCTGATCTCATGTTCGAACCTCATTTCCTTATTTGTATATAAGTTCATATTTGATTAGATTGGTAAGTCACTAATCTATGAGGGATGTTATTTTTTATAGGTCATCTGAGGGATGAGAAAACGACAAACCCACCAAGCGCATCAAAAGATTTGAAAAGGAATGAAAGACTACACCAAGCGCGTCAGAAGATGAAAAATAAATGAATAATCACACCAAGTGCGTCAGAAGATGCGAAACAGAGGAACGACCGCACCAAGCGCGTCAGAAGATGGGAAATGAATGAACAACCGCACCAAGCGCGTCAGAAGATGGAAAATGAATGAACAACCACACCAAGCGCGTCAGAAGATGGAAAATGAATGAACAACTGCACCAAGCGCGTCAGAAGATGGGAAATGAATGAACAACCGCACCAAGCGCGTCAGAAGATGGAAAATGAATGAACAACTGCACCAAGCGCGTCAGAAGATGGAAAATGAATAAACAACCGCACCAAGCGCATCAGAAAATGCGAAATGATTGAACAACCGCGTTGTTGTTTTGGTTTATAAGAAATAACATTTCTTCTGTTTTCCTTTTCACGAACAGGAATCCGACTGAGAAGTGTGCCGAATATTCTAACCATTCCAACGTCTTAACTTTGTTAGAACAAATCGGTTTTTGAAAAAATGCCTTAATCTGATTAGTATACGAAAAAGATTGGGAAATAGTTTATTCTTTAGTTCTAGTAGGTCGAGCACAAAATAGAAGTTCATTAAAGGCCTATTATGCGGATGCAGCCATAGATGTTTGTTGCTTACTGATATCTCTTTGAATAAGTGCAAGCATGACCTTTAAAAAAAATATTGCTGCTTTTTAAGGGTTTAACCACCTGAGTTGTTTCCTCGAGTTTATATTCAACGTTCCAGTCCCAATCTCTTTGGGCACCTGTATCATCAAGAGATCTTGGCCATGAGTCAGCTTAAAAACAAATAAGTTCTTCTGATGATCCACTGAACAGTTACCAATAGCTTGTCTAATTGGACATATTTTATAATCGATTTCAAAATGAGGAATATGTTTTCTAATTTCTGCTGCAATCTGTTCTGGGGTAAAACTGAATCCAGTTACATTGTATGTTCGGTAGGGAAGAGATTCAGATGGAGTAGACATGAACTGAACAAAAAAAATGTCTAAGCTTTGTTTCAGGTATTATACCTGTGCCACTGATGCCATGCAATCTGTGTCGTACATCATTGGGAGGACAGTGTCTGGCTTCAGATAACACGTGAATTTGCCTTTTTCCAAGGCGTCGTAGAATATTTGTATAGCATAATCTTAATAGGGCTTGAAGATGAAACAAGTCATAAAATTTTATTCTACCAGTGGTTCCACCTCCTGGTTTTGTTGCGGAAATGATACCGGGAAAACGCAAACAACGAAAATCTAAGCCAAACTTGGAGTGGTAGTACTCACCTAGACGCTCAGCATAAACCTATATAATCGTCGTTGCGAATATATTTCTACTTTACTCAACTTTAGAAACTCCGTAAATAGTCGTCGGAACTTGAATTGTAAGATCAGGCGTGTTGTCACGAGGAGTAGTCGGTCCGAATGCTCCGATGGTAGAAGGAATAAAAACCTTCAGTCGATATTTCCTGAATGACGAAAACTGTGAAAGAAGAAGGACACGTGTGTTTTGCTAAGAACAAAAGTTCAAGGTGCCACGTGCAATATTTTAGAAAGTGACATCTGCTTAACCGATCATCTTTTTTTTCTGTCTCGAAATCAGATACCTTGCAGCCTCAAGAACATTTTCTACTCCTCGACAATTAACTTGCAAAGCCAATGGAACATTTTGCTCACCAACAGCACTAAAAAATGATTAATTGAACTAAATATATAAAAAACGAAAAAACCTTAGCAAGGCTGAGAAATGGATTATTGTGTCGATTCTATGATTCACAATCGCTTCTTCAATTGCTCCTTGATTCAAAATATCAATGTATTGAAAGTTAGCTATGTCAGAATAATAAGTTTGCTTTTTTCAGATTCACTTACAAACGTCTGTAGCATCAGAAGGTACTTTAACTATGTCGCTCATCAATACACAATCATTGCCATACATATATCTGAAATAACATTAAAATATAACATTTCCAAGAAAAGCTGTAGACTTGAAAACAGTGTTCAATCCTCGACCTAATTGACCGAGAGAACCCGTAATCAGAAACTTCGGCTTCTCAGGACAATTCTCAGATATTTTTCTAAAGCGAGCTAGTGGATCAACCTGAAAATTTTAAAACAATGCAAACATTAAACGATATGAGCTACTGGGAGAGGACTATAGTTCCTTGATATGTCTGTTAAGGATGATATGACAGGACGACGAAGAATTCTGCTGGACATAATTCTGCAAATTGATGGAAAACTATTGGAAAAGAAAGAACTGAGAGAAGAATTGAACAAGTTATGGAAAGAAGCTTGAGATGATAAGGGTGCAAGCGTACCAGACTGAAGATGAAATTCTTCTCATAACTGAACAACTGTTTTAAAATGAAACAGCTGAACCTACACACCCCAGATAAGCTGACTGGAAAAAAGTTAAGCGAAACATTTCTAGACTATAAATGTGTAGGAGGAGAAATTGTATTGATGATGGTGATGATGGTGAAGATGATGATGATGATGATGATGATGATGATGATGATGTGAATGATGGTGTAATGATAATGAGCGTCTTTCTCTAAAAATGCTATTAACAATCAATTGCGTCAGAACTTATTCGCCCAACTTTCGCCACGCCTCAATTTGCATATACTGCTGAAGCGTTACTGAATTATCCGAAATTAGGAAATATTTCTATTGAACTTGCTCCTCAAGCAAAAGATGATAACCTGAAAAGAATCATATGGCGTCATATGGTTAAAGATGTTTCTTATCTCCAGCAGGGCTTTATCAAGCAGCTTTTGAGCCTCTCGCAATCAATTTCAAAAAGGTTTTGGTTTATTGAATTTCTTATTAGTGTTAAGTTATAGGTTATGACAAGGCTCACGTTTATCTTCATATCTCTAACAGCATGTTTCGCTCATCAAATCCCGATATCGTAAGTTTGTAGATCTGTACGACAACAATTATTTTATGCTTCTAGTTATACTCCATCTTTAAAAATGCAACTGTATATGAAAGGAGAACTAAAAGAGTATCTGAAGCAGAAAGCTGAATACCGCGCCTTATCCAATAAGGATGCCCGAGGTAGTACACCAGTAGTAGATTATGAGGATATGGCATACATGGGTTTGTATATATCTCGTTCTCACAAATTATAGTGATTTGAAGTTCAAATTACACTCGGTACACCTCCCCAGAGATTCGTGAATTTTATTGATACTGGATCTGCCAATCTTTGGGTTCCTGATATACAATGCGCTGCAGGAAAAGATAATACATGTGGAACATATTGTAAAAATGTAAACTGAACATGCATCTCCAATTTATTGTAAAGCATACTCGCAGACTCCTTATGATACTTGCATCACTTTCTGCGATTCCAGTTGTTGCTCTAAGACTGCAGTTCTTGCGTGAGTTCATTCTACCGTTCATGTCTGTTTCACGTAAAACCTATGTCCATGAAATCGTTGTGTCTTCATTTTTTCCGCGCATAGTGTTTGATATATGATTTCTCTCTGAATGTTCTAATATTCTAGCGCCAACGGATGTCAGACAAAACATCGTTATAATTCAACAGCTTCTACAACTTATCAAGCACAATCAGGAACATTCGATATTTCCTATCAAACTGGAGATGTATCCGGATCTTTAGGATCTGATACGTTCTGTGTATTCTATTTTGTTTTGTTTTGTATCAGCTTAACCTTGCTTTAGTTCTATGGTACTAATATTTGTGCAACAAATCAAGTGTTCGGACAAGCCAAAACTATCGGATCTGATTTCGCCAAACAACCCATTGATGGCAAGTGTACAAATCAACTACGGATTTAATCAAGGCTTTCAGGTATCATTGGGCTAGGATGGCCTTCACTCGCCGTAGATTCTATTTTACCTCCTATGAACAACTTGATCCAACAAAACAAACTTGATCAGGTATCAATTCATTAAAACCTATTTTTATAACTGGAGCATAGCCTCTATTTGTCGTTTATATGGCTGGTATCGGGCCTACCTCAACAGTGAACGGTGGATCTTTCACTGTCGGAGGTCTTGATAACACGAACTGTGGTGAAGTCAATTGGATTCCATTAACCCAAAAATCATTCTGGCAATTCAAGCTTACCTCGTGAGAGAGGAAAAAAATTTGAGTGAATTTTCAATTTTATAGGGTAAATGTAGGGACAAGTTATTCTAAGACTCAGAACGGAGGATGGCAAGCGATATCTGATACTGCTTCCACGTTCATTGGGGGACCATTGGCTATTGTAAATGGAATCGCTTCAGCGTTAGTTCATCAATTCTTGAAACGTGAAGAGTTGCATATTTAGGGTTGGAGCTAAGTATTTTTCTGAGTTCGAAGCGTACTTTATCGATTGCCAAGCTAAACCTTCCCCAATCACATTTACAATCAATGGAGTCGCCTATGATATCAATCCTAAGAACTACATCATTTCCGTAAATACAAAGAAATAATAAAGAAGAACAAAACATTGATTGTTAAGGTTGGTGCTGGACCATGTATGCTGGCTTTCTTCCCTAACGAGGCCGGAGGTTTCTATCCATCTTGGATGTTAGGACCCCCTCTTATTCGCGAATATTGCCAAGTAAGAAAAGAGTGTATAAGCAATCTACCAACGTCGTTCAAGGTTTATGATTATGGAAATGGACGTGTTGGTATGGCCAAAGTAACTGCTCAATAAGATAATAAGTATTGTTAGAAATTGATAAGTGATAAAGTTTGAACAAAGCTGACTCAAAGCTATTTCCTAAGATGATGATATCATGTGTTTCTTATATGTTAAGCTCATATAAATGATTCATATTTCTTATCAATGCAATAAACGCAAAACGTCGACATTCAGTTAGAAGACGAAATGGTCTTAGTCTACTTAAGAAGAGCAGTAAGGTTTTCATTTTTTTCAATGCGTTGAGCTATATTCAATCGTTTAGAGTTGTAGATTGTACAAAGTATCTAGGATTACCCACGAAGGTAAAACTTCATCTCTTTCCTTACAGTTTTTATACTTTTCAGACGGCATGCCTCCTTTTATGTCTAATAACAACTGCTCTGAACGTTTTCACTTTCTATTTCTTGCCTGATGGAGTATGTAAGTTGAAAACCGTGAGAAACCCAGGTTAATCTATTTAGATTACATATTCATGATAATTGCGGGAGGCTGCGGCTTGGTCGGCCTCCTAGCCACGCTAACTAGATTCCGCATAGCTACAACTCTTTACATAATCAGCCAGGTGACATGAAATGTGCTGAGGTCACCTTTGTTTTTTTTAAGACTTTGTTGCTTATTCCACTATTCGTTGTGATGGGTTATGTCGGCTATATTGCTTCGGATCAGGATTGTAATCCATACAGATCCAAATGCTGGTATTACACTGATTATGAATGTGATCTTTGCTTGTATTACTGTAAGTATTCCCAGTTCATCGTTCTATCAACGGTTTTATTGATTAAGCTCAAGGATTTCTATGGTGTGGATTCACAGCTTCGGTATTCGCTGTGATTTTCGTGTCATTGAGTCTTCCTGGCATGCGAAAGTTACGGATACTTCAGTCAGGAAATACCTCTTAGTTCGTTTTCATTACCTATCTCGTACTCCAAAACTTTTTCCAGTAACCAGCCTGTAAGAGGAGCACATGTTCATGCAGTTCAACAAAGCCCAGTGATAATTCAACAATCTCAGCCAACTGTCACAACTACATATACTACATATCCTACTGTGGTTAACCCAACAGTGGTTAATCCTACGGCTGTGAACACCCCTGTCATGTACCAGATACCGGTATTTATAAGAAAAATAAACAAAAAAATCATCCATTTCAGAATCAACCCCCACCGTATCAGGAAACTCAAACTGTTTATCCGAATATAGCATCAAATGGTTACAATCCAGCTACGAACCCTACTTACCCGCAATAGTGTGATCGAAAGAACTTATATGAGAAAAATGTTTAATCATGCGAAATTATTACATTATAAAATACAGAAAGATTCTCGGGTGTATGGAATGAACCATTCTATTTGTATTTCTGAAGATACATTAGCGAGTTTCTAAGTTTCATTAAACTGCAATTTTTATTATATTGAAGGTTTTTTTTCAAAAGTCTTACTTGCTAGAGGAGTTTCTGTTTTCGAACTTGAATCATCCTTGGCATCATCCGAACTGAAGGTGTCTGGGAAAGATGTGGGCTCGGGTGATTGAGGAGGAGTCAAGAGAAGGTTGGGTGCCTCCATACTCTTTGTATCCGCTCTCATATTTGAGTTATACAATACATGTTGGAGTGGTGAAGTTCCTTTCGCATAAGATAAGCTGCTCATTTGCATGCTAGGTTGAAAAGCGGTAACTCTTGTGCTATCAGGCTGTGAAATTTCTTCAAACGTTGTAGGTTGAACTGTTGAGCTTCCTCCAAAAAACATGCTACCTTGATGGAGTAACGACATGGGCCCTGAGTAAGAAACAGTATTACCTCCTACTGCAGGTACATTCGTACCGTACGATGATGCCTGCAATGATGAGACTCCCCCTAACAGTCCCATTTTATCGAGACTGGTCCCCGCTATTCCTTGAACTGGCTGGGAGCTTGTGTAGCTACCCATGGTTTGAGAAGATGGAACTCTTGATACTGATGAAAAACTACTCATACTGAATCCTGGGTTGAAGCTTGTATCATATGATACAGGTTGAGTTGAAGCAAATTCTAATCCTGATGGAACCGCCCCGTACTGCATGCCTACTTGCATGCTTGGATCATATGATATTGGTTGCCCTTCTCCAGCTTCTGATGGGGTACTGCCAATAGTAAAGCTAGGTTGGTATGTGGCACCATAAGCTGCAGATTGGTCTGAACGCATTTCTCCTGCTGGAATAGCCGTGTATTGTATGCCAGATTGCATACTTGGGGTATAAGATGTTGTTTGACTTGCAGGAACTCCAATTAGTGAAGAAACACTACCAACACTCAAACCTGACTGCGATGTAGTTCCATATGGTACTGGCTGACTTGTGGAAACCTCGAAACCTGGTACAGCTCCATATTGTATGCCTGCTTGCAAATTGGGCTCGAACAATACAGAATGCTCAGAGGGGACTCCAATGATTGATGGAGCACTCCCCAAGATTTGACTCGAAGTGACTGTAGCGCCATAAGTTGTAGGTTGATATGAAGATCCTTCTACTCCTGGAACCGTCGCATATTGTGTTCCTCCTTGCATGTTGGGATTATATGATACGGGTTGACCTTCAGGAACTCCGACCAAGGATGGAACACCGCCTAAGATTTGACCAGGCTGGAACATGGCACCATAAGCTGCAGGTTGCTCCGGAGAAACTTCTACTCCTGGAACAGCCGCATATTGTAATCCTCCTTGCATGTTGGGATCATAAGATACAGGTTGACCTGAAGGAACTCCGACTAAGGATGGAACACCGCCTAAAATTTGACCAAGCTGGAACATGGTACCATAACCTGTAGATTGGTCCGGAGAAACTTCTTCTCCTGGAACAGCCGCATATTGCATTCCTCCTTGCATGTTGGGATCATATGATACGGGTTGAACTGCAGGTTGCTCCGGAGAAACTTCTACTCCTGGAACAGCCGCATATTGTATTCCTCCTTGCATGTTGGGATCATATGATACGGGTTGACCTGCAGGAACTCCGATCAAGGATGGAACACCGCCTAAGATTTGACCAGGCTGGAACATGGCACCATAAGCTGCAGGTTGCTCCGGAGAAACTTCTACTCCTGGAACAGCCGCATATTGTAATCCTCCTTGCATGTTGGGATCATATGATACAGGTTGACCTGAAGGAACTCCGACTAAGGATGGAACACCGCCTAAAATTTGACCAGGCTGGAACATGGTACCATAACCTGTAGATTGGTCCGGAGAAACTTCTTCTCCTGGAAAAGCCGCATATTGCATTTCTCCTTGCATGTTGGGATCATATGATACAGGTTGACCTGAAGGAACTCCGACTAAGGATGGAACACCGCCTAAGATTTGACCAGGCTGGAACATGGCACCATAAGCTGTAGATTGGTCCGGAGAAACTTCTACTCCTGGAACAGCCGCATATTGTAATCCTCCTTGCATGTTGGGATCATATGATACAGGTTGACCTGAAGGAACTCCGACTAAGGATGGAACACCGCCTAAAATTTGACCAGGCTGGAACATGGCACCATAAGCTGCAGGTTGCTCCGGAGAAACTTCTTCTCCTGGAAAAGCCGCATATTGCATTTCTCCTTGCATGTTGGGATCATATGATACAGGTTGACCTGAAGGAACTCCGACTAAGGATGGAACACCGCCTAAAATTTGACCAGGCTGGAACATGGCACCATAAGCTGCAGGTTGCTCCGGAGAAACTTCTACTCCTGGAACAGCTGCATATTGTATTCCTCCTTGCATGTTGGGATCAAATGATACGGGTTGACCTGCAGGAACTCCGACTAAGGATGGAACACCGCCTAAAATTTGACCAGGCTGGAACATGGCACCATAAGCTGCAGGTTGCTCCGGAGAAACTTCTACTCCTGGAAAAGCCGCATATTGTATTCCTCCTTGCATGTTGGGATCAAATGATACGGGTTGACTAGCAGAAACTTCAATCAGTGAAGGAACATTACCAACACTATAAGCTGGTTGGAAACCGAGATCATATGATAGAGGTTCACTTGGAGTAAATCCTACAATACTTGGAGATGTACCTATACCGAATCCTACTTCCAAGTTCGGGTCGTAAGATACAGGTATAAGAGATGGAACGCTGCCAATAGCCACGGCTTGTTGTAAATTGGCGGCAAATGGATTTTCCATTTCGTCTGTATTCATAATTGGAATTGGTTCTGTTAGAACTCCTAGGAGAGGATCAACAGTGTCAATAATCAAGCCCGGCTGGAGATCAGTGATGTATGAAACAGGTTCACCGGATGGGAATTCTTCTACTGATGGGAGAGTTGGAATCTGTACAGGCGCCTGCATGTCTAGGCTCGATGGCACAGATTCATCTGCGAGAGTCTCTTCTACAGATGGTGACATTGCAGGCTCTTCGTCTGGTTGAATATCTGGATACTCATAGGAATCAGGTTTATCACTGTCATCAATCGTGTTTTTAACCGTTTCCGTTGATGTTGGTTGAGCCAACACCGGTGTGGAATCATGTGTACCAGGTTCAGAAGTAGTAGTCGGTGCGATGTCTGTTGCCGACGTATCATTTGGGCTTTCGGTCTCATTATACTCATCGCCTGATGATTGCTCAATGTTCAATGGTTGCTCGTCAGTAGGAGATTGTTCCGGTTCAGTTTCTTCTGGTATAGTTTCATTTTGTTCATCAGGGCTAACCGGAAGACTCTCATCTTGTTCTTTTGAGCTTATTGGTAGAGTTTCATCTGGTTCTTCGGGGTTTGTTGGTAGATTTCCATCTTGCACTTCTAGGTGCACTGGTAAGGTCTCATCTTCTTCTTCTGGGCTGGCTGGTGTATTTTTAGCTTGTTCTTCCGAGCTTACTGGTACAGTTTCGCCTTGTTCTTCTGAGCTGGCTGATGTATTTTCAGCTCGTTCTTCCGAGCTTACTGGTACAGTTTCATCTTGTTCTTCTGGACTGATTGGCATACTCTCTATTGTGGACAATAAGTCAGGCTGCTCAGTAGGTGATGCTTCTTCGGGCTCTGACAGCTCTTTTACTGATTGTAAGGTGTCCTTTGCGGTTTGCTCTAGGATTGGTTCCTCCAGCTTCACCTGTTGCGGTGTTTTCATCAGTGATGGCTGGTTATTAGTTAATGGAATCGTTCCAAAGCTGTTGGGTGTCAAAACTCCACCCATAGAACCAAGAGGGTTTTTGATATTATCCAATAAACTAGGATTCGCTCCAGAAACTTGTGGGATAGTCATCATGTTCGATGATCCAGGAGCACCAAAACTTATGGAGTCGATACCTGGTACCTGTTTGAAACTCATGGTACCAGCCATGCCTTGTGAACTTATTTCATTTTGCAATTTCTTAAAAGTTATGGAATCCATATTGTGAAGCTGCGGGAATGACATTTCACTTATCACACTCTTGGGTCCAAGCATACTTTGGAACATTGCAAACATTTGAGGATTCATGTTCTGCATTTGCTCAAGTGTCAATTCTGTCATCATGTTCTGTGATCCAGGTACTCCAAAGCTCATTGAGTTCATCCCCGGAACTTGTTTTATACTCATTGTACCTGTCATGCCATGTAAACTTATTTCATCCTGCAACTTTTTAAAGGTTGCGGGATCCATGTCATGCATTTGATGGATTGACATTCCACTTATCACACTTTTCGGTCCAAGCATACTTTGGAACATTGCAAACATTTGTGGGTCCATGTTCTGAATTTGCTCAAGTGTCAATTCTGTTAACATAGTTGGTGATCCAGGTGCTCCAAAACTTATTGAGTTCATACCTGGCACCTGTTTGATACTCATTGTACCAGTCATGCCTTGTGAATTTATTTCATTTTGCAGTTTCTTAAAAGTAATGGAATCCATATCATGAAGCTGCTGGAATGACATTCCACTTATCACACTCTTGGGTCCAAGCATACTTTGGAACATTGCAAACATTTGTGGATCCATGTTCTGAATTTGCTCAAGTGTCAATTCTGTTAACATAGTCGGTGATCCAGGTGCTCCAAAGCTTATTGAGTTCATACCCGGATCTTGTTTCATACTCATGGTACCAGTCATGCCTTGTGAACTTATTTCATTTTGCAATTTCTTGAAAGTTATAGAATCCATATTATGAAGTTGCGGGAATGACATTCCACTAATCACACTCTTGGGTCCAAGCATGCTTTGGAACATTGTAAACATTTGTGGATCCATGGTCTGCATTTGCTCAAGTGTCAATCCTGTCATGATGTTCTGGGATCCAGGTACTCCTGGAAGCTTCATAGCAACACCTTTGACTGTACCTTGCGATGAAACCTGATCAAATGTTTTACTATCCATATCTGGCCCGCTTCCGAAGTTAGCAAATGTGAATCCGGATGCATCTCCCGGCAATGTTTGCATGCTCGGTAGAACCACGCCATTTCCTTTAATAGTTTTTGTCGTTGTTGTTAGTGCTCCACCATCATTCTGAGTTATCCATCCCTGTTTGAACATTGAGCTTTTACCGTCCAGAATATTACTGCTTATGTCACTCCCACCCACAAGCATACTTGGTGAAACTGTAACTTCAGGTTATTCTATAATTGTAAATGGTGCGAACTTTTTGATATGCTTTTCTGTTGTAAAATCGGAGCAGCATTCAGAAGTGTCGGAATTGCCTGGAATTACTGATATATGAGCATGCGGGAGAGAACAGTACCTTCCCCTGTGGATAGGATGATGCGACGGACAGTAGTCCAAGAAGCAGCAGCGTCTTCATGATGAACTGCTTTTTGTTTTGGTTTCAAGCATTTTATACTTGAGAGCTTATCAAACTTGGTATTATTTTGTAAGAGGGGATTATTCTTACGTATCTTAAAAGTAAATAAAAACAAAATGTGTTGAGGTGTTTCTCTATTTGAATAATTACGGAGCGAGCAATAGTTGAGAAGAAAAGCTTTTCTCTGGTCCAGCTTTTGAAAATATTTTGTTGAGACAAATGCTATGCCATTTGAAATTAATTTGCTTATGATTACAGAGGATTAAAACAGAAGAAATGTAGAACTTGAAATATTGAGATGATAAGAACAACAACGTTAATATTGAAGAAGACATGAACCGTACGCCAAAGTTTGAGAAAAGACCAAAACCAGTTCTCCTTATTATAGTCCACACTTCTGATGATTTTTGAGTTGACCAAAGAAGCTAGAGCTCTGATAGTTTTTTTCTTGAATTATGACAGTTTTACTTGAGTTGAGTTGAAATAAATCGAAAATCAAAACTATTTGAAGTTTTTTTAAGAACTGAAACTTCATGACAATCATTCTAACAGTGTAATGGCTCCTTGTGAGCAAGCTATTCATTGAATTCTTCATTCCATTCATAGAAAATGTGTTTGTGGAAACATTTTATAGAATAAGTTAATATTATATCAATGCAGATTACTGGCGAACATAGGATGGCATACGAGCTGGTCCAAATCCTTGTGGAGGTGGAGGCCCCATCGGTGGGAGAAGACGTTTAACTTCTTCAGGTTGATTCGATAAGAAGTCACGAACTTTATCCATCCGTGTACGCCAAGTTAAACTCTTAAGTTAGCTTTTTCTTGTTTAACATATGTATAGACTTGCCTTATCTCGATGTAGATCTTTGAGATGATCTTTTACATTTTGGGGCAAACGATCAAAACCTGGTGGCTTGGGTAGACGTTCAGCAATATCATCGGGTAAGTTGACCAAAATTTGATCAATCTTTTCATGCTTTTCCTAATTCCAAGTTTTACATTTTTTCGTAAGTAGGTATACTCACCAAGGGACTCATGCTTTCACTTTCATGAACTTGCTTGAGTTGCTGAACAACATCACTTGGGAGAATCTCAACAAATCCTGGTGGTAATTCCTACACAGAAAAGTTGATAAAATAAAATTTTAATGAAACTCTAACTGACTCTTGGTGGGGGTGGAATGTTTTCCAATCCAGGTGGAAACGCTAATGAGGTTGAAAATAGAGCTAATACTAAAATGAGATAGCGCGCCATCACTGAAAATAGGATGACTCTGAATAAAATATCTTCCCTTATATATACTCATTTCTGAGATTGAAACGGGCCAACCTCCAGAAGTTTATTTGCACATCGTGTTCTACTCAAGAATTGTTTTGTCTAGACTACTGATGTTGTGAAGTCAATGAAGTGAAAAATTCAGCTATTACATAAATTATACAAGGGTGAGGTTGTAAAGGTGTGAAATTATTCCATTACGAATCTTCTGTATCCTGCACCACAATGAGAATGTTTTTTTGGGAAGGATATTTGAAAGCAAAATGAGGTTTTTTGAATCAAACTAAGATCAGTGAACTTATACCGCTTTTATTGACATGGATTATCGAGAGGTCAACTATTTACACAACAATTTTTCGAACTCTTGTTGAGTTTTCATTTTCTCACGACTTTTATAGAGAAAGAAAGTTTCTTTTTGAAATCAGGGTACTATGACCGTTTGCGAAAAACACCATATATTATAGGATTAACGATCGAGTTTGCACATATTAAAGCATTCAAAAAACTGAGCAAAAATGGTATCTGACCCAACCCTAATAAGGATAAGACAGATAGAACGTTATAAGGAGTCCAAAATGTAAGATAAGCCAATATAATCCAAGCAGCTTGTCTCTTTGCATGCTATAAAAATTAGACTATTAACGCTCTAACAGCCATACTCACCTGTTTAGCTTTGTGAATAGTAGTAACGGCAACGGCTCCTAAACGATTAGAAGATCTGGTTTGACTGTTGTTCCCACAACGAGAATCAAACGAACATTCTCTTAATGAAGTACACTATAATTTTTTTTGTTCCCTACTCATTCAATTACTCTTTTATCTTTACGACACATGACGATTCCTCTGCAGGTAGCATGGTAGAACTGGCGGAGATAGGGTAATCTATGGATGTGAGATCTCTTCATGAAATAAAAGCTTTTTTCTTACCTTTGCTTGAATGAGTTTTTTCTCTTTTGATCCAAGAAGAACCAGAATTATCTGAAAGATAAAAATTTGATCACATTTGATTAATGAGCAGACTTTCGCTGATATGTCCCTGGAGTATGAATAGGACGGTCAAATAGCAAACAACGATTATGATACAAGGAATCCAAAAAACAAAAATCAAATGAGCCACGTTGTAAACATGCTCAATTTGTTGAACTATTCTTTGTTCTCTGCTAGCCTACAGCAACAAAGAATAAATGGTGGATGGTTCATAAAACACTTACGGCTTCACGTACGTGTTCAGGTAGACTTTCATTTTGAATAACAGGATGAGCATAGAAGTTGATAACTGTCCATAAAGGAACACATTGGCTAGAAACAGTGTCAATATAGTAAAAGCATGTCTTGTCTTTTACCTGAAACTCTCCATAGGGGTTATTGTTCGGAAAATAATAACTTGAGGAATACTGAGGAAGAACGCTAGAATCCAAGCGATGGTCAATAGACTACGACATCTTCTATAGGATTGCCTGTGAGCTGTGAGAGAACTTGAATTGTGCTAAACTGATCAAGCTTTCAATGAAGGGATAAAAACCTTATATTATAGGCTCCATATACTCTATCTATAGATATGCAGGAAATAATGAAAGATATCAAATAGAAAGAGAATGTAGAGAAAAAAGAGTTCAAACGACACAATAACTCTCCTCCTAACCACTGTAAGCAAGATATAATACCAATGTATGATTCTTCAAATACCTGATAAGTTAACATCCAGATTATCTGACGTGGAACATATACTAAAATGGTTATAAGATCAGCAATATTTAAATTTATTCGCAGTAATAGTATAGGACTTTTGGCTTTGTGGTTCCTGAACACATAATTAGAAATTAATTAAATTTCTAAGAAACAAAAAAACCGAAAAGCTAAAAGAGATTTCTGGAATGATAGCACGTTCAGAGGTCCTCCTACACATAGAATACAGATGAGAATAGCAACTTCTATCTCCAATTCTCATGTTTTATTTTTGTCTAAGCTGAAAAACTAACTGTTCCCACTGTTCCCAAAATCATTTCATCCTGTGTAGAACTTGAAGCATTTGTAGTATTAACCGATTCATCGAAATTCAACGACATTCTCCTGAAAAACATGAAAACTCACTAGTAATTTGGAAATATGCAGAAGGATACAACGAAAGTTATGTTCGAGTACTTGCTTTTGAAACTTTTTTTACGATTCTCTCGTAGTGAATGAAGGTGATCTCGGGAAAATGAAAGCTCTGGATAAAAACATTGAAGGAATAAAAAGATAACTTGATTGCAAAATATTATTGAAGGAGGGAAGGAAAGAATTTATTAACAAACTCTAATTCGAACCCTTCTTCATTGCAATTAATGGACAAGTATGCAAATGAAAGAGGCGGATCATGTTTCCAACTTCTCTCGCATAGACACGTTTTTTGAAGCTGGAAAGATAAGAAGAATCTTTCAAAGATGCGTGAATGAGCTGAAAGAGCGAAGACAAACGTCGTTAAAGATTTGCCATATTTAGTCAGAAAAACATGAAGAAGCAAAAAATAAAATCAATAAAAGCTTTTATGAAGGTAATAAAGAAAGTATTAAGAGAATAATACTGAACTGAATGAAATAGGAAGAGGAAATGAATTATAGACTTCTTAATGAAGCTTGTTAAATAACTTTCGAGACTAATTTTGCCATTTACTGCTGGACGACTGGAAGTAACCAACCGCTCACTGCGTTCTGTATGCCAACAATGAAAACGAAATCTGAACTATGACGGAGATCAGCAGTCTCAATAGATGTTTCTCCTTTGATTGTGGCTTCAATACCACAGGTGAAAAAAATGGATGATTGGAATCAACCTACTACTAACAGCTTATAATGAGAGAATGGATCGACGAAATGTTACTACATACCTTTCCTTATAGTGTGTTAATAAGAATAAACTATTTTGATGAAAAAGAAATGAGGGAACCCTGAGAGAACTGAAAGTCTAATGAACAGGAAAAAAAGCTTTGATTATATACTGACTCTGTGTGCTTCGCTTCACATCCTTTTGCCAAACTAGGCACTTTCCTCTTCCTTACATGCTTTTCATTCCGTCTTCGCTTAGCATTTTTTGCGTTTCGCTTCTTCTATATTTTTAGTGAAGAGTTCCTCTATAATCAAACGACACATACAAGCTCGAGTAAAAAGAAGATTCAACAGAAAACCTCTCCTCACTTAATGATTGTCCTAATTTCTTTAGGCTCAGAATGAAAGTTGTCAAGTTGTTCAAGAAACGAAGAGAAACTTTGTCAGCTTAAATGAATTTCGTTGTAATGCTCTACATGCAACAGCTCTATTTCTTGAAAGCTAATGACGTCAGAAACATTCGAATAGACTATGCTTCATGAAGTTGAAAGTCATTCTGACCTTTTATTAAGTTTTGATGCACATGATTTCAAAAAATGCTCGTTCACAACAGATAATTCTCGAACCAAATTGAAAAGAATTAATGCAAACGCTAGAAGAAGATCTGATCGTGGCCTTCCAAAACAAATGTCTTTGTGAATTCCTTATTTTGGGAGCCTCCCAATACTTTCTATCGTAGCTTAATGTACCTTTTATTATTTCATTAGAATGAAAATTTCCATTCAAATTTTAAATGAAAAGTAGCAATGAGGAAACACACAAGTCTAAGTTTCAAAAAGAACTGGGTAACAACTGAATTTCTGTTTTTTGTATCTAATTTGGAAGATGGAAGTAGAATCAACAAGTAGCAGATGTCCAATCAGGTAACAGCTAAAGGGATCAAGGTTAATTTGTTTTTTCAGTTTAGTCTCAGTTTTTGATTATTGTTCATTCGATGTTCCAGCGTACCCCGAAAATGCTTCTTATGCTAATTTTCTTATTACAAATACAAATATCTCACACGCACGAACGTTCAGCAGGGGATTGTGAGTTGGATCTCAGAAGAGGAACTGCTGGTCCAAATAAAGGATTTAGGGTTTGTTCAGCTTTTTTTCGAAAATTATCTATAATTAAGTATTATTATGACAAAGAGCTCGCTATGTGCTTCAAATATTATTTTGAAGGAAAAGATGAAGGTTTCAACTCTTTCCTAACGGAGGATGATTGTTCTGCATACTGTGTACCACGTGAGTTCCAGAAGATGGTTGACATCATTCTTGCATTTCAGAAGATTTTAATACCTGTGGTGCCAATAAATCCCCAAATGGGTTCTGCTCAGACTTAATGAAATGTGCTGATCATTCAAGCTGTCGCTTTGGAGGCTTCGGTTTTGGTATATGTTGCGATAAACAAACAGAAGGTAAATATCATTGTGACCCATTAACTATTTGTTTCATCAAGAGGACTGGAATAACGACTATAGTCCCAAATGCCAAAATGGTGATGAAGTTGTTCAGTTGGAACGATGGTGGGGGAAAACAGAACTTCTGGGTAAAAGCTGTGAGCACAAGTACTGCTTCTTTTTACTTGTTCATCAGGTCTTCTATACCTTCTTTTAGGTTTTGCCCTGAGAATAGCACTTGTCATTCTGGTAAATGGTTATCTTACTGCTGTAAAACAAGAAACAGAGCAAATCGAATCAAAGGAGAATCACGACAAATCATAGCTGCAGATCCCACACAACCATCTATTTCATATTAAATAAAATGTTTTGTTTCATTTCATCAATTTCTTCGAAAACGAACATGAAATCTGAAAAGCATTCATAGTATAAACTAGCCTTATCCCAATCACTGTAGTGTAATGTAATTTAAGGAATGTAAGGTGGAGCGAGTGCTACGAAAACAAGCGCAGAAGTTTAAGACCGGGAATACCATAGATTGTTGAGTGCAGTTGAGTTTTGACTCTGTAATCTTCCCGGTCCTTGGATATAAGAGCACTCCATGCTGAATATAAAAAATTTATAATAAGATAACATGTACTGTAAGTGATAAAAAGAGAAACTTTCGTTGATTTTTCAGGATTTTGAGCTTTTTTGGTAATTATATTATCAGATTGTAACAAGTATATTCGTGTGAAGGTAAAAAGACCTGTCATTTCCGTTTTATCCGAGAAACATCAGCTCCTAAAATGAAATTGAAGTGTGCCTGGCTGCTAGGCGCCCACGTGACATCATTTACAAAGTCATTTACTCAAATTAATGTCTAGAGTTACTTTTTGATTGAACATAGAAACAGAATATGACCACGCATTGTGCATATGAAAGACGTTCTGATATTCCTGGGCCTCTTTCCCATAATCTGTAAATCCGGTGAGTATTTTTACTGAAGCGTTCAATGTGTTTCTTTCGGATTTCTTCGCTAACCAAGAAAAAATATATGACGATATTATATTAAAAGTGAACCCATCGATTGGGCCAATCAACTCATTAGGTAGGAAAGATTGTACGCCGACACGTATCAGCATTACAGCTAATGTGACCAACTCATCAGAATTATTCAACGTTAACTTGCATTTGGGATTCATAAAACTGATTGGCTTAGTTTGTTTTAATTTTCTTTCATAAACCATATATTTTCAAGAATGAGCCTAAGGAACAGATTGATTTTGTCGTGGAACTCATATTGGTAATTATTCACTGAATATTAGTTGTAATATGATTTTTTAGGCTTATCGAGACACACGGCTTTCTTGGGTTCCAAGTAAATATGGAGGAATCGAGACAGTCTATCCACCCGAATCAGTGTTGTTCAAACCCGACTTGACACCTACACAAAGGTAATGTAGACACTGTAACCGGAAACATGCTGTGTTCTAGTCAATACTTTGAAGATTTCCGCCAAGATAAGCAGAAGTTCACAATGGTAAGTGTATACTGATGGTTCCTCATAGCAATCTTTTAAGCTGCGTAGTACTGGAGTTGTCGAAATGTACACAACAATGTTTATGTCATCCATTTGTAATGTGGATGTATGTGGATTATTAAAATACATGGTTGAAGTTTCTAATTAGGTTCGCAACTTTCCCCTCGATGAACAAGTTTGTAGTTTGCGATTTCTATCGCAAGCCTTCTCAGCTGATGTTTTAAACGTCACAAGTAGCATTACAACTCCATATCCATTTGATCTCTCGACAACAGTGGGTTCAAAAGGTAGTTAGGAATTATATCTTATTTGAGGGCACGGGTGAATGGCAAGTAACCGATATGAAAAGCCTTGTAGAAGACATCCGCCCTAGTACAAGTGTGCACATACAAATTGTAATCAAAAATCGTAGAAGAAAAGAAAAGACATATTTTATAGGCAAGATTTGATATCTACTTGAAAAGGAACTTCATATATTACTATACACTCATCATTATTCCTTCTTTTATTCTTAACGTATTTTCCATATTTGGACTATTTATCAAAGCATCAGATATGATGGGAAAGCTTACTGTCGGACTCACAAATGTTATGTCGTTGTCCTTCATTCTGGGCATTCTATCAGGGATGATACCAAAAACTAAATCTCTTCCGATTTTAGGTAAAAACACTATATAGCATTATAGCTCAACTAAACATGTCAATTTATAGCAATTTATGTTTTGGTAAACTTAGTTATAGTTGTTGTGTGCCTTCTATTATCGGTCGCTTTGCCTTATCTTCCACCCATCGTCAGTTTTAAATTTCCTCCAAAGTTTAATCGAATCGTCTTTCATTTTAATTTTCTCTGCTTCTAGATTTAGGTGGCTTGATCGCTATTGCTTCTTCATGGTTCTAGGACAAGTCAGCAATTGCGTAAACTTAGTTTATTGTTCATTCTATCGCTTCTAAGCCGTAAAAAAAGGTATCACTGGCTTGGCTGTGCTCTTTGTGTTGAAATAGAATATTTCTGTTTCTTAATTGCGTGAATTGAATGAATATAAACGATTAACTTAATCACCTCTGTTTTTAGAAAATCTAATCAGCACTCCGTTATCTGGCAAATTATCGTATCGATCAGCTTTCTAAAATTGTTTACTCTTCACGTTTCGAGCCATTTTTTGTTTTTCTCACAATACTTTCCCTGTCTACCACTTGTCGAATAGTTCTTTCAATCAAGTTGTTCTGCTCAATGCACTGGAATGTATTAAAAATGGTATTCCCGAACAGAAAATGCTGCATGAAGATATGAGATAAACGAAATATGTCTTTCGAGCGACGGAACGATCCACCGCTGCCAAGGAACACATACTTATCTCCCTGAATTTAGTTTGATGAAAATTTAGCGAATTCTTCTAACGTTAGGAGTTTGAAAAACGTGAGGTACATCCAGATGCGGGTAGAAAGAAGAAATGTCATCGAATTCACCGAGATTGTTGCGGAATCCTTCTCCGAATGATAACAGATTGCCAAATCTAGGAGAAAATCAAAGCTTTGATAGGTAAGTTTCCCTACATTGAACCGTGCGTTGACGCTCCAGCAATGAGTGTTTCTCCTTTCTTTATGATCACGCGACTGCTAGAAGGTACCGACTGTAAGAATATAGTAGCAACGCTGAATTTTGAAAGATGAAACTTTGTCAGAATTTATATCCACTGAGCGGTCCAGTTCGATACCGAGAAACAGTCGTCGTAGTGTTCTGATGAACCACTTCTCAACCACAGAATCGACTGAGGCACAACATACACCGGTACAGCGCACTTAAGCTGAGATCGCTTAAGTTAGAACATGGGTAATACCTAAGAAATTTTGAGGAATTTTATCTTCTGATAAGCTTGTGTTTCCGAAAAACGATGAAAATTGGTTGGCAATATTCTGGCAAAGGTTTGATTCAACTGAAAATATGAATTTTAACTGAGTGTACCCTAGCAATAAGAGAGAATCACATGTTTTCTCTTTCGTCGCAGAGTCTTCTAGTTCCATCTGGAAGTTGAGTAATAGCATAACAGATAACTATTGAGTACTTCTCTCAAAGTATTCAATAATTCTTTCAATGAACTAAAATCTTCTTTAAAATATTGTTTCACTTGATAGAACCCTTTCGTTTCGGGCGAAATGTATTTCCTAAACAAGTTTTCAAACGAGCCCGAAGCTTTGAATTAAACTTGAAAAGATTCTCAGCCAGTTCTTCGTTCATTTCTACTTTCTTTAAAGCATCATACAGTTGGTATGACATTTGCCAAACATTGTCGTCATACTTAGATCATCGAATCCTCTTTTAGAAAATAGTTCACTGACCACTGAGTTAAACAGATTGCTCATTTTCTCTTCGAAGATATCCAAAGTTGTGTGAAAGTCGGTGCTGTTGAACTGAGAAGAAGTAGACGTTTTGAGAAAATAAATAAGATGCCTCTCGTAGTTAGGAGATAGTGATCCAGAAGCTTCTATAATATATGCTAGCTCACAGCAGGTTAAGAAAAAGCTACGTTCAACCTTTTTGTAAATCAATATCATGTATTAAGGTGCTGAGGGAACAGCTGAAGAATAGGTTTTCTTCTAGAGAAGCACATTGCGATGAGATTTACCGTGAAGGATTATATTGGAAATGAGAAACTGCTCCATGACTATTAGTTTGTGGAAGGTCTATTAACAAGCAGAGCTGCATCAAAACAGTCATGATTAAGGCTGGATCTAATTGGGAATATTTAATATTTTCGTGATACATCTCCCTGAAACATTTAAAAAGTGATGATGTATGAACAGTTGGAAAAATACAAAACTATTCGGTTGCATACTAGGGAATCACTATAAACGAAGACGTCCTGAGTTCTCAAATGTTGATAATTCAAGAACAATTCATTAACCTATAGCATTGAGAGATTGATACCCGTTCCGAGCTATATCACTGACATTTTCCATTTGATAATCGTTTGATTCGTACTTCAACTTCCCCAAACTTACGATTAAAGCATATAAAAGAACTATGTCTAGGATGAAGAAAACAACGAGAGGGTACGACAGAAGAAACAACTTTAAAGGTTTCTTCCTTCTAAAGCAATAAAGGATCAAACTAAAGAAGATGTTTTATTTGAAACCCACAAGTGTAGTTTCTTTCTATGCTTGAGCAGAACCTGAATGAAATAAGTGAAACATAACTGTTTATAAGTTGAAAGTCACTTTGCAAAAAAAGTTCTCAACTATTTCATGTAAATTCATTTCGCTCAAATGAAGCCTTACCACGTGGATGTTCCCAGGTTCTGAAATTAGCATAAGTTCATTTGGATAACAGTTTGATACATCTCCTTGTTAACGCGTGAACATGATAAATGGTTTTATCAGAGCATCAATCAATAAATACTGTGAATTTACATAAATTTAAACTAATTATATATAAGACAAGGGTTTATATCACAATTTGAGCTTATAATAATGAAGATGAAAACATTTTGTCTTTGTTTGGAATGCTTCTACCAAAAACCACTCCTCATATTCATATAAGTTGTAGTTGTTGGAGTTTGAGACAAGTAGTTAGCCGATGGTAGATAACCAGCTGAAGCTGAGAAATAGCTAAACAAAGTGTCTTGTAAAGGCTTTATAACTATGAAAAAACTACGAACCCATTGGTTGTGTTAGAGAAAGCTACTGCTGCTGCTGCTTGACATGGTGAGGAAGATAACTCTGGTGGTTTGCCATCGCGTACCAGTACTGTATTTAAAGTCAAATTCGGCATTCTGAAGCTGAAAACAAATATTTCCTCTTATATTTCGTTTTATTGATTAGAGAACCCTCTGGTGCTGAATGCTGTTGATCCTGCTGGAGGTGTGAAAGCATTAGTACCCGTAGACATATTGGCAAGAATGTTGGAATTCAAACCCTTATCTTGCATAGTCTTCTTCGTTTTGTATCTAAAATAGGTCGGGAACTTGTATTCATATGCTAAAACAGCATACCGATGGTTTTGGAACCAAATTTTAACTTGAGTAGGTGTTAAACCAATTTCCAGAGCTAATTGCTCCCTTTCATTGGCTGCCAAATACCGTTGAATAGCGAAACGGCTCTCTAGAGCATAGGTTTGAGCTTTCGTGAACAACACACGTCGTTTTCTTGTTTTTTTTTGTTTCCCTAGAGAATCAACAGCGGTGACAACGAAAAAGATTATGTGAAACCTGTACCGTCTTCTCCTTCTTCCATTTCTTCATCACCCTCGTCGACACCGTCTTCATCATCATCTTCAGCTTTAGATCTACAAGGTTTTGCATTTTTCTGACTTGTTTCATTCATTGAATACCCCAATTTATTCGAACTGTCAAGCTTATCCTCTTCTGGACGAATTATAACATTTTCTGTTTTCTGGAATGGGTCGGCTGGAGGTAGAGTATACATTGCCGGTGTTGTTCCTGAAAATTATGCACATAAGTATATTTCTTTAGGCATATCTAACCAGTTGAAATTCCACTCGGGAAATATGGAGAAGCCTCATACGGATAAACTGAAGAACTCTGATCCCATGTAAAATGTGAACTTGGATAGGAACCTGAAATTTTTATTGTAACCAAACGTCAATCCCCTCTTTTCAAACAAGGAAGTATCTGTAATTGACTATTCTTTGCATCATACGGCACGCGAAAAATTATTCTTAAGCATCAGAAGGTGAAGAAGGCGATGCAAGCGAAAACTATTTCTCAATCAGAGCAGTGAGACAAAAGGAGATTTCAAGAGAAATAGAATACAGAAAAATAGTGAGAGAGAAACAGTATCTGTTATATCCGTTTATCTCGATGTGCTGCTCCCCCTCATCATTTTTACCTCTGTTTCTTCTACCGCATCTTCTCTCTTTATCTATATTTGTTTGTATTCGTGAACATCTTCTATGTAATGTCAATATATCGCCAGCCACACAGAGAAATACCAGGAATTACAATAGCAGGTTACGGAGCGCTTAGACATCCGTCGACAACGTCGTCATCGTCTTCGTGTCGTCGTTGAATCTTCATCACATTCTCTACCACAGTTTTCATTTTGCACATCCCACCCCTTTCCGAGATTACAGTAACCTTCGATAATACAAATTCTTCTCGTCCTCACACAATATTTCACTTGAACCAAATTATTAACCTATAGCTCTTACAGACACTTGAGATATCAACTAAAAAACTCTCTATCTACACATTTCCCTTCTTAGAAGATACCAAAGATGTATACTAACCAGTTAACCACGGCTCACTGCAAGTTGGTCCAAAATCATAGCTTCCCAAATCAGAGCTGACAGTCTCAGATTCACCCCATTTCAAATCGTTCCTTAAACTGAAGTCAATAAGAAGATCAAAAGAAAAAAAGCTATCAAGAAAATGGTAGCCATGTTAATTTCAAAAGATGAACTACATAATAATTACAAAAGCACACAACAAAAGGATTCGATCAAGGTTTTGCTGATAAAATTCTTCCGAAAGCAATAATGATTATAATGATAGAAACTGTCAAACATACTTGAGATGGCTGTTGAATATTAATGGATTAAGTGATGGAGCAGTACTAGCAGAAGTATTGGCCGCTAAATTGTCAGCGCCATTGGCGCCGAGTGGCGCTCCAATAAGACCCGTCGTGATAGACGTCTTTGCGTAATTAGGTAATTGGGGTGTCGTAAAGGGTGAAGAGCTTAAGGTTGTAGACGTGGCTAGTTTTTTCGATAATTTCAATGATAAGTTGGTAGAACTTTTGCGATGGTCACAATGTTGTTCGCTGGATCCTATAGTAGCAGATCCGTGAAGTGGGTTCAATGAATTAGTAGAAACTGAAGTATTACGGTCAATGATAGCTTGCTGATGGTTAAAGCTGTTCGTGGAAGACGACGTGGAAGTGCCTACAAGGGCTGGCACGTTGAACATACTCAAGATGAGATGAGAGCAATTGACAGGACAGTGACTCCGCCCACTAGGCTCTGCGCGCTTTGCTCTACCCAACACTGAGATAAGCAGTAGTATCTCCTCCCATATACTACTTTATTGATGAATTATGGACGGATAAGTATGGAAGTTATTACTAATCCATAATGAACATCTAGCTTTGCCTGAAGAATGATTCCGAACTCACTCTTACCAGCTATCTGATATACTGTACACTTGCTTCCGGATTACAGTGTGAGCTGAGAGAGGAATGCATAATTGGAATACATTGATGATTTTTATGGCATTTTTATTCAAGTACGCATATAAGACACATAACACTTTTGACTTCTGACTTCAACTTCCAGATAAAATTTGGCGATTCAGGGGTTACGGTAAGACTGTTTGTTCAGTGAATGATTGGATGGTGCAATCGCAACATGTATAGGAGGATGCTTTCATAAGGTAACAAGTGAAAGTTAAAACTAAAAAGGTTCTATCCAAGAATGATCATAACAGGTGACTCTATGTTACCAAGTGGATAATTCGTTCGTCTGGAGCATCTACGGCAAAACTAAAGACAGAATCATCTCTTCAGATCAAGTGGCTGTAGTCGCAATCTTGTAAAGTCGCACGTGTCATCTGTGATACTATTTTTCTGCAGTATTATGTAAGGAATCCCCAGAAACATCATAAACGTTCAACTACCCCACAGAAACCGCAAAAAAAGCAGATTAAAAAATGAAAGATGGTTTGAAATTTTTGTTAGTGCACCAGTGATAAGTAACCAGATGAGTTAAACGGTGGCGAACAACATAACTCTGGGATATGCAGGAATATAAGGATTCACTTATTTTCAAAAATGAGATTTCACTAAGTAAAAATTATGCGAACATTGAGAAGTGAGTTTAGATTGGAAGGGGGTGAAGCTATACGAGTGGATAGAGAAGCGCTCAACAACACTCTTCATTCAACATCATGAATTCATTTCATAGGCTCACTTTCGGCATCTGTTCGTTAGGAAGTTGTCACTCTCTACAAAGTCTATGTTTCAAGAGTTACGTAATTTGAATAAATATTTTTTTAATGATCAGTAATTCGATCTTATGCCGTAGTTTTCTCATAGTAAGGTCATGCCAGTTCATATTGACGTAATACCTATGTAAATAGCTTGTTTCTCCTAATCTTCTTATCATCAAATATGCATATCAAGTAACAACTACTGTAATTCTGTTAACAAATTTTCTCTGCAGATTGAAGTGGATAACAAATAAAGTTTTCTTTTAAACATTGCATTCTTCTTTTAATCTTTTTCAGCTTCTTCCAAATTTACATAATTATACCGTAATCTGAGACACATCTCATAACGTTAAGATAGATGCATTGTGTATTAGAATAAAATAATTAGAAGAATAAAGGTAAATGGATCTAGTTATTCATCGATCATCGAAATATTTATTTTGATAGACTTCCACTACAGAGAAAGAATGAGAGAAAGACGAGGCGAGATGAAGAGGGCAAGAGAGAGAGAAAGTCTTTTTAGTCAGCTGCTTGTTTTCAATGTCGGCTACACAAAATCTTCAAGATAGTATGCAAATATCTGAGGAAGGTAAAGTAATAAAGGAGTGTTTCTATATGGACATGGCTTCGAAGATAAAAGCTTTGAGCTTCTTCCGTCATGAAACAGTCTTCAAATTAATATTTATTCACAAACCCGTTTGAAGGAAGCTTTCCGATAAAAAAAAAGAGGAAACCCGAATCGATTTTTCGAAATTTTCGAACTACAACACTTCATCTTTATCATTATCAAATCTTTGAGCTAAGTCCTTTGAACCTGCAGATTCATCAAATCGGGTGTCTGTCTCAGCTGAGATTCTTAAGTCAAATGAAAGTTAAATCTTATCCCCTAACCGCCAACCTGTCAGGAATATTCTCGAAATCTTTCGGTAAAAGTCCGCATAAACGTTCTAATAATTCTTCTTTAGATTCCTTTACTTTCAAAGCGATTCTATCCTTCAAGTTCGAATCTGAGGCAACCTGATGTAGTCTTCTTTGAACCTTCTCTGAATTCAAAGAGTAACGTTTTTTCACACAGTCCATGTTCTGACTCAAACATGCCTGAAGAGATAACTAAAATTTTCTTCTTTTCTTTAAACATACTTGTGAAGGAGAAAATTTATTAGAATTTCTCAACAATTCACTTGGAAGAATAGGTTCCTCATCATCAACCTTAAGTTTCTCCTTTAGTGATACCCACAGTAAACAAATCAGTAATTACCTTGAAAATTGAAAATGTTGATCTCATGTTAAGAATAGGACTCGTGATATCCGTTGAGTAATCGAACTGTTAATGACTAGTTTTGTTTTCAAAGTCAGGCAATTACCTTTAAATCACAATATGCGGCTGAAAGAAGTGATTCATCGTCGATCATCATACTATTCGTTTGAATTGTAGAGAAAGAAGAGTTTGAGTCTGAAAATACGCAAAAAGTACTCTTTAAAACTACCTAATTTTAACCTTTTCTCATTGTTCTCCAGCGCCTCCCTTTCCGCAATCTCTCCAAATCAGGAAAACTACAATCAGTGTGGAGAGTAGGGAAATCAGTCTGGCAACTTGTTGTAACCATCACTCGACCTTCCTCGCCACCTTCATCTACAATTCTTTTTAGCCTCTCGGACTGAATGAATTTCGAGAGAATCATTCCTCTGCAAAATACTATTGAGTTGCGTCTGATTACAGTTGATACCTGAAGTCTCCTTGTTGTGGTCTAATCTTGTCCAATGTTCTGATTGTGTTGAACAAGGGTCTATTGCGATGGAATCGATATTTACCCATGTTATAAGGTACTTTACATGAGCTTCTACGATCTGTAACAAAAAACTCACTGTCTCATAGTCAGTGCCAACTTACTGGTTTTCCCTCTTTCTTCTTTTGCATTTTCTATTATTTTTTCATTGACAACCTATTTATGAAAATATATTTGAATGGATTCATAAATTCCTTGTATACTTTTGTATCTTCCGCAGCTTCCGAATCAGAATCTTCGCTCATAGGTCCAAGACGAGATGCTAATAAGTTTTCAGCTATTCTGAAGTAATGTCAGCAACTGATCAGTAGTTTTTTTTTCGATTTTAACCTTCCAGCCATCCATCCTTTGGCTTCAGCAAGCAATCCAGCATCTTGCGTTACTTTCTTCATAGGTAAAGTAAGCAGGTTACCTGAACGAGCTTTTAATAAGTAAAATGATAAGATGTACCAGTCATTTTAAATTCCAATGGTATTGCTTCTTCTTCAAGACATTCTTCATTAGCTACAATTTCAGCCATTTTCTCAATCTCTTCTATATATTCTTCCAACAAACGATCTAATAATCTCTCTAACGATGCCTGAAGTCATTAATGATGAAAGAGAAGACATTTAATGTGTCATTTGATTTACTGAAGTCATTTGCTCAAAATTTATCTTCAGAATCAAATGAAATTCTTTACCTGGATAAGATTGAAACACATCGACAATAAGGCTAATCCTATGAGAATGAGAATGAAATTGAAGAGCATCATGTCTGGATTAGAAAAAACAATGTCGCCTAAGCCCACGGTGCTAAACTGAACTCTCTGAACGTTGACAAATTAATATGTACCTTATAGACACAAAGAAAAAGTAAACGGAAGTCAAAAAGCCCCATTGATGTTCCCAAATGCAGAACAAAGAAGCTGAAAACATGATCCACAAAAGTAAAATTGATAAAGCGATTGGTATCGGAAATCCTTTTTCGTGGTAATGGTTCTGAAACTCTTTCTGAAACTGTATTTATCATACTATCTCTCTCTCGTTGTAAACTTTTTTCTTCGATAAGTCTTCAACTTGCTCTTCCTTTGTCTTGATTCTCTCCATAATATTCTGAAAATTCTAAATACTTCTTCGAAGACTGCAGAGAAACAACTCTGCCAGGTAGAGACAGTTTCCGGATAGGAGTTACTTCCACAATTTTCCTTCGGGATGCTCCCATTCTCTTATACAACTTACGGAGACCTCGCGATAACAGTTGGCCCATGTCCTTGAAGTGCATGATATTTAAGGTATAAATGCATATTTATTCACCTTCAATATTATAAGAAAAATGGGAATCCCAAATAGAATATAGAAAATGCTAGCGACTCTACCTCCAGTTGTTTGAGCTGTTGGATACCCATAGCCTATATTTTCTTAATTAGTCTTTCTCTCTTTTTTCATTTCACTCCTTTGAAAACTACTCAAGTTTCATTATTGACTGAAAAGGGATTTTATGAGCTTTTGAAGGATTTCCGAAAGGGAAATTCATATGTTTGAGACAGAGAATTTAGAAGTACCGATAGTAGTATATAATTGGCCGGCGTAAAACATGCTTCCCAACCAAGTCCATGGTGTGTCATCTGTCCTTTCGTCAATAACTTGTGTCAGATTTAAGTGATCGAGAAACCAATAAAGAGCTTCTTTAGCATGATGAATCTATGGCACAATCATTCGAATTTTTACAAAAAGTTATTCTCTCTATCTCCCTACCTGCGATTGTTCATCCGCTTTTATCAGAACATCATGACATCGCACTTCCAACATTCTCTCTATCACCTTAACAACTATCTCGTATAATGGTAAAAATCGTAAAACAACTTGGTTTAACGCATATTCGGTTTTATTACGATAGATTTCTCTAATCTCTTGATCTCTATCTCTTTCGAGGATTTGAAAAATGAATGCTCCAATTACAGTGTATGATACAAGTGTGAAAAATGGAAGCCAGTAGCTGAGATGAAATGCTTGGTATAGCCATTTTATCCGTCGATACAGTTGAAACATCTACAATCTAAACAATTATAAAAACTTTCAAAAGAAGTAAGGAAAGTCAATGAATATGAAGGTCATTGAATTCTTAAGAATTGCAATTCGAAAGATGCTCATTTTTCTTTTCTTTATCTTTTTGTTTTCACAACAGCTGTTCGATCCCACTTCATGCAATAAAGGAACTTCTGAGTATCTTTTACATTTCGCAACACCATAACTGGCTTGAAATGCTTGAAGCTTCTCATTGATATGAACAGGGATTATAAGGATATTGAAAAGCTGATACGTTGAGTAAGTTGGGAAAATTGTGAAAAGCAAGGCGCGAGTACAGAGAACGAAGCTGTTAGAGACATCTCAAAATCCAGAAGTGTAACTTTCAAATTCCAAGCGCTTCATCATTTCACGATGTTTGTATTAAAAAGTTTCAATTAGGAGAGTCTAATGGAACGAATTGGAACGACGAGAAAGGCTAATTCCTGAGAACAAAAGCCTCTATTATGGAGAGAATGAAAATGAAAACTGCATGTCCTGCTTCTGCAAAAAAAAAGGTTTTTCATGTGGTTCCTGAGCTATTCTGAGTTAGGACTGATTGATTCAACTCTATGAATGATGTTTCAGCTGTAATTAACTCTCAAATCCTCTGAGCCAAGAGAAAAGGTTCGAACTACTCGTTAGGAACAAGTTCACTACATCCATCCAGCTCACGTAATGTCAATCTCATATTAAGGGAAGCTTGTACTTTTCGAACAAAAAGGTCTGAACCATTTAGATAAAGTTTCTTGCGTGGCTGTGTTGACATAAATCGAATGTCTGAGAAGCGACGAGAATGATTGATCCGTATAACTTATGACAAAATGAAAGAAAATTTAAGAGGAAGATAAAAAAGGATTATGAAAGAGGAACAATTGGATGAAATGAGCAGAAAGTGTGAAGAAGGGTTGGGAGAGATTATAAGAAAGCGCAAAGACAACAGCGAAGAAGTATTTTATCTTCACTCTCCTTTTCCTGTCTTCCCTTCTTGCTCACTCTTTTTCTATTTTTCTCGCTTTTTGTCCTATCTCTCTCAGCCTCTTCCTCAATCTCTTTCTTTTTCTCTCTCTCATTATCTCACTCTCTTTCTCTCTATCTCTCTCTCTTCTCTCTTTCTCTCTCGCTCTCTCTTTTTCTTTTTTTTTCTTCACTTTTTCATTCTCTTTCCACCTTTCTTCACTGTAGGTGTCTGTTCCCAGTTCGAATATTTTTTGTTTAATATCAACTCAATATCGTTTAATAAGTCTACTCTGTAGGAGCTTTTAATAGGACTGGAGGTCGATTGATTTCGGTAGTTTGATCATCGATGGCGCATCAGCTAAAACTGAGTATGAACTAGAAGTGAGGGCAAAGAGAACATGGGAAAATAATCAACTGCAAGAATCAACTTCAAGAGAATTGAAATCTAAAAAGAGTTCGTGATAACATGGTTCTAGCCTATTCAATTGAGATAACAGTACATGAACTTCTCGTAGTTCCATTCACAAGCAAATGACATCATAGTTATATTTGAATGACTACGAAGTAGTATTTATGAAGATCAACGCGAGGTAGTAGAGAAGTAAACCGAAATGCATCTTCAAAACACGACAATTTACAACATGAAATGTTTTGAAGATATCTAGGGAGGTTGATGACATGTCATAGGAAGAAACCGCCCAGGTGGCAAATTTTATCTATGAAGATGTTCTTCCCTAGCAAACTTATACGAATGCTCGGATCGTGAACTTTGTCAACCGGAAGAAGTGAATTTTTCTCTTGGGCTGTGCTAGAAATAATACATTGACGCTAAGCCTGATAGATGGTTTTCACAAAACTTTTAGATGTTCACGTCACACTCTTAATATGCTTCTAAGCCTTTAGAAAATAAACTTTATTCAGCTTTATATACAAAGTGTACATCAGTGGAATCAACGTTGTTGGATGTGAATATGAAACTTGACGGAAGGTAGGGTTTCCACAGTAGGAGTGACTACTGCTTGAATGTTTAAGTTAGACAATGCTCCCCGAATTATTCCGCTTGGAATTGCCAAATATAGGGCTGACTCCTTCACAAATTGAGTACCTTCAGAGAAACACGACAATGAACTGAACTTGTTGTCTTGCACCACATACACTCCCTTAAAACTTGAATCCAGATTAGAACGCTTCAAAAGAAATACCTGATGATTTGTTCGCAGATTGTCTACTTGTTTCCCAAAAGCAGCACTCCAAAACTCTTTGCAGATGAACTTGACAATCTGTAAAATACGATGAGGATGGTGTTGCACAGAAAACCAACCTCAAGCTCGCTGAACAATTTGGCCGAATCTTTGGCTAACTTCTCGGCTACCACATACCCAATTCGGTAGCCGATAGATTCTAGTTGGGTTTCACAGTTATTCTTAAACATTTGTTCAACTTGATAATGCATAAAATCGAACACTTACATGAGCGAAAGCTTGCTGTACGAGTGATGTATAACTTTCTAAAGACGGGCTATCCGTACATGACTCAGAAATCTGAATACCTTTGAGGTAATACTTAAGCTAGGAGGAACGCACTTTATTCCACTGGTTTTTCGCAACGTTACGTCTTTCTTCACTTTCTTTACAATAGTTGACAATTTCAGAATAGAGAAGATCAAGAGGAAAAACTGCCCCAACAGACATACTTTTTAGAAATTTGGAAAAGATGGATAAAATGAGGCTTGGAAGTCAGCAGCAAGTAGCATTATGACGAGACACTATTCAGAATTCAGAGGGCAGCAGACAGCTCTTATCGGGTTGAGACCAATTACCAGAAGCGCGAAAATAATTGTTTGAATTAGCGTTCGGTGGATCCAACAGTACATAGTGTTCAAGCTAAGTATTTGCAGAGTATAATGGATAATATTAAGGACATTGTCGATACAATAAACAATATATTACAACTAGACGTGGAAATCGAAGATGTTGTCAATCCAAAGGTTTGGTTTATATCAGATCTGGCTAAATGAACTTTCAGGCTGAGCGGTTGCAACACATTCTGCGAACATTTCTAGTAGCCACAATGAATATCCCTGAAACTTCTCTTATGAATTTGCCTTTGTTAGATTTTGATGCTTCAGAGTTGATGGAAACTCATGCTCGTTCAATTCCTGTAGCATTGCTCTATGTGACCATGTAAGTACTGGCCATGAAACTGCGTTAATTGTGTGCTCTAGGAACAGTTTTGTCGCGGATTTCTCTCAAGAACAAGATGCACGGATTGCGTTTTGTGATTTAATCAGTCCCGAACCTAAAAAAACCAGAAGACTGCTTTATCTCGTCTCAGAGTTCTTGAAATTTCATAAAGTACGTAAATCTTTTCAAATAATTTATAGACATGGTTTGAATCAGATTTATGATCCCATCTTTTCCACCGTATCCAAAGAATATGAGAATCAGAAAAAACAGCTGGATGACTTGAAGGAAAAGGTATCTTTCTAAATAGAATTGGTTGTAACCGGCATATTCAGATCGACAGAGAAGAGAAGCGCAAATCACATCTTAAGGCCGAACGCGAATCCAGAAGTAGAAGGGAAAATGCGGTAAGAAGTGAAAAATTGAAAGGTCCAATCGGTTTTGTAGCTTCGCGTTGAAATCGGGAAGCAAACTGCTCTTCTGCAGAAGCATCTGAAAGAAGCGAATGTGTATGTAGAACTTCGTAAAGAATGTTGTCAACAAATAGATGACGCTGGAGAAGAAAAGGTTTCATGGTGATAATCGCTTTTAAAAGTATTTTTTTTTCTAGAAAAAATTGCTTTCTGTTAAAGAGGATCTGCTAGCTCAGCTAGATTATGTTTCAAAAGGCATAATTGAGTCTCCAGAAAAAATATCTTCAGAACTGGAGCATCAAAGACAAGACCTCAATCGACTCCGGGATGATTGTGCTAATACGAGGTTGTTGTTCTGCTTTGGCGATATTTTGTACATGAATTGACAGAAAAAACATGATCGAAATCAAAAGCAGAGTTGACATGATCCCTGTAATAGATAAGCAAATGGATTCTTACTGTGATGATTATGAGAAAATGTGCAGTTTGCAGGTAATTTTTTCCTTGCGACATAATCTGAACCATTGTTTCAGACTGATCTTGCTAAATTAGATGACGAGAAAGAAGAAATCGGACGTGGTTTGTCTGAGGCTGAGAGGAAACTCTCTCAAGTGGTTGAACACTTTCAAGTAATTAACCTTTTATCTAAAAAAATGAAATGTTTTTCAAGAATTGTCACAGACAGATCAATGATCTACAAGAATCCAGTACGAAAGACGATAAGCTGCATGTGGAAAGAATGAATAATCTCAAGAATAGGCTCACTGAACTGGAAGCAGAAGCAGAACAACAAAGAGAAATCAACAAAGACATGGGAACCGACCTGAAAAAGTATCAAAAAGAGTTAATGAATGTGAAAATGGAAAAGTCGCGACTGGTATCCTCATTTCAAGAAAATTTAATTGGCTCGTATGTTCAGATGAGAGAATCAGAAGCTGAGATTGCTGGAATGACGAAGAGTTATGAGGAGATTATCCAGCATTGTATTGATGAAAAGATGAAATTCAACGATAACATGATGCATCTGAAAGATCTCGTGCACACAATGGTGTCTTCCTTAACAGGTAGGCTCTGAAATGATTAAATAACCGAATGTATCTCTAGGGGATACTTACCTGGATACTACAACCAATATTAATACAACTGTGGAAATTTGATGTACATATGCTTATAAATCGAATTAAAAAAATTTCTGAGAACAAATCATTGTACAGACATCTATCCCAAATTCACAGGAAAACGAAGAAATACAGATTAAGAAGAACAATTATTGAATAGACAAAGTTATCAGTGTGGATGTGGACTTGGATTTGCATCTAAGAAACCTTACGAAAAACAAAAATCGAAGCATAAAGGTCTAATTGAACTGAAATATTCTGGTTGATGTTGAATACTGAAGATTTATCTTATAATTCAAAAAAAAAAACTATCTATTGTCCTAAACAAAATTGTGATTTTATTCTTAAGAACCAAGAATAGTTTTATCAACATTGTCATTTGGTTCACACCTCTGGCACAGTGAAGTTCTAAATAGATACATTGGTATTTGAAGGCGAGAATGAATGCAAGGTATTAGGCATTGGAAAAAAAGGGTGAATTTTTTTTCATAGGATTGGGTTGGTAACAACAAAGAAGAATTTTTCATAATGAATTCAACAAACAATGTAGCACAGTTTCTTTTCTGCATAAACCATTATCTGAAGATTCAAAGCTTCACAAAATAACCAAAGATGATATACGAAATGTTGGCAGCCGCTACAACATTAGCTCAGTTTTCCGAAACAGTAATGACCTGATCTCGGAAGAACGGTTGCAACTGTTTCGAAGGAAGTGTCGCGGGGTTGACATGCAGGCATAAACATACGCTCAAGATTCACATGAAAGACACGGGTAAGAAAAACAACAATGAAGCCTTGAATAAAACAAATCTAATTAAGAATCTCTGAACACTAAAGCTTCTATTCTGGAGTACGTGATCCACCTCTTTCGGAACATCAACCATTCAAAGATATCAAAGATAACATCCGGGACAATCTGTCCCGGTATAATCTAGAAAATGTACATAATGTTATCAATGAGAAGAAAAAAACCTAGTCTAATTTTCAGGCTAACAGCATTGTTGACAACATTGCTCGTCACATTTTCAAAAACCCCACAGAAGAATGTCATGAAGTTTGTTCATGGAATAACTGTCCCAGTTTTATTACCTCGTTTGAACTGTTCGGGTATCTCTAAAAAAATAGAAACAAAATCAATAACAAGTCCAACAGTAACTTACTTTTTTGTTTTAAAGCATTTAAGAATTATACGTATATATATATATACGTATAAATACGAAAAGCAAAACAAACAGAAACAACCTAAACAATTTATCAATGTAAAGTATCAATCCAAAGGTCTTACCTTTTGTCCAAAATGCCTCTAAGAAGAAACTCCAGAGCATGAATCTTCAGAAATTGTTGAGTGGGTGTTCTGTAAAAATTGCAGTAGCTGGTCACCCTTTTTTAGTTTGAAACTTACTGTTTGTATTTTCTGCAGAAACTGTAACTATTCCTTTAAAACGCATATTGATGCTTATAATGTTGTTTTATTTTTCATAATATTAATGTCACATCTAGAAAGTTTTGGGTTTTATCATTAAAGCTGATAAGATGAGACGTTCTATAAAACTATTTCGTCGAAATTTTCGTTCCTTGTTGCTACACCGAACTGAGATAAATCAAATATATGTTTGTATTTATTATAATATTTTAACGACTTTGATTAGAATGTTAGATATATGGCATTCCTGGGTAAGAATCGTGAATTTTCAAAGCTTTTTCTATAGATCTCTTCATCTCGATGTTCTCCATTTTTGGGTCCAGTTTTCGAGTTCTAAAATACTCAAGTTGAATCTGAAGCAGGGAAAAACTCACTCAATTAGTGCTTTGTATTTCTCCTTAAGTTTCGAGCAAGCTATATCAGCATAGTGAATAGGCACGGGTAAGGAAATGGGTTTCCTACAACGTGCATTCAAGAAACATAGTCTGTAAGTCATCTTCTGAAATCACTTTATGAGAAGTTTCTTTCCGTAATGTTTACGTATATATCATCCGGTTCCAGCTTCCAATCGTCGTGAACTATAATGTAATGTCCTGGACGAATTGTATGCTGTATTAAACTATTCAAGATTATTTGGGAAAGAATTCTTACTCGTTCACTGTACTGGCTGCAAAGCCAAAAGTCGAAGAAAATAGGTGAAGCGATTTCTCCATCAAAAACGCTACCTGGTTCAACATTCTGATACTCGTTAGAACTTTTTCCTGGTAAGAAAAATCTAGTCCCATGTCTTTTCTGCAGTACTATATAAGTGAAAGTAGGTTTTGCTAATCGACTGTTTCCTTGCAATGTATTCCAAACATCTCTGCAGTACCAACTTGTCCAATCAGATACACCTTTATGGTCTAACCTCATACTTTGTAACTCATGAGCAGCTACTTCAATCAGTTGGCTATTCGACACTCCGTCCCTGTATACAACTATATGTTCCGGATAGTACTCGTTTGCCTGTGAGAAAGTTATGATTTTTTTTTTTGTTATAGACCTCGTAATAACTGAAGAGGAGATTTTTGAACTGCTGATGAAAGTAATCGACTTGTTCCTTGCCAGTTAAGTGCGCATATACTTCAGTGACATACCTGAGTATAAGTATAATTGTCAAACGTTAATGATTTGTTTATTATACTTTACACCCGAATTGTCTATGCTTCCTGTCATTGCAGCGAGTGAAATGCCCATGATTTCGTCTGATGGATGAGTGCAGTCGATACCAATATACATCAGCTTCTCTTCACTGAATGGGAGTGAAAATATACTATCTCTATAGCTTGTTCACTGACTTTTTGTTCCCGTTAAATTGAACATTCTTAGCATCTATGTTAACACCTCCTAGTTTTGCATTTATTTTAAGTGCCAAGTTGTAATAGACTGATCTGCAGTTTATTGCTCTCTCATGTTCTTACTGGTATATTCAAACCTCATTGTATTGGTATTTTCCACAGTGATTCTAACAGTTGATTCATCGATTCCCTGACTTGCAAATCCATAGTCTCTATCCAAAACCACTTTGACACGACCTACCTATAGTTATTAGTAGCCATTCGAGAAACGAGATCAAACCGTATTGAGTTTTTATATCTTCAAAAATAACAAGAAATAACGGAGCTATCTGCTCTCGAAAGTTCTTGCCGAAATCACGAATATATTGTTGCTCTTGGAACTCTGCGACCTGAACAGAATTAATTTTCTTAGTCGACTAACCGTTTACTCTTACTTCATTTATTGTTGTATTAGACTGCGATGATACTGAGATTGTGTATATGATGGGCACTGAATCTGAAACCTTCAATCCTCTTTCTATAAGCCTGGGTTTCAAATTGTCATAGAATGTTCTATAAGTTGAGTAAGGCCTTATGTGCATCACTTTCTCTGATTACTTTATTGTTTTCTTCATTTTCTCCCCATCGTCAGGTGATATGTTTTCTATTACGTGAATCAAAGAGAAATAAATTTCTTGCTCAGGACATTCTGCGAAAAAAGCTCTTAGCAAAATTACTTGAGATAACTAACTGTTCAATTCTTTGACTCTGTATGTGTAATCATCATGAAACTTGACAATAGTGGCATCCTGTAATGTAATTTTTGCTGGGTCTTCTTTTCGGAAACATACTCCTGCTAGTAATACGGGTCGTTTTAAGCATCTTCCCTGAACTTCCAACAGTTTGGGCTCAACAGCCCCCTTGAAATAAATTCAAATTAAGAGTGCAACTACAGATCCTGCACCATTCCATATCCATACTCTTTCCCTTTTTCAGAGAACTCATTTACAGCCCTCAGTAGTATTCCGGCATATTCTGTTGGACTGTGACTTACTCTCTGCAGAGGAAATGTCTGTGAGCAAGTTAATCACCAAACCTCAATGTAACGTTTTTGTTCCATGAAATATTTGAAGCAATTAGTATATGCTGTTGGTGTATCGTACGTATATAGAATCTTAGAAGAACATTTTGTTGTTCGTTGGGTAGGATGCCTTACCTCCATGGGAATAAACAAACATCTTTTCTGGCATTGTACCTCGATGATAGGTAAGTACGGGAAACTAAAGTAACAGTTTATACTTAAATACAGTTCACATACTCTAGTGTCACATTCATTTTCGCATATATTTCTTCCAAACTTCCGTGCCCTCGTACAATGTAAGATTTCGCAGTTTGATCTAGTTGTTGATTGTTGTGTATTTAATCCCTAGCCTACTTGAAACGTTTCTGACACATCCATGACGTAACACGAGACACGGCCCTCGTTTGTCGAAATCCACAGCTGGCTTACCTTCTTTTTTCACTCGAACTTTTAAGCCCTTAAGTCCCTCATTCAATCTTTTTATGTGCTCAGGTCTGATTGATAAATTTGCAAGATTCTTCTTGTACCAATCGGGTCCTTTGCCTTCATCAATCTTAAGCAAAGTTGAAGATGTTGAAGTCAGGGGTTACCGAATGCAACACTTCCACGAAAAATGTCACAAGGTCAATATTCATTTGACGGAAGAGTTTGTGTGTCACTTAAAGGTTTTTGGTTTTTAATGTTTTGTAAAGATTTTCCTAACGTGCAAAGTTGATAACCAGATCAGTGTTTCGTAAATTTCTTACACCTGCATACAAGCCAACCCATGCTCTAATGTCATTGTGAATTTTAACCTCAATGTCTTTTTTTGAAACAATTCTTGGAAAAACTCACATCCCATGCTGATTCAGTTTTCAATGGTATTGGGAATACTGATCCACCGTGTGAAAAAAAATTTCTGAGAGCTATCTTTAAAAAAAAGTTTAATGTCACTAACCCAGATTCTTTACAAGTTCTAGTGCCCTGAGTAACTAATGTCTTCAGTAATATTTCCGATAATTGGGCCGTTAAAACATTCTGGTCAGTTAAGCTTATGGAGAAAGGTCTTGAGAAAGGTTTGATCAATACAAATACGTTTTTTCCTTTTCCCTACAATCAGCAATCTTGATAAAAATAGAGATAAATTGCTAACGAGAGGTAAGCTTCTATTAATCCAGGGTTGCTCTCGACTTCCAGAAACAAAAGCTTCTTGCCAGTCATTAAATACGACGAGACCATGATAGTTACAAAGTCTCCAGAATACTTCTCGTCTCAAGGATCTGTTCAATGAATGCTCATGAGCAATACAACAGAGTCACCTGTTCAAAATTTGCTTGCTTTCGTCTATTATTCCACCCTTGTCGATTCTTTCATAACTTATGTCTACTTTGTACTGTATGAACTTGAAACCAACAACTAAGATTTCTGAGATGAAACGTTCAAACCTGTAGCTCCTGGAGCTCTCCGGGAATTTTGAAATAGTTCACATACGCCAAGAAAGGTGTACCACGAGATCCTTCACACTTTCGCTGCAGGTATAATAATAACCAAGAAAGAATGATTTAAATAATCACCTTGAGAGGCACAAGACTACGTTCTACATTCATGTTTATGTGCGCATAGTAAGCTTTGATGACTCTAATGCTTCTGTTACGAAATAGTGTTCAATCAAACAATCATGTGTATGAATAATCAGCGCACAGGTTTGAGACGCGCTCTAATGCGATTTAGTGGTACAAAAACTTAGAGTATTGGAACTTGCAAGCTATTAAACGCATAACTATTCTTTTTATTTCTGATGCATTTCGTTCTTTCTCTGTGTTATGCTTTGTTTAAATATGTAGTTCTCTAGAACTGTTCAATTTAATTTGATGTTGAATGTTCCCTTTTTCTAGGCGTTATAAATGTTTAAAGTAGAAAGCGGGTATGACTCGATTCTTGAGCATTGCGTGAACTCAGCCATGCTCTCTTGTAGAAACCTCACGACTGAACAACTCGAAGAATTATTGAGAAACGATGGCCGCGTTACATCCATTATACAAAATTTGCCTCAAGTTGGTTTTTATTAGATTATGCATATATAATGTATGACAGGTTCGTAATCTTCCATCTGAAAGAGAAATGGGACTCTCTGAGAACAAAGCTTTAGCTGAATGGAACTTAGCCCAAGAACCGAGACTGGATCAATTGAAGCAAAAGGTAGCTCAGTTTTGCTATAGCAAACTTCTTGGGTTCTAGGTGAAACAGTCGCACGCAAATGCGAAAATGTTAAAGAATGAAGTGGAAGGATTGAAAACTAAACTAGGTACAGTAAATGCGTGTATGACAAAAGAGAATTTCTTCAATTTTAGACTCAGAAGGTGGGTCTAAATCTCTGGAAGTTGTGAATAATCTTCTAATGGTTGCTGCTCAAGAAGCTGATGATGATGCTGAGGTAATTGGTACCTAGTTCCGATTATAATTGAAAATTGTTTAGGCTCTTGCGAAAGAATATTATGAGCAAAACTTATCTATTGATGTATTTTTGAAAGATTTCCAGCAAAGGAAAAAAACCGCACACCTTAGGTTAGTCCTCCTGCATGCCTCATCACACTATTTGAATGCTTACAGGAAGATCAAATCCGAAAGGCTGAATAATTTGCTCCGTGAACAGCACTATTCAACAAATTATGGATCCGCGCCCTATCCAGAACTTAACAAACATCGCTTATTTTAAATTTCCACCTTTGTAACATAAATGTATGATATGAATGTTGCCAAACTCTTCTATGGTTGCCAAATGCAAAAACGTTCCTTAACGAATACTTTGAAGATGAATGACTGTATTACTGTTATCGGTTTAGTTCATGTTGCGAAGAATAACTCTGCCTGTTCAAAACGTAGCCCAGAGATGGGCTTCACTAAGAGAGGTTGCGGGTGAACATGACTCCGCTCTGCTATATGAACCAAAGTTTATCGATACTAAATTATATCCTGAGTAAATCTAAAACTATTTCCACTTGTTTCAACTCTTTTCTTTCCAGGCATGATTTTTTAAATGTTCGTTTGCAAGGTCCAGACTACGTACCGTTGGAAAAGTTCCAATCTTACGTAGATCGTATGGCTAGAAAATTTAAGTTTGATGTCATTGACAGGTTTTTCACACTTCTCTTTCCGAAACGAAGGTAGTTCAGTTATGCTGTAGCCTCTCAGACTGAAAAAGCAGTGACATATAAACCAAACAGTACTGTTGTAAACGACGAATTAGAGATGTCTCATTTCGATAGGTAAAAATATTGTATCCATACGGTAGTTAACTTCTTAATCAAGGGTCGTCCGATTAGGCAATGTTCCGGCTCCAAGACTTCAAATGTTTGTGAATTTGTTAAGAACTCATGTTCCGATTGGAGTGAAAGTTACCGTGAAGACTCATGAAAAATCAGACGAGGACTTCAGATATATTCCTGATGTTCTCTTAAAGCAGAAGCAGGAAGAGTTGAAATCTCTAGACGATCCCAACGTCCGCAGGAACTTAGGTTGGGAATAATCACACCATATAAGCTGAATAAATATAGAAAGAGGAGTTTGTTCTATTTTTTTGAATGTTATCATTGCATGAGTATCTTGCCCTCGCACATCTGCATACAAGCAGTTTTATTACACAGGTTCAGATAATCGCAAGAATCATCCGCCCATCTTTGCGCATTATGAGCACCGTAGCCAATCTAACTGGATATGAACTCATTGATATCGGAGCCAATTTATCCCATCCATCTTTTGCGGATGATTTGGAGATTGTTCTTGAGCGGGCAAAACAAGCAGGTACTCTTTCTTCTCAAAGTGGTAAGTGCCCTGTCCAGGTATTTCGAAGATAATGCTCACCGGAACCAGCGAAAAGATCAGTGAAGATATAGTTAAAATAGCTGAGAAAAACCCAGGTTTCTTGTATGTGACAGCAGGTGGAATTGTTTTCTGGATCTATTCTTTAACTAATTGTTCAGGTGTCCATCCTCATGACGCCAAAGACTTCAATGAAGATAGTCTGGAAGTTCTCCGTAATCTTCTCGTTAGGCTTTGACCATTTTCGATGAAAATTTTCTCTCCAGAATCATCCCCAGTGTGTCGCTGTTGGAGAATGTGGTTTGGATTTCAATCGCAATTTTTCCCCTCAAGAAACACAGAAAGATGTTTTTAAGAAACAAGTTGGTTTTCCATCTTCATCATAGATCGAGGAGGTTTACAGGTTGCGCTAGCCTGTGAATTAAACCGTCCTCTGTTTATACATGAAAGAGACGCCCATGAAGATATGGTGCAAATTTTGGAAGAGTTCGAAGGAAGGTGGAATTTTCGATGGTTCAAAACATATTTTTTTATTTTGAGACTTCCTCCTGCAGTTATTCATTGTTTCACTGGTACTGCTGATGAAGCGAAAAAGTACATAGAAATGGGTTTGTACATTGGATTAACAGGTTCCTTAAGATATTTAGAGCTTGAATCATTTTTTAAGGTTTTCTTTCGAAAGACAATGACACCAACGGTGTCAAGTTTTGCTTGAAAGAAGGAATTATTCCTCTTGATCGTCTTCTTCTCGAAACTGATGCTCCATATATGTACCCGAGGGTTTGTCTATTCCTCTTTTTCTTAAAGGTTCTGCTTTCAGTTGAATTTCAAAAAACTTCCAGCTCACGTAAGTGAGACAATCACAGAAAATGCCAAAGCGATACATATGGTAGATACGATGTCAAATAGTGATTTAAAGAGCAATGTTGTTTTCAGTTCTCATCTTTCAAACGAAACGAGCCCAGTTCTCTAGCCGTGATATGCGAGTTGATAGCATCTTTTATGGGGAAAGACCCCGAACAGGTTTTTGTGATATCTATTATCATTCAACCATCATATCTTAAGGTAGCTCGAGTGACCAGTGAGTCGGCCAAGAGAATATTCAGTCTTGCCTTAGAGTGAAAAAGTTGATCGGAAAAACAGTTAAAGTCGATAAAAAAACTCATTTTAATCGATAAATTAATCTTATTTGCGACTAGATTTTTTTGGGAGAGAAAATTCAATTTAAGTTGAACATTATTCTTCAATAATCATATCATCAGCTCTTTCGGCTAAATCATCTTCATTTTTAGCAACTTGGTTTAATTCATAATCTACTTCTTCACTAAAGGTAACTTTCCTGCTTGATGAAATCATTGTGTCTCTGAAAAGCATTATTGAAAGTTGAAGAATAATTATTACAAAATTCACGGCACATTAGACGCTCTGAAAACCTCTTTCAATTGTATGAAAACTAACCCTAACGGTTTGTTCCTTATTCTTTTTGATCATTACGGATGTCTCCTCGACCATATTAGCCATAAGGCTTTTGAATGCCGATGGAACCGGGGGATCGTAGGAGCTGTTCAACTCTTTGCACAGATCATTGAATGATACCGATTGAACTACTCTCATACAGAGATTGATCGATGTAATGAATCTCATTACGGCATCATTGATACGGTTATGTACCCGAGGGTTTGTCTATTCCTCTTTTTCTTAAAGGTTCTGCTTTCAGTTGAATTTCAAAAAATTTCCAGCTCACCTAAGTGAGACAATCACAGAAAATGCCAAAGTGATACATATGGTAGATACGATGTCGAATAGCGAATCGAAGGGCAATGTTGTTTTCAGTTTTCATCTTTCAAACAGAGCGAGCCCAATTCTCTAGCCGTGATATGCGAGATGATAGCATCTTTTATGGGTAAAAACTCCGAACAGGTTTTCGTGATATCAATTAGTCTTTCGGTCTCCTTATTTTTTACTTAATTAAAACACGAGCTCGAACGTAGTTTCGACCTTACAGCCTGATATAAAGCTTTCTGAATAACTTTCATATTTACACTTTTGGTTGTCATTCGCTATATTTTTATATTCATCATTTCATGTTAAATTATGATTTATGAACTTTACATTAAGATGATCGGTTTACTAGAGCATAGCCGTAATTCCGCTAATGTCCGAAATCTTCTCAGATTAATGCTGAAACATGAGGTAATCTAAAACGTTTTTTCTTTAACAATGCCTCTTAGGTTTTCAAATTTGGACAGTTCGAACTGAAAAGTGGCCAAATGTCTCCTATTTATATTGATCTCCGAGAGTGTTTTGGTTATCCCGTTTTAATGGTTAATTTTAATTCACTCAGAAAAATTAGCTTATTCTATTATTAGGAAGCGACTTCGGATTGTTTGACCTCTCTCATCACCCTTGTAGGCTCCGAGTTCAAGGGAATAGTAGGTGTTCCTTATGCAGCTCTACCATATTCCACAGTAAGCTTTAATCGAAAGTCAGATAGCTGATTAATCTTGCAATCAGATCGTTTCCCAAAATTTGAAGCAACCACTGATAATTATCAGAAAAGAAGCCAAGTCCTATGGAACTAAAAAGCTTATCGAAGGTTCTTATCACTCTTATACTTTTATCATCGCTTTCCAGGAAAGTATGAGAGTGGTCAAAGAGTTATTATTATCGAAGATGTTGTGACTACTGGCGGCAGCATAATACAGGTTACATTGAGAGCTATTTGTCACAACGTAGAGTTATAGGTGATAGATACTTTGAGAGCTGATGGTCTTATAATAGAAGATGTGTTCTGTCTACTTGACCGTGAACAAGGAGGGAAATCTAAACTCAAAGAGTATGGAGTTAATCTTCATAGGTTAGTTATCTTGTTAGTGACCAAAGTTGTCGCTTCAGTTTGCTGAACATGCATAACATTTTATCCTTCCTGTTATCCGCGGATCGAATCACTCCTGATGTCTGCGCAGAAATAGTGAAGGTCCTTTCTGATTTTTCTGTGTTCCAAATTCGTGGAATTTTAGAGTCTCAATCTTCCTTTTGATCTCCCTACATCCTCTAATATCGCTATAGACCTTGAGGATCTCTCTCGGTTCCCAGCATGTAAATCAGTACGGTAAGTCAAGAATCACAAAATTATTTCAAATCCTGAACAGAGATCCATTGAAAACTCGAGTTTCGGCTGTCGAATCTGATATAAACAAACAAATACTAGAAATAATGATGAGGAAGGAGAGTAATATTTGTCTGTCCATCGATTATACAGAATCCGAACAAGTTCTTGAGGTTTCTTTTCTATTCTAGGTCATTTTGATTTCGAGATTCCTTTAAGCTAGCAGCTAAAGCTGGACCACATGTTGTGGCGATAAAAATCCATTCTGATATCATTTCTGACTTCACTGTGGAGTTTACCGAAAAACTTGTAAGCTTATCGCAAAATTTAGACTTTCTAATCGTGGAGGATCGGTATTAATATTCACCATGCGGAGTTACCTGTTTGCTTCCAGGAAGTTTGCTGATATCGGAAATACAAACATGCTACAATTTAATGGACATTCAAAGATATCCAAATGGGCCGATCTCATCACTGTTCACGGAGTATCTGGTGCTGCCAGTGCTGCTGGTGTTTTCAGAGAGGTTTGTTATTAATATTGATAATCATTTTCATAACTCTTAATTCAGGCTGTGAAAGAACCAAATTGTAGATTGAAAGGAGTTTTGTTGATCGCGCAGCTTAGCTGTACCGGTAACCTGACGAAGCTCAAAGGTTATACAGAAGGTTCGTTTTTTTTTCTTTTGTTACAAAACTTGATAAATGTTAAGAAGTTGTTGAAATAGCAGCCGACAACAAAGATGTTGTTTGTGGTTTCATTTGCCAAACTCGTGTTAGCTCCGAAAAACATTTTCTGTTTTGGACTCCTGGTTGGTCTGGATAGTTGAAAAAAAAAATAAAATCTTTAGGTGTGAATATTGAAGCTCAAACTGATGGTTCCGGACAACAGTGGAGATCCATTGACGAGGTTGTTTTAAGCACAATATGCGTTTCATGTCCATTTTCAGGCTATAAGTAACCAAGGCAATGATATCATCATTGTGGGTCGAGGAATTACAAAATCGGTTGATCCAGTTGAGAAGTTGAAGAGTTACAAAATCGCTGGTTGGAGTTCATTGCATAAATGAAGTACATTTTATCTGTGATTTGTGCGGAAACATTTTGTTATTGTTGTTGCTTTTTATTAAATGCTTGAGTACTTGCTCGAATTAGTCGATATGCAATCATAATGTTTTATCATCACACAAGTGTAATAAGCAATCTAATTCAGCTGATCACAACACCGAAAATCACGGAAACTACATAAATTTCATATAAACTTTGTTTTCGAGATATAAATTCGTTATTAATATCAAATTCAGAGTGAATTTTCGATCCGGAAAATATCAAAAATCCCTAATTTTCTTCTTTTTTTGAGCTATTTTTCATTTTTTTTCAGAAGAAAACGACCTGATAAACGCTTTTTCACGTAAAAATGGTTTTCACGTAGCTCATCGTTGATTGGCTCACGTGTTTCCTCCGGGGGTATATAAGCCGTGAGTTGTCTGAAGCATGTCAGTCGGCGGTGTGAGCTGGTGAGCTCCGCTACTCTCTTCTTGGGTGGACTCCCAGGTAAGCTCCCCAGAGCGGTTGCATCAAATCCAAACCGTCCAGAACGGTTGCGTTCGAACCAAGCCGTCCAGAACGGTTGCATTCCATCTCTGACCTTCCAGAACGACTGCATTCCACTCTGGCCATCCAAAACTTGCGTATTCCAATGTAACCGTCTAACCGAACAGCTGGCACCTACCCATGCCGTTCAAAAAGCTTACATTCCATCCTAACCGTACAGAACGACTAGATCGAAAAAATCCAACATATATAAGAGAGAAGAGAATAAATATTAAGCGTAAGTTTCTTTTATAGAAATAGAGTTGGCTTAAGGCTCCATAGCGGCAGGCGCGAGAACTTTATTGTACTCGAGCTACAGCCTGGAAAGCGAGTTTATAACTGGATCCAAGAGAGAATAAAAATATACTTTGATTGATCAGTTGAAAGCTTCATGAGCGCGCTATTAGAGGAAAAAAACATTTTTATAACTGTGAACTGGTTTCAGATTAAGAGAAAGTATTTTTTTCTCAAACATCCATATAATCATGATGAGATTAATGTAGAATAGGACTCTTGAATCTCTCTGGAGATTTGAAATATGAGTCGAATCATCATGAGCTGTCGTTTTCTGCCAATCGTTCTAGCCAACTGCTATGCCAGATGCAAATGTGGCTAGATTGTTGCTGTTCATTGTCTTATTGAAGATTATGCTCTTGAAATAGTTGGTTAGAGAGGTTAGCTTTCACACAATCGTTATAAATCGAATTATTGACAAATCCTCTCGTCTTAATCATTAGAATAATTCTATTGAAATTTGTTCGTTGCTTCCAACACTTTCTTCAGATCTTCTTACCAAAAATAGTAATTGTAGACTTGCTACCAGCTTAAAAAAACAGACGAACAATGTTGTTATATAATGGAAATGTCAAGGAAACGAAGCGGACAAATGCTCATTTGAAGGCAATATTCGCAAATTTCCATGCTCACCATCAACTACAAAGAGCTTCAGTATCATCTTAAGCTTTCGTTTCATCTCATTATGAGGAGCATCCTAGATGTTTCGTTTCTCAAATCATCGACGTCTCCATTATAGGTTTTTTTCAAGCTACCAAAAAGTCTAATCGCACATGCACAGACAATCATATTACATTCTATTGACAAATCTATGTATCTTCCCTTTCTGTTCCTGTTCTCAATTTTATTCCACCAGAAAGGACATACGTTTCAGACATCAACTTGATAGATGTCGAACGGGATTATAGGTCTCGCGAATTGACAAATCGTTTTGTTCTTGTCGATTGAGCACATTCTTGACCATTTGCCAAGTTCAGACGAAAACTCAATGTCAATGGAGAAGTGTTTCGTTTCGAATATTCACATTTTTGCATTTCAACCTTTTTCCACACGTATTGGAACAAAACAACTCATTTCCGATGTTTTTCTGTCGTTTAACGGTTGTATTCATTCGAGTATTTCTTAACATGTCTCTCTATCCATTCACTTTTTCTCTAATACACTTTGAGAAACATCCTAGAAGTTTGATTAACTGCCATGCACATACAAACACGTGAGCCAATCAACGATGAGCTACGTGAAAACCATTTTTACGTGAAAAAGCGTGTACATATACACACACACATTGACGTAGCTAACTTTCCATTTTCTCACACGTTCATTTCCTTCTATTAAATTGTTTGAGTTTTTCGTATGATTTCTGCCAAAATGGAAACTACAACATGTAATTGTCACGGAATAAGTTTGAGATAAGTTACTGAGAGAAAGAGTCTGTGATCTGAAATAAACTATGCTTATATCATACCAATTCTGTCCAAATATAGACAACGTCTTGTTGAAATGCATGGATTACCTGGCTACTTTCTTTTAATAGTATTGCCGAGTGAGCTACTAAAGCTGACAACAATTTGTTGATTTCACAACAGAACACTCTTAGTTGGGAAGCACGTGCTCTATTGTAGTCTCTTCTTCCAACTCCACTCATTCCCATCATCTCAGTTTCCTGTTTTGGATGCAAAAGTTTTCTCAATACTTACGTCTCTTGTCTCTATATACTTAGCTCCTACTCCCATTTAGCAATTTCACCCTTTGCTCACGAGAAATACAGATAAATGGTCCGATCTTCAATCGATTTTTGATGTTTTCTTTTTTGGAGTTTTCCACTTCCCCTCATCGCTCAATTAGCGAGTCAACCCATATTCCCTCTCTCTTTCCCTCTCTCTCACTTTCTTTCTCTCTTAGTTTCTTCACAACACATTTTTTGGGTAGAATGACTTTTACATTTTCTCCCATACTTTAAAGCTTTGTCGTCCAACTCTGACCCAGTAGAATGAGAAATCGAATGTCCATAAATGGATTTGAGAAGAAACAACTAACTTGAGGTCTTTGGCAACACGTTCAGACATATCCACATCTCTTTCGCTTATTACTTATTTGTTATTCCGCCTTCGTATTCCTTCAGGATCATTGCAAAACCCACATGGGCAGTGTAATCTGCATTCCCTCACCCGTAAAACTTCTCCTTTCAAAGTTCAAGCAGTAATTTTTTTCTCTTTCTTCATTTCGCCTGAAATAGCATCATTAGAATATTTACGAATCGACTCACACAGACATACACACACAGAATTCCACGAGAATCAAAACTTTCTAAATTAAGCCTGAAATCGCTACTAAGGAAGCTCTCGTTATTTTTTTTTCTGTTAATGTTTTCTTTTCAATTCGTTCACTGAATTCCTTAACGGAAGAAGTATATTCAGCAATGCCATCAACCGCGGGGAAGCTTCAGAATCGTGTTTGATGTAATAAGAACCGCTTAGTTTTCTTCGTTTCTCGACAATCCATTTCATTTTCTCAACAACGCTCAAGCTTCAGTTACTCACTAGCGCATCCTTAAGATTTTCTTCACCCCCTACCCCTACCCCTACTACAGAATCCTGAATACTGATTTCTCGACTGATATCAATTTTGTTCTTCTTTTTCAGTGAAAAAAAAGAAAAACATTGAACAGGTTCATGATATCCGTCCCATTTCTGATTCAGCTTTTTCTTCGCAACGTCGGTTATTCTTTCACTTGTTAATATTTCATTACTTGTTAGCTTTTCCGAATATATTATCTATCATATAATATATTATAGACATGAATCTTTCAGTTTTTACCAATTTTGTCGAGCAGCCGCCAGCGGGGGGAATTAATGGGATTACAGATATTTTCAGTTAACAATGAGGTATACGCACAAAAAGGCACATTATATAACACGAATCCCATACTATTTGAGGTTTTACCCAATTTTGATGGAAGAGAATCTAATCGACGTCTAGCAGTTGGAGCATTATCTATGCTTGTTTATCTGTTTATTGGCGCGGCAGTATTTGTGAGGCAAATAATTCTCATTTCTTCTACATCTATGCATCCCATTCAAAAACCAGAATATTCCAAATCCAATCCATTAACCTAACTAAAAAAATGCAAATGAGCTCACTCGCGTCACACGTGGCGTTTACGTAAAAAGCTTCTTTATTTCTATTTTGAATAGTGTGTTATGCGGTTGTGCTCATTCCAAATTCATCTGTATGGCTTTTTAACAATCATATTTCAGACTTGAATATCCATTAGAACGCATAGAACGGGAAACTTATAAGGAATACAGGGACCAATGGACAGATCGCTTACTGCAAGCAGGAATACCAGGTAATTAGTATATTTCCATATATCGATTTCACTTTCCTTACAACAAGCATTATGTCCATCCTCCCCCCCCCTCCATTTCTCCATGAGCGAAGAATTAAAAAAAATTGAAACAATAGTTCGAAACAATAGTTGGCAGGAAGAACGAACGTGTCTCTATAGAATTCATTTGAGCAAATAACCATAGGATTGATGGCTTTTGATACATCTATGGAAACAAAAAAAGCAAGCATTTCTTTCCTTAAATCAACTTGTATTTGCGAACGAATTCCAAAGATTGTATTAGCAAATATATTATTCCTCCAGCGTATTCCGAGCTCCAAATCGTTCAACCAGTTAAAAACCCAGCATTCAAAAAAAACGAGTGTCTAGAAAAAAAAAAAACAAAAATTTTGAAAAATGACAATGTAGAGCAGGAGAAATTTTCTCTTTGTTATGAGGGGTAGGTCACATTGATACAATTCTAGCTTGATAATAGAAGGAGAGACGCTTATCAGCACAAGGGCAGAGCTTCATACAAAAAATGATTGACGCGTTAACTTACTTTCCAAAATTTAAAAAACTGTTTTGAATTTTATTGATTGCAAAAGGGAATGTCTTATATACCTCTGACTATACAAAGAAAATAATTGTATGTTGTTGTTTAAGACAGCCAAACCTATAGATCATATTGTCTTATCTGGCTATGATCAATGGACAGGCCGAAATAACAAAAAAAATGCTTCAATCATTAGCTATCTCCCCCATTTTTTTGAATTTAGACAGTCACTATGTACCATCCCACTCTCCTTCCTCTTCATACACGTGCAGACACACTACGATCCCATTTTCTCGTTTCTCTTATTTCGAAATACAAAAGCATACCTGAACGTTCTCTAGATGCGAAGTGGAGATCTTTCTCTTATTTTCCTTGGAATTGTCGTCATTCTACTTTATGTAATAGCTGGGGCATTTCTCTTCTTATCTGCTGAACTTGAACATGAAATTGAGGCTCGCACACGGTTTCAGATAGCAGTAGAGAGATTCAAAGTGGCAACTAAATGCCCACGTAAGCCAACAAAAATCATTGCTGCAATTCCAACCTTGATTCAATTTCAATTTTTATTTCAGAATCAGAGATTGATCGTTTGTTCGATGACATTCGAGATGCTACACTCAACGGAATCTGGGTGGAAAAGAATATGTCGAACAGTCCAAATTGGTCGTTCGGACAAGCTTTCTTCTTCTCTGGAACTCTGATAAGTACAGTAGGTGAGAGAAACGAAACGATTAGTACCTGCTATGAGATAAAGTTTTGAAGGTTATGGCAGAATTTCACCTAGAACTGAACATGGCAAGCTATTTACAATCATATATTGCATCATAGGTGAGCTTCATGTGAGAAAGCATCTCATGAATTGAAAAGTATAGGAATACCACTTACTTTGGCGTTTCTCTCTGCCATCGTAGCTCGTTTGAAGACTCCTTCACAATGGCTTCGAGGGTTCCTGAATTCAAAGCTAGCTACGATCTTCCACACCGGCCAGATTCAAGTAATTCTGGACTAAAAAAAAGCGTTCCAAACGATAGTTTCAGATGTTCCATTTACTCACTGTCTCATTGTTGCTCCTAGTTTTCGTTTTTGTAATCCCAGCATACATCTTCACATGCATTGAGCCCGATTGGACCTTCTTAGATGCATTCTATTATTGCTTTGTATCTTTAACAACTATTGGATTAGGCTAGTTCACGTTTCAAGCGAAATTTTTTTATTCTGCTGTTATAGGCGATTATGAACCTGGAGATAGACCCGATACCTCTTTCAGAAGTTTATACAAAGTTGGAGCGACAGGCAAGCAATGAAACGGATAATTTTAAATATTCACTTTTTATTTTCAGTATATTTATTAGTTGGACTGTGCTGTATGATGCTGTTCCTGGCCACACTCTATGACGTGCCTCAACTGAACTTGACTCGATTCTTCATAAAAGATGAAGAAGAAACTCATATTCTCGATGAGGTGAAACGATTTTTAAAACTTTCCATCTATGACCTGGTTTGCTTTCAGAACGATCATGGTACTAAGTACACTCGGTTCCCAGATGATCACTCAACAACTTATAATGGTAGTCCATACTTCCAATGCTCCGACTAGTTGAGAGTTATCAGATTTTTGTTCAACTTATTAACTCATTTGGCTTGAGCCATTTTACGCAAGGGGGTTTCCAAGTGTCTTGATATATCTTAATATGTTTATATTAATGTATTGAACCGCAATACACAATTGATCTCAGAAAAGACTAATAATAAATTATTTTTAATACAAACTGTAGTATATATGACACAGTGAAAGGAGCTACTGATAGAGATTTGTGTTTGTGAGAGAATTGAAAGCAAAGATGAATGCCAGCATCCCTCCAATGAAAGTAATCCATAATTTTAACCGTGTTGAAGACTCTGGGAAGGTATCTGAAAATAACCCAATCAGCAAACAAAGAATGATGTCAACATACTGATTTCAGAGAGCAAGGGCAGTCCAAAGGTATTGCAAATTGAATGAGTGATAATTGGCGCGATTATTTGGCGAGTAGATAGGAAAAGGTATGTTGAATAGAGCCCAAATAGATATGTGTACAAGCATTGAAACCCTGAAACAAAGACTTTCCCTTCTAAGCTGAAATGGATAAGAACCTCTTCTCAACAAAGCTTTTCGAAATGATAATCCACGTCTCACATCATCTCCGATATGGTGTAGATGACTGAACCCGAAGAACAAAGGAGCTATAGCAACAGTTTTGAATATATTCGAAAAATAACAATGTAAAAGAACTGATGAGCAAGCCCGAAAAGTTATTTCTTCGGTCACGGGGGCCTGTAAATAGATAACACTCATAAAGTTGATAAAAGGTAAACTAACTAAGAACGCATCGCGTAGCCAGCAAGAATCTAGAAAGCTGTTTTTCCAATTCCTATAACCTAGAAATGATGGGTGAAATATGTTTCGGAAATAAGTGCAACCGCTTCGCGCCCTGACGAATATCAAAATGATTGATTGACGCCAGAGTGTTGATAGCTGTGCTGAGTGATTAACATATTTGCGTGAAGGAACTTACTGAAGAAACTCTTGAAGTAACCTTCATAATAGAATAAGAGCCATTGTCCCGCATACAAAAGATTAATTAATAGAGTGGGATATAAAAGAGCATTGAAAAATCCTGCTTTTCTGAAGCCCATCGAACTCCATGGTGCGTCAATACCCTATAAACCTAATTGTCGTTGTCTTGCTTAGCTGGTTTACCGTGTATTTCAATAAAAAATATGTAAGGACTAGTGAGAATACGCAACAAGCTATGGCACCATTGCAGCTTAAAACGAAAGAGTTTACCTAATGATGTGAGAAAGGGACAAACCGCTTCTTGACAGAACTAGGGTCATTCCTGTTGGTTCCATCTCTATCAGCTATATGTAAAAACCCTACATATGATAAAGGTAAAAACGCTGAAGCTACTGCCAAGTAAAAACCCATAAGATGAGACACCTAGTTTGGAATCTAAAATTGGAAACTGAAGTGAACATTGTGCTAATGGGCCCAGTGCGACATTAATACACAATTGAGAAAACCAATAAGTATAATTGACCATGTGACATTCTTATAATGATACATTAAACATGACTAAAGTGAAACGTCTTTTATTTCAACAAGAAACAATTGATTAAAGAGAAACTGAGCTCACTGAGTGCCTAACTTTAAGAAAGGGTAGGTCTTTTGTTTATGATAGATCGGAAGGCCCGTATTATATTATGGACTATGTGTAAGTGTATGTATTTTTTTGTAAAAAGAAGCGCACCGTCCGAGAGGACATTCGGCAAATCTAAAAATTGAAACAATAAAGAATTCCTAAAAACATAATACTCGTTTTCAGCATGAGACATGCATATATACAGAATCACAAAGGTTGCTTTCGAATATGGAAACGGATATACAGTGAGGTAGAAAGTAAGAAAAACTCGTTGAGCTTTACCCAGCAACCTCGTGCCGGGTTACAGGGGGATTGGATATTGTGTTGTTGGTTGTTAATAATCGAATTTGCTGGCTGAAAACAGGTGATTTTACTGAAAAACATATCTAGGCCAAGCTCACATTATATCTCTTGGCAAGTATGGTTGTGCGGAATTGCTCATTCCACTTCGGATAACTGATTGAGCGGAAATCAGAAATAGGCTGGGAGCTGCAAAGAAGAAGTTAGAGAAAAACGTAACGAAGCAAACAAACAAACCATAATCGAAAACGTGTAAGTCAGCCAAATCTACTAGTCCTGTTGTTTGTCCGGTGAGTGGCCTATAAGGAAATGGATACAAGAGAGAAAAACAAAACAATAAATCCAAACAAAAACAAAAACTTACATTGTACCGCCGAAAAGGAACACACGATCTCTTACGACAACAGTACATTGACGTCTCCGGGGAGTTGGAGCGACTAATAGACCAGGGGCCTTCAAGTATGAATCATTGGGATAGCAAAAATCGAATGAGAAAGTGTACCTTGATTTTAGACCAGGAACAAGTGGCGGGATCATAGCAGTACAAATCGTTGTAATGTTCATTTTTCGTTCCTAAAAAGCCTCCAAATATGTACATCTTGCCATTATAGGCCCCTGAAGAAATTTTTTTTCACTCTCAGACACATTATTTTCTACTCACAAGCTGAATGGCTTCTTCTACCGGACGGTCTGTCGCCCTTGACAACAGGCTCAATCCATTCACCAGTTGAAAGATCCAATGCTTTCAGGCGATCACAATAGACATCCCTAGTTGAATGATACTGTAAAAGGTGAATAATGAGAATTGCTTGAATATGCAGACGACACCTGTCCCATTTGATCGCTTCTTCCTCCGAAAACATACATCATGTTGCCTATTCCTACAGCAGTATGGAAATCACGCCATAAAGGAGGGAAACCCTGAGAACACGATGTACTTTACAAGGCTTTACACCAAAAGTAAATCTTACGTTTGTCCTCATTTTTGACCAGTGTGATGTTTCGAAATCGTAAACATATGTTTCCTGACTGAACCTCTGAGCGTCCTCTTCGAAACCGCCAAACATGTACATCTAAAATGAGACATAGCAACTGTTACGAAATACGCAATACAAACCTTGTTACCAACAACAATAGCAGAATGACCATCGCGAGCAGGAGGGACTGTCCCAGTTACTGGGACTATTCTCCAAGTTAAACTTTCTGGAAAAATTGCAATTGAGAAAGCTAATATATATCATGGGCAAACTCGGATCAAATTCGTGGAGAACGTTAATGGCTCCAGACTCATCGTTGCGTCCACCCCATAAGTAGGCTTTATCTTTGTAAACTACGACCGTATGACCATACCTAATGGCGTTCAAGATTTTTTTGATTACAAAATTGTAATACCTTTGATATGGGAATGAAGAGTAACCGTAATTGCCTGTTTCTTCGTCATGTACACTATTCTATAAATCGTAAACTGAGCAAACAAATTTTGGATATGAGAGTAACCTCAACATCGCCATCTTGAACGGAACTGTCCGAATGAACTCCATAATCAGGTTCTCTAGCCTTGAGAAGACGCCATCGATAAGTTCCTTAAAAATAGGATTAGGCAAGTTTGTATTCGTAATTGGTGCATGTCTTCAGAGTCTCAAGAAATACTAACTCGTGTTTAAAACATGAATATCGATTGGATTCTCCGCATCCATAGCTTCACCACTGCAATATCCTCCAAACGAATAGATCTGAAAGTATAAAATAAAAGTATCAAAAAAGGGAGTCTAGATACGTTATCTCCTATGGCTACAGCGGCATGGTTAACCCGACGAGGACCACCTTCTAAAGAAACTGTCCACATTACTGAAAGGAGAACGTAAGAAAAACTGTCTAATCACTTGCCCGACACTCACCTTTATCACGTTAATTAGATTTAGATATTCACTAGATGAATAATACGCACTGAAATGATAAGGTAAAGTACAAGCATACATACGGTCGACCGAAAGTAAACAATGGAGAAGGAGAGCTCATAATGAAGGTTCATATTCATAAATGGCTTCGAGATAACACGAAGAGTGAAAAAAAAAGAAAAAGGAAGAAAAGAGGAGAGAGTTCGAACGATCATTGTCAAGGTCATTCTCAATGGCACATGATCTGAATTTGAAAAATAAACGAGAAAACAGAGACAATATTACTGAAAATGGTATACGCCATGCTGAACAAACGGAAAATACGAAACAATGCAATCCAACGATTCTTCGAATGAATGTGAGTATAGACTACTAGTCAACATAAGAAGAAGTTAATATTTTTCTTAGCTTAGATAACGCCAAGAACCTATCAAGCTCACATGACCACGAAAGGTAAGCAAAAATTTACGTTCAGAACAATTATCATTACACATAATCGCATCGACTAGTTGTAATGAGCTGGTGGGCAAAGTAAGCTGAAACGAGGTAGAAGTTGAAAAAACGGGCAAAACTTTAAACTGAACTTGCGAGAAAGCAGACAAGCTGAAGTTTCGAGGCTCTGGGGGAATTTTCTAAAGAGAACGAAAAAGAGAAGAGCAAGAGCAATAAGGTCTCAACGCCTTGTTTTTTAGAAAACAATCGACTCAAACGTCAATTCTTCAAGTTAAAGGTCGAGTTTATCAATTCTACAAAAAAACTGGCGAAAGTTGACCTAGACGCCCAAAAGCAAATTCATAAACTTTTTTTTGATTCACAAAAATGCCGTGAGTGATCGCTCAGAGCATACATATGACATTTCTATTAGCGGCTTCTATCAGAGGACAAGAGATAGAGAAGAGGATATAATAAGGGATGAACCTATTTTATTAACAATTTTAAGTTGGAATATTTGTTACTCACTACTTACTCAAACTGTAAATATATATATTTCGAACACCTTAGCCATTCAGTTGACGGAGATAGGGAGGGAGAATGGGGAGGGTTAAGACTAGTACGAACAATATCTGTGGAAGAAAGTTTACGAGGAAGAAAATCATGTGGCAGATAGAGTAAACAAAGATGGAAGCTTTCTCTATATTGTCCTTTCAGGTATGATCTGGAATTTAATATGAGAATAAGTTCTTTCCAACCATTTCACTGCGTAAATGCCATGGAGGAAAAAGACACGACGATTAGCAGAAAAACGACAAGTGAAAACTTTGAGAAAAAGATCAGACAAATGAAAGCAAGAGAGGTAATTCAAGGTATGTGCAGGTGTGTGTGTGTGTGTATGTGTGTGTCTGTGACTGAAGGTCGATGAAGAAACACGAAAACTAGTCGCTTCTCGAGAATATTACATCCGAAACGAGACGCCACTGCTATTACGGCACACCCCAGCGTCCAGTAAACGCCATAGTGTTTAAGAAACTTTCGAAACCAAAAAAGAAACTTAGTTTTACAACTTAATTGTCAATATTTCGCTGTTTACTTATGTTTTCCTACAAGTATTGAGGAGCCAGAATTTACGATATACATGACTAAATTGGGCGTGACAACAAAAATACATCTTGCGTACTTGTTTGCCAATAAGTTGTGCTCTATGCCATATTGAACTGCTTGTTAGATAAGGAAGTTATCAAGTCTTTAGATTCTTAGATAAGCAGAGCGAAAAGCTGATTTCTAGATGAAAGCATAGTTAAAGCTCTTTATTTGCCGAATAAGGCAGTTTCAATGTTTGTCGTAAATGCATACGGCAAAGATACAAGCATGACGTCATGTGTTGTATGAACCCCTCTCATTGAGCTCAAGCTTTAGCGTTCATGAAAGACAACACAGATGCTTTTTGATGAAACAGAAAGAAAACCAGAAAAGATGTATGAAGGCAGATGATTGAAATTCACTCGTATACAGCAATAACAAATGACAAAGACGACACATGTAGAATGAAGCCAAAGAAAGAAGTTAGAAACAAGAAAACCTGTACAGGAACTGACGAAGGTAATTGACCTGATGAGACAAGAAAATTCAAAATGATTGGCGCTTTCTCCCATGATTCCTTCTATATTAACAACAAGTCTCTAAACAAATATATAAACAATCAAGTTCGTTTCACTTTTTGCTGTCAAGTTTCTATTTCATGCTTTAAGGCTGGAAACGAAAAAGCTGAATTGCCATTCATGCTAATAAGAAGTTTATAGTCTGTCCTCTAATAGTTAGAAAGATGAAAATTTTCTGGAAAATTTCAAGAAACGGCGTTTTTGAGTTGCTGCAGCTTTATGTGTAATGGCCTGATGATGATCAAGACAAGCAAAAGCCTTGAAAAAAGAGGGACGGATTGCGAACGCATAGATGACACTGAACTTTCAGGTGATGACTTTTTATGCCGAAGTGTCCTTAAAGTTTGAAAGAGAGACGTCTTTCACTTCCCATTTGTTGAAAATTGGAAAGAACCACTTGCTTGTTTTTCAGAAATGAAATTTGAAGATCAGAACTTGGATATTGAAAAACCAAACTTCATACTCTTATCAAAGGGGCGGATAAGAGAGTGTACAGTTCGAAGAAACACAGAATTATAAAAATGGTTCGATAAGTACGATTAAAGTTCAACATTGTATGCCAGCTGATGCTTTCGATTGGGAAAAAAAGTAGAATGAAAAGAAGGAAACGAAAGAAACGAAAACGCAACCGGTTGCTGCGCGTCAAGACGCAAAAATGAAAATATTATGTGCTCACGTAACTACGTGAAGGCGAACGTGGAAAATTTGAATTCAGTCGCATTGAGCTAGATTTGCGCGCATTCACAAGTCCTACTTCTAGTTGCTTTGTCGTTTGTTGATCTAAAGACGACGCATTGAAGAATGGAGGAGTGCTTGAAGGAGAATCTCGCTGACTCAAAGAAGTACTACAAGGGAGAAGAAGATGAAGAAGGAGACGGAAAAAAGCGAACGAAAAGAAACAGAAAAATGAAGAGAGCAAATGAGGAAGAGAGTCATGAAAGATCGACTCATCGTTGATTCCAGATGAATGGAAGCAACGAGTGTAGTTGAAGCGAAAGAAGCCAAGATATAAAAATGAATTAATTTAAAACAAAACAACCCTCCAAATTTAGAAGGAAAGCACGAACAAGGGAGGAAAAAAATGGAAACGTTGGGGGTGGGAAATATAATCTGCAAGGTAATGAACTTTCGAAGCGAAAACCAAACATCTTTTGTACTTATGAAATATGCGAAACAAATCTAGGCTTATTTGAGCTTCTGCACAATCAATTTGAAATATATTCAAAACAAATAATCTTCATAATCTTATGGATTATTCGAGAAGCAAGAGTGACATGAAAAAAAGGCAGCCTGCCTGGCTACCAGGCAGGCAACTGCAGCATAACCAATCTAAACTTAGAAATCTTCTGTTGTCTTAGCCACTTTAACCTTTATGAAGCAGTTAAAAAGGAAAATGTGGAGGTGGAAAGGGAACGTTTCGAAACGGGAGGGACAGATGGGGTTGGATGGCACAGACGATAAGCATCGAAGACAAGGTTGAATGAAAGTGAACAAGAAAGAAAATGGAGGTGAAAGGCAGATTTCTCGCTTCATTCTCAACCATGTTTTCTTTTTTTGTGTCTTTGAACTCTCTCCTCAATAGTTATCTTTAACTTTTCGTGATGATCTAACGATTATCGCACTAGTTTAGATGAAGCATGTCTTGTTCTTTTCTTCCTAGTTGAAGCCTTTATCGAGGTTGCCATCGAAGGTCACGTAAACCAAATCGAATCGTGATCAAAAGCTTTCACGTCATTCTCTCTCTACTTTCTCCCTCTACATTAGAAAAAGATATTGACTACTATTCCCGGGAATTTCAACCTGTTGTTAATAGAGGCTTTCAAAAAAAAACGGTTGTCAGGGAGACGGAATTCATTAATAACACCATGAAAACCATAACTCTCCTTTCTCCGTTCGTCTATCTCGTTTATTCAATATCAATTTTCATTCACTGCCAGTGTTGAAAGTATGAGAGAAACGAATCTGCACTCATATCCTTTCCTTCAAATAATTTTCAAAAAACAATCCTTTACATCGAAACTATTCTACATGATCTTTCCAGTTCCATAAACGGTCATACTATAAAGTTTTTGTTGTAAAAAAGTTACAACCGAGATTGAATCAAGTTTTTTTTGAACGTAAATCAGCGAAATCTTATATGAATCATTCAAAGTTCGTACGATCTTACTACCTCACGTGAATGATTACGTGATAGTTAACTTTTATTCTATCCATGTGCATTCGTGAAGAGCGGTTGAAGTTTTAAAGTGAGCAACCAAATCGCTCTGGAATAGATGAGACAATGATTTAAGATTCGGTAAAATTCCAGAAAATCATCACAACTTGATTTTTAATATTTTTAAATGCGAAAATGAGAAGAGAAAAGTTTTAATTTGTAAACGGAAGGAGACACATGGATCGAGCGAGCGAACATACGCAGAGAGAAAGAGTGAGATGAGAACGAAGAAAAGAGAAGAAGCTCATTTCAATTGAAAAAAACCTAAGGAATCATTTAAAAAAACCTAACAATTGGCCATTTGACCATCATCTCATTCTCAGTGTAACATCATTACTATTACATTTATATTTTAGTTCAAGAAATATAGAAAAAATATTTACATAGGGTAGCATTTTATGGAGGATCGAATGGCTTAAGTCATTTTAACAGGTAAACAGGTTTTCCATCAACGATTATTTCTAGAAAAAGCATGAAGGGAGATTGAGAAGAAACAGTAAGTAGCAAAGCAGGGGATTAGAGGACATTCAATCTCTTATAGAAAAGATTTCATGTCTATCTCTCTGTTCTCTCCTAACATTCCTTATCTATGTTTCTCTTCTCAAAATATTAGATAGTTTTCGTTCGAAAATACGAAAAGACTGGTCCGAGTTAAGTAATAAAATGGAAGAAGTAAGGGAGTTGTCTAGACTAGCCCTGAGTAACTTGTGTATGAAGTTGAGTTCAAAGAGAAGAATGAATAGAGAAAGAGAGAAGCGTAATACGAGATTAAGAGAGACACAGAGAAGGGGCCTTTAAGGGCATTTGCACTGTAAAGTTGAATGAATAAGAGAAATTGGCGCAGAATTATGATTCCCTTTACTCTTTTGTCTCCCAATTATATCATCAAAGAGTACAAAGAATGGAATAAGGGATGGCGAACGAAAAGCCCAATGTGAATGTAGCAGGATGAAGCTGCTCTCACCCAGACAGCACAACGAGATCTCAGAAAACAGAAACAACAGGAGTAATGGATGAGCATAAAGCCAAAAGGGCATATATACATAAAAAATAACAAGAAATTCAAAAAGAAAAAAATGTGTTTTTGCCGTCGACAACATATCGTGATCCTTAAAAGAAAGAGTGAGAATGTTGTTTGTTGTTTAAAAGAACAATAACCATCTCCGTTAGACAACATTTTGTGTTATTCTGCCGTCAATTGGAAAATGTTGTGACCGTCATTCAAATGAAAATTTTTTTGGTTGGACAGAGAGAGGGGGATGTTATATCCGGTTTTTCCTCAACGCACATCAAAATACATAGAAAAGTGGACATTTTTTTCTATATTTTATATCTACATAACTATAATATTTGATAATTTACGGAATGCAGCCGGTAAAGTGCGTTTAAACAAAATAAATGACGTGAACACGTGAGCTAGGATTACGTGCAATCGGTTGAAGCAATTTTGGTGGACTAATGTTGAAGCCAAAAAAAAAACAATACGAATTTTTAAAGAAAATATCATTGGAGGTAAGAAAAGAGGTGAGGAGAGAGTGATAGGAAAGAAGGAAAGAAAAAGACAAAATGAACATAACAAGGGTAAAACGATTGTCCTCTCTTCATTCGAGATATCATATGAGGAGCATTCTATGTAAATAATAACAAAAAAATCAAGGGAATAAATAAAAGAATCAAATAACATAAACTGAAATGATTGGGTGTAGCAATCTGTTACTTCGTATCGCCTTGATTAATCTTCTTTCATTTGGTAACTGGTATGCCATCCTCGGACATCTTCCAACCGACGGACGAAAACAACAATCTGATCAGACGGGTTCTTTTAAGCCTTTTTTCTCTTTCCACATGATCTTTTTCCTTCTTTTTTTTTATTTCAACAAAAGGAAAAGCTTATTTGAATAGAAAAATTTAATGAACAGAGAAAGAGTAAGTGAATTCATACAATTTCCATGTTTTTAAAAGGATTCTGATGGTGGATGCCATCTGAATCATACTTTTCGTGTTCGCCATACGTTTCTTCAATTAGTTCATCATTGATTGTGGTGGAAAACCTATAAGAAATGCATAACTCACTCGAAACATTCATTCATGCAGCATTCACTTGCTCATGATCTTCAGTACTATCGTTGGCAATACAAAGCAACCCAGCAATATGAAAATGCAAATCGCATAAACTAGTTGTAATTGGGCCATATCGTTTGCTGAAAAGGATTTTTTTGAAAATTTCCCTGACTTGTTGTTCATGAGGGAGAGGAGGAAAGTTCAAAACCTTTTATTTGTTCCATCCAAAATATTTATTTTCCCAGAAACGCAACCGCTCACACCTTATAGCAATGCAAGAATGAAAAAAACTATTTTGTCAGCTTCTGTCTTATAAAGTCCGGCATAGTGATCTCGGAGTTGTCGATGTTCTGAAAAGTGCTTTTCTCTCTGAGTTATTCATAGTGTATGTGACCAACTTCAGTAAGTTCGTCGAAGAAACTCAACGCCAGAGCTTCACGTGCACTAAGTCGTTTCGTTGGATCAATTCGAAGAAAATGGTTAAGAAAAGCAATCATTTCCTCCGGGATTGTTTGAGCTACGTACTAAAGCCACCCCAAGCAAAAACATAAAATTACCATATAAGCAAAGAAATTGCTTACCAATGGTAGACCGCGCGCGTCCCGTTTCTGCAGACGAGGCCTCGAAATTTTCATGTTCAATATGTCCTGGGCTGTTGGATATCCAAATACATCGAGTATCAGTTCCATCTAATATCATATAACATCATTAGTTAACTATCACTATAAAATTTCAAATTAACTTGTTCAGCGGATGATTTTCCTTTGAATAGTGTTCGATGTGATGTCATTTCATAAATGACGCAACCCAATGACCACAAGTCTGAATTGATCATAAAATTATCCGTCCATCTTCCAGTTTTCATATTAATAAGAGACGAGGATTGTACCGATTGCACAAGTGAAAGAGATTGATCCAAATAAAAGTTCGGGTGGTCTGTAGAACCTGGTCACCTGTATGCATATATTTGAGTAACAGAGAGAAAGCTAGCAATAACCCAACCTGATAACAATTGATTGGTGGCTTGGCCGGATCAATCTTCACGGAGTTGCCAAAGTCTGTCAACTTTATTAAGCCAAGCTGTGAAAAGTATGAGTAAGTCATTTCCAGACACATTCAGTAAACACCTTATGATCTATTACTATATTGGATGGCTTTATGTCCATATGAATAATTGATTTCGAATGAATGTATTCCAAAGCCGAAAACATTTGCCAGGAGTAAAGCTGTAAAATGAGAACTTCCTCTCAAATTAACATATGGGCGGAGCTTACTTTGATTTGAAATGGTGAGAAGACGAAGTTCCTTTTATTTCTGGAAATCATCATTGTCTCTGGCAGATATTCGAGCACTAAGCTTACAATCCACTGCAACAAACAACATTTAAAATATATTCTAATATAGTATGGGAGATTGATTGACAAACATCATTATCAACTTGTTTAGAGAAGTAGTAGAGCAGAGAGATGATGTTTTCATGTTGAATCTCTTTCAAAATACTAATCTCTTCATTGGCACTTCGCGTATACTTCGCTGTGTTCCTTAATTATGCTAATTTATGTCAATTCTCATATTTACCAGATATTCTTGATTGCAATTATTCTTTGCTCCGGTTGCAATAGCTGCGCTTGAAAGACGCTCGAGAAATTGCCTTGACCACATAATCTTTCACCTTAATAGATGCTTCACACACATTTCTGGTTAGACATATAGATATATATCGTAATCAGCCTTATTTGGCTGTCCGAAGCTTACATATATAAACGATCTCTTGCATTTCGTCGGTTCCTTTTCCATGGATACGATACGCGTGTGCTGTAGACATTCTTGTGCTCTTAAACTTCTAACCGTTTACCCTATGTTTACCCGGAAGCAGATAAAAAATCAAATCTGTACTACGAGTTTTTCCACAACAGGTTACTTCTTATATATGTGAGCCACGTCATAGTCTGGAGAGTTACGTGACTCTCACGTGGAGTATATGTCTCATTAGCATATGTAAGAAAGTTTTATGCGCTATTCCATTCCAAATTCTTACACGCTCTATGTGAATTGATATCGAAAAAAATACTTCTTTATATTCTATCGAAGATTTGATGTCACCATCTCAGAGGGGTAGGAGACCCACGCCAACTAAACACGTACACAGACACACACGCAAAATTCAAAATAGCTGTTTCGCATCATTTACTATGCATAGTATAATTGTATTTTATTGTTATTGATTTCATTAATGAAATACTAAGGAAGGCTTCTTATTTCCTCATTTGCATATGCAAATTAATTTGAAGAAGAATCTTCTCCGTCTTCTTCATCTTCTCCTCCTTCTTCATTCCAGCCTCATCTGCCATTAAATGCAATTCAATGAAATCATTTTTTGAAACTTAAATCGCACTAAGATAAACACATAATTACTCGTCAAATTCATTTTGCTCTTATGACCAATTCGTCACAATCAATTTCTTTTTTACTCTATTCTACCATATATAAGCTTAAGCGGATAAGCGAATCCCACCTTTCACCAGATGTCATGGAAGAGAGAAAGAGAAAGAGAGTAAAATGGCAGGAGACAGCATAATGAAACGAGAGAGCAATAAGAGGGAGGAGTATATTAGCCTTTTTCACTCGTTCACTTATATGCACAACCGTTCTACGACTCGACAACTTATTCAAATGATTGTCTTAAATCTTCTTTGACGCTCTTTTACTTCTTTATTTCTTTTTACGCGTACCTCACGTAACTCTCTTTCAAGCATGTTTCTCTAACTGGATAATCTATCGTTCATATTCCTATTACGGGGATCTTGCTAAGTGAGGACAAGCAATGACATCGGAGAATGGTACCCCCCAGAAGCAGCGAGACAAAAAAGGCGTACCGTTTTGTCCTGTATATATTCCTCACTGGCTCACCGACATCCGGTTTCTTGTTCAAGAACAAGAATCATCATGCAGTATGGAGGGTCCAGCAGAGGAATTTCATGACATCATACAGATAATAGTACAGCACTGCCGCGATATCTACAAAAGTTGCATGCGCCTTCACCAAATTAAAGAACTATGGATGTATCAGCACAAGGCTTCATGTGAGAAAACCAAAACACCAGCGACACCGGAATATCGTCGACTTCTAGCAACAGCCATAACGTTTATTGATTATGTACGTCTTTGGGCAAAAATGATTGTAAGTCAGCCTTTCAATAATAATAATTAGTATAATTATGTTTCAAGCAACCGCCCCTACGTCTAGCTTATGGATTTTGTTTGTTCTGCGCACGCATCCACCAATCAGAAGCTTGTCATTTGTATAAAGATGAGGAAGAACGTACGCTACGGATAAAAGATATGGGATTATGCCCGCGTTGCCTAGGAAGCAGTCATTCTAGTCGAAATTGCGGATCAGCCTGTTCAGCATGCGGTCGTCGCCATCAAGAAGTACTATGTGATAAATATCGTAAATTAAATGAAAAATGTGGAGGGTCTGGATTAACCCGACAACTGATTGATAAGATGTTGGAAGACGCAGTTTTTCACAAATCCATTCTTGACATCTGCTGGAAAGATCATGACTACATGCCATATCCATATAACGAAAAACCTGCCATCCCAGAAGTTATAAACATACGATCCAAAGTTGTTACAACTGGTTGATATTTAAACATGATATTTTTAAATAAATTCTTCATTCAATGATATAGTTAAGTAGAGAACAAATGTACATTTATGGCTTTCAAGCTTAATTAAAGTATTTCAAATCAGCCTCATCATCTTCTACGAGCAATCCGCGCCATCCATCTTCTACTCTTTTAAATACATTGAGCAAATTTTCCTTTAAGGACCTTAGTTCACATCATTTCTCACCGTACAAAAAACATTACTTTAAAGGCTTCCAATAGAGAGAAATACCAAATGAGAGTCAAGACAGAAAGAATACAAGGGACACGGCGACAAAAGAGAGCAATACAGAGAGATGGGGGTTAAAAGCAAGATTAACAATCAATTAATTAAATTACATTCAATTATTTGTTCTTCTTTTCCAAATTTGTATGAACTTTAGAAGAAAGTGGGTGGCTCTTTGAAGAATGTCTCATCAGCTCCTTCGCCTGAGCCGTCCTCGTCAATTATGGCGACCTTTTGGGATGTGACATCCTGAAAATTAGTAAACCACGTATGTGACAAAATAATATGAACAAACCTCTCCTGACCCTTCTGCTACTTCAACATCACGGACGAATCTTTCACCAGAAGCTTCATCCTCGTCATTTTCTTCAGATGAGCTACTCTTCCCGCCAGATCCTTCTTCGGTTTCGCGGACAAAGCGAGCACCAGATCCCTCATCATTATCATCATCTTCTTCTTCTTGTTTTTCCTCTGCGTTATCTCCAGAGGCTTCAACACTCTTATCACTTTCCACCTGAATGCTCAAGCGTTACCCAACTAATACTCTGACTAAATCACCTTCGATCCTTCAGGTTGAGATTTTTCAGATTTCTCTTCAGAAGAGCTGCTGCTATCATCAGCTGAACGGACAGTTCGGGTTAACTGAAAAACAAAAAGCCAGAAGTTTACTTTTTAACAACATTTGATTCCTACATATTCTTCATCGAGAAACTCATTTTTTTGCAAATGGAATGCGAGAACGGAAACGAAGAGCAGACTGCAGAGAATGAAAGAACGCATCTGAAAATTAAAAAAAATGATGAAAAAAAGTATGTCGAAAATGAAAAGTCTGAGAAAATAGCAAAAGTGACATAAATATGAAAGATAGAAAAGCAGCAAAAGACAGAAATTCAGACAAATGTAAAGCGAGAACGTCAAGCTTGAGAGATGGCTTGAGGTTGTAAAGCCTCTCAATCCCATCATATGTTGGAGCGAATTATCACATGGGTTAACAAGTCGTGCTGACTGATCAGCTAATAATGCAAATGTTTTCATCAACAAATTATATATAGAAAAAAAAGAATAAGAAAGATCAAGTATAGGACAACAAGGTCATATTTTGGACCATCGAACTTCTTCGAGTAACTGCATACGTGCATTCCTACTAGACCAAACGAGTTTTATCTTGGCACATTAACCATGACCTGAGTGTTGCTAATTCTTATATCTACTCACTCTATCTCTTCATCTCTAACCTCAGTCTTTATCCCTTACTCTAAATTATTCGGTCACTGTCATAAGCTTTAAAACTCAAAATTGAACACAGAAAAAAGCTTGTCCTGGAAACATCAGCATCATCCGCAAGCTTTACGTCTGATGCAATCAGTGTGTAGTTCAAATATAAGAAACAACATGCATTATCGATAGGAATAAAAGAATTAGTGATACCAGTAAATGATGTTCTCTTCGAACAAAAAGAAAATGAAGCATTGAAGAGGACGTGCTCAGTCCAACCCACTTTCATGCTCCGCCCCTTCTACTATTTCCCTCCCTCCATCCTAGAAGAATAATGTGTGGAGAGGTTAGAAAATAGAATATTGTGAAGAAGAGAGAAAAATATTATATGTAGTAGAGAGAAAAGGGAAATGTTGCGAAAATCCGAAACAACCTCATTCAGCTGTTAAAGCAGAAGAAAAAAAGCCAAAAGGTGAGGAAGAGCCAAGACAAATCAGATGGCGGGATCAACTCGAGACAGTCATCAAATCAAATCAAATGTGTCAATCATCACATTTACCGGAAAACAACGAAAAAGAATTTTTGATACAAACCAAGAAAGAAATGGGAGTGTATCTTATCCGATTGTTTGAGTACCTTAATCAAGTATCAAATAAACTTTCGACGTAACTTTTGGCGATATGGTCAACGTCAAGCGAGCGAGAGAAGCTGACCGGATGGTCGATAGGCGATTAAGAAGATTCTCATAGGGTGTCCTCAATTTCTCACACCCATTCGTTCGTCATTGTCGACAGTTAAACTATTAAAATAACTCATTTACATAAATCAAATTGAGTTATGGATAGAAAGCAACCGATCTGCGAGTCTATGGATGACGAAATAGATAATTCACGTCAAATGAAACTATTTGACGTGAAAAATTAAAATAAAAAGAACATAAAAGTGCGTGTTGTTAACGTATTAGTTAGAATAACAAGAAGTGAATACCGTACGAATGAGTAAATGACTTTTTTTATTACAAAAAAAGGACAGAAAAATAGATAGAACGACCAAATCAGTTTTTTGTTGTTTTATTGTACGAATCGTAGGGATGTGTGTAGTTGAGGGTGAGGTGTGATTCACACCATGTTACTTGTCAATGAATACAACCCCTTCTTTTGTAATTTTGAACTCTGAAAACATATATCCATCTTTTACATTTCTTTACAATTAGAAAGTGAAAGGGAGAGTAAGAGAATGAAAGAATAACATACAAAAAACATTTTCTGATTAATGAATGGATGTTGGAGAAGAAACGTTTTGTGTGTGAGGGCCTTTCTCACCTTTATCTTGTTCAACAAGATCTCTACCTCACTCATACTATTTTGGATGCACAAGAGGGATATGTTAAAAGTGAAATTGCTCAAATCGCTGAAAGAGAGCGATTGACTTGCAAACGAATGATTCATATAAGAAAAAAGCTTTTTGTCTCTCAAAATAACAAAATGAATAAAGAAAACGATCAGAGAGAGGTGGAATAATTGGAAAGGAAAAAAACGAACGAACACGAAACTAGCATCTTCTTCAGTCAAAGCGTATTCTGGATGGAAAGAGAACAAGAGAATGCTCTTTTGATTCCTGCACATACATTAGAGAGAATAATATAAAGTTTGATGTGTTTGTAGCAGCCTAAGTTGGCTGACCAGCTTGATTTCTGTGCTGCTCAAAGAGAAGAAAGCCGTGACCAGAATGATCATAAAATTTGTTATTCGTCCTGTGTGCATAAGGAGAACAACTAGCTTTTCTCTCAAGTCTCTCGCATCTACATGATGTTGCGTTGATCTCTCCATTTTCATGGTTTTCATTTTTGTGTGTGTGTGTGTGTGTGACTGTGTGAAAACGAAATGATGAGAAGATGAAAGTATTTAAAACCAAATATGGAGAGCTGTTGATGATATATACACGAGCTTCATGACTTAGATGGATTTACGAATCACACAGTTGCTTGCAAACAAAGAAATGTTCAAATGAATACATTCTTTCTATTCTTCATATTCTCATTAGGCTGTCACTAGGTTTCGCTTCTTGGCACCCAGCCCTAAAAAAACCAAAATAAGAGCAAAGAACAGTTTGTTGGGGGGATTGTGTAAGGCTCTGGCTGTTGCTCAGACAATGTACTAGAACAATCTTAATGTGCTCATGAGTGAGCAGGAATGGCTATAACCGAATGCATCTTCTGGCAATTGAACGAGAGAGGATAGAGATGAAGGAACATCTAATCTCTATATATGGCAATAATTCATTTCTCAAGAATTCATCAATTTATTTCCATAGATGTCTATCTGCCTCATTAAATGATCATCTTCATGCCAGCTTCCCTATAATGCCACTTCATTATCAATCTGACCACTCTCAAGAGTGTACCAGAGTCTTCTTGTAAGACTCGCTGTCTTGTCCCCATTTCCTCTGTGCTCTCCTACTTACTCACTCTTTAGGAACTCAAAGATTGAAAATCAATAAGTGATCGACGTGTTTGATTAAAACATTTCATGATTTACAATTATAAAACTTGGCTGATTAACAGAACTTCAGCGAATAAGACATTTACAAATCGACTTAGAGTATTCTTGGTTTCTCCTTGTTCTTTTTAATACAGAAATCACTTAAACACATAGAATTTTTGGAGAATTTGAGCTTATGTATCATCATGTGTGTTCATATTTTCATTTTAAGACCATTTAAGCCTTCAGAGTATAAGGGACGCCATTTGTCGTCTGTTATCGTTCAGACAAATCTAATACAGAGAATCTTTTATAGAACTGAATTTGAATATTCTTATGACGCAAATACAACGCAGACGTGTAGTATAGGAAGCTGAATCATGTTCGGTGAAAGGTTGTCCGAAGTCATTTGTTTTGTGTTTTTGAAATAACAACAGCGCTCATCTCTTTGTTTTTCTTTCATTAACCTTTAATTAACAACAAAATAGGCCATAAACGGAGGATGAAGGTAAACGGAGTACAAAAAAAAGGTTCTAGAAGTTACTGCGTAAATTGAGAGTTGAGGAAATGATAAATGTTTGAATGCAACCGCTCGGTGAGAATGAAAAATGAACTGAAGAATGATTGGAAAGTAAAGCGAACAGCGCAAGGTAAATTGCCTGGGAAAAGTTGTAAAGCTCATTATGCAAATGAGCTTGAGTAAATGATTTCAATCGCAAAATGTTCCGATAGAAGATAACACTTTAAAATAATTGATTTATTGTGTTGTCGAAAGATAAATGATTGGAGTTTTCAATTACATCATGCGCTTTGGATGAACTTGTGTTCCGACAATTTTGAGCTTCATCGTTTCGTTTTTGATAAACAGCATTGTAATTCTAGGAGACATGTGACTAATAGTGTTAATTGTTTCTTTTTTCTTTTTTTTGCTTCGTCCCCATCAAGCATCTCTTTTGGCTTAGGGGATGGGGATTGGGATATAGAAGAATCTTCAGATATCCACACAAAGTGGTTTTAAGATGAGGATCCTCTCTAGATAGATCGTCGTAATTCTGATTGTTCTAAGCAATCCATTAGTGAAAGTTCACGGGCTGTTATATAGAAATTTCATTCAATTTTAATATGTACAGAAAGATATAAGAAGTAAACAGAGCAGGTTTAGCCAAAAAATGCGGCTGCTTGATTGACTAAGGGAATGTTATAGTTGTAGTCATTTATACCGAAAGCTTGTCCAACTGATGCTGCTCCTCTGAAGTGAAAATTATTTTCGAGTTGTAATGTTCCAATGCCCACCTGTAAAATGCATTGGCTCCTGTTGCAAATACATTTGCACCCGTAGTCACAAGCTGGCTTAAACTGCTGTCTGGTTGAACTGATGGCATAGGTGCTCCTAAAGAATCCGGCTGATGAATTGGTATTTCACCTATAATTATGTAAATTATATAACATGTTATCACCTTTTGTCCAATAGATTACCTTGTGGATGAGTGAAAGTGTTTGTTGGTCTTGCTGTTTGGAATGCATTGGTCGATGTGGCCATTGACTGAGGCTGATTCAGGTGAGGAACCGGCTCATCATCTCGTGGTGTGTTAAAGGCTGATGAAGCAAAAACCTTAAACAATAAGTGTTATTCGAAGAAGTAAAGAACAAATGAAATGAATGTAAAAGGATGGAAAGATAGTGAGGGAACAACCTCATTCAATACAGGATCGTTGATGTTTGATATGTCCGTTAAGGAAGGAACACGACTTTCGCCTATCTGCAACACGCAAGATTGAATAAGAAGAAGAAGAAGCATTCGTAAATGGAAAGTCTCAACATGCACTATTTTCATCATTCTCTTTTTTTCGATGAAATGAGTGGAGATTAAGGTCGACGAAAAACGTACCGAGAATTGAATGAAACACAAGATAATAGCAGATATATGAAAACTGGTGGATTGCATGATAAAGTTTAGGCTTCCAGATGTAAGTTCAAATTGGGAAATGATTAAACAGTAGAAGGAAATACATCAATATATAAAGATGAAGCGAGAAAATTAAACTGTGAGAGAGAGACGGAGAAAATGATAGAAAGAGGCAAATGAATTGGAGAGGCTAAAGAGGGAGAGATGAAGGCTATGTCCAGAGAGAGGGGTCTTTCTGAGAGAGATTGTGTTGAAGAGTAAAAAGAAGACGATAACCGACCGACTAAACAGGAATGGATGACGATCTAAACTACCCAAAAAGGACGATCAAAGCTTTTCGCTTTTATTTTACTTATCTATCAATCGATTAATTGTTTCCATATAAGATATACGTCATAAAATGTTCATCCTCTCTATCTCTCTCACATGCAACCTATTACTCTCTTCTATCCCTAGTGTATTAACATTTTTTTTATATTCTCGCTATCTCAGTCTCTCTATATTGCCTCGAAGACTGATTTAGAAGAGCATTTCCAGTTCTTCTTATCTCCTTTTCAAATCTCTTCTACTGGTTTTCTAGTTCCTATTAAGAGTTTCGAAGTTAATTTTTGAGACAAACCGTTTTGAAGTTACTTTTGTAATTTATCTGAATCAGATCCTTCAGGTCTCTCCTCTATTCTCCAATCACTAACTAGTTTAGAAGATCATAAAGACAATGCTTCAGCATCCTTTCCGTATGTATTTCAGCAAAATATTCTTGCTTTCCGTTAGTCATGAACATTCATTTAAATTTAAAAAATATATTTAATTGCAAATGAATTGAACGATAATGCATGTAGGTTTTTATACAAATGATGGAAGCCAATCATTCGAAATGTGGGCCAGGCTGTCTGGAGATTACATTGTTTGTGGGGCCGTGAACACTGATGGATCCACCATGAAAACCGTGCGATCCCCCATTGAATCTATAAAATACTCCGGGTATAGGTGCACGAGCTTGTCCGTAGTACGATCTTCCTGAATTTGAGTCAGATAGTTAATGCAAGACCATTATGAACTAACGTAGCGCATCACGATCTTGAAAGCCACGAGATGTGCCGAAGCGAACGCCTTGGACCGAGAAATCTAAAGCAAAGTATGAAACACGTTTACATTTAATCTTACCAGAGGTTATAACCAACATTAGGAGCGTGAGAAGAGAGACAGAAATGACACCTCTCATTTCGTTTCCCAGTTGAAGCAATTTTCAGCTTATATACTGCGGCAAGAGTGCCGAGCTCCACCTTTTCCCAGAGCCGAAACTCATTTTTGATTATTTCAAGACAATAGACTTGTCCCATGAAGGAAAAGTTCAACTCAGAAGAAAAGAGAGGTTGTTTCGGTTGATTGAGCGAATAGAGAAGTAGATGATCTATGATTTGAAGCGAATTTTCTCTCAAACGGCATCAATCAGATCATTTTTCTGAGAATGAACGAGGGAAGGAAAGGTAACGAATGAGAAAGTATTTTTTTCAGAAGTAAATTGTCATGTCCATCTCAGTCTAATTCCCACTTGTAAGATCAAAGATATTGTTGGTCTTGACCAAATTGGGGAGAAAGACTTCTCGACACCAATAATGACCAGTTTGTTCGTGCTTTCGAACTTTACAGCTTTTCTTTCACACCCTCAATTCAGATTGCTATTATCATATTTATATACGTGAACGTAATTAAAATTCAAATAATTTATTTGTAGACTGTGTAAGGCTATATATTTACGGCTGAAAGCGTTATACATTTATCCGAATCGTCTTCCGAATGAAGGACCTCCTCGACGAGGAGGTGGATAGCGGGATCGTGGTGGAGATGGAAAACGACCTAAAAAATGACAATGAGACAGAACAGTGAATTTTCAGATTTAAAATTAAAAGATCACAATGATCTGGGAGAAAAGAGATCTTAGAGATAGCTACATACGTGGAGGAGGTCCTCGACGTGGTGGAGGTCCATGATAATGGCTCGCGTGATGACCGTGACGATATGATGGTCTGTAGAATGGATGAGCTTCTGCGAGGTCTGAAAATGCAATTCGGGAAAAAATGATTCAATACAAAAAACTGTCCCACCAAAAGTGACAAGCAGTACGGCGAATAGAGCTAAGATGATCGTGACTTTCATTGTATAATTTTTGAAAATGTGTTTTGGCTTATATACTGTCGTCGGTCCAAGTTTTTGAGTGATCTTTGAAACCTATTCGGTGAGTTGGTGTGTCATTAAACCAATTCAAGAATGATATGAACAAATCATTCGGATATATAAGAAAAAACTAGAAAAAAGCTGTTAAATGACCTTTGCGAGAGAGTCAGCGAGAGAGAGAGAGAAAAGGCGAAGGGCTATCATTGATTAATCGAATGAAACAAACGGTTGATATAAATACTTTAATCTACAAGTTATCGAATGACAACATCAAGAGAGTAATAAGTTAGATGGAGAAGCTGAATCCTTCTTGAATTGTATCAAGGTTTAGTGGTGCTTCTTGGCGGCTTGCTTCTTTCCCTTGTTGGCGTGCTTTGGCTTTCTGTGTTGCTTTGGCTTTCTGGCTTGCTTCTTTCCCTTCTTGGCGTGCTTGGCAGCGTGCTTGGCAGCTCTACGGTGAGGGGCAGCATGAGCAGCTCCATGTGGCTTGGCTACATGTTGTCCGTGCTCTGAAAATTTAATGGTTGAAGATGGAACAGCTTGATTGAGGATGTTTTAGATACTTTGGTTATTCAAACCATAGGTAAAAGTAGGATGAGATACTCACTGGCGATCTTTCCGTTGTGTGGCTTGGCATCAGAGACTCCAGCGAAGATGGTGAGGACGAGAGCGAAGACGAGGCAGAGAGCGAAGAATTTCATGGTTAATGAAGTAGTTGATGTGAAGACGAAGTCAAATTGACTGTGATTTCTTGGGCCTTCAACCCTCCTTATATACCCTGGATGCCAGGTTATTCGCAACTGCGATCCATCTGGATCAGGTCCAGATCCGTTGTTCATTCCAAAAGAACTCCTCCCATTTTTCTCATATAACAATTCTATGCCCTCTCTCGATGTTCAAGTTTTTTTGTCTTTCCGGGGAAAGGAGAGGATGGAGAGGTCTATCCTGCTTCTCTTTATTTCTCATTAACACATTCTTCAGCACATAGCTCTCTATGAATTATAACTGTCTACTACAGAAACTCCACGATAGACACATGAACAGTAGTGGAAATTATTTAAGGTTGCGACACATCGATAGTTTTTTTTAATGTTAAATTGAAAAAAAGGAAAAATGTTTGATCTTAGTTGGTCCTTTTCTTCTTTTGAACCGAGTATATGGGTCATTGATGAGATGAAGACACATAATTGCTGGTACTACTCATAAATTTGTCAAGGTTACTACTCGTTACTGCTAATATCATATAACAATCTCGACGTCTTAAGTAATATCTTAAACGCCGTGATAGACAAACCCTGAAAGGTAGGTGATACGCAGTGATATGCAGTCGCATTTGTCCTTTCTCTCATTTTCAAGAATTTGGGAGAGAGTTAAAAGAACATCATATGTAGTACGGGGAGAATGAATGTTTACATTATGTTACGTTTGTTTATCCAACTTCACATTCGACGAATACCCTCAGTTAACTCTTCATTTTGCTCCTATTGTATTCCTAATAAGTAATGATTTTCTAGCTAACTAATGAAATGTAAGTGAGATTATCCACACATGTGCGTTCTGTCTAACGAATGAAGACTAACCAAAGGGCTTCACGTGGTCCACGTGGTATCATTTTTCGCATCAAACATCGTATGAACGGTTGTGTCTGATTTCCATTCTTTTGTCTCGTTTCTTAGAATAATCATTGGTGTTAGACGGGCGATACCTTTGAAGGTGTAGTCTATGCTTGTTTCTCCCCGTTTATCTCACGAAAAAGTGAACAGATTAAAACTTGAGAACTGGATAAATGTTTCTTATTTTTTCAAAGTTGATCAGTCTTTCAATCCGCTCGCTAGATACATCATTTTGAATATAGTATTGAACGATAATTCTCTTCCCAATAAGTTTTTTTTTAATGTTCACCAACTCGTTTTGTCGCCACAACATACCCGTGAAAAAAGTACGATAGCGTCCCATCCAATGTTGCGTCCACCTTCAAATCTCTCTCTGAACCCCAACAGTTATCCCTTCTCCACATCTTTGAAAATTGATTTGTAAATGAGGAAAAACTTGAAATCTCATAACTATCTGTCTACTATTGTTAAGTAGGCTGAAAGTGATCCTATAAGAATATTGTTGTTGAAGACTTACAACAAGATTAAATTGCAATTATGACTTTCTTCGTGAATTAGTTCATACTTTATTGATAAATCGAAACCAGAATTGATCACTCAAACAGTGCATATATACATCAAGTTATTAAAACTTTAATTAGCAGTTTCAGCTGTCTACCAGATCTCAGACGATAAAACAGCTTGATAACTGAAAACTGAACTTCATTTGAATCCATCAGGAAACTCATCAAGTTTTTGTTTTCAAACGTCTGGAAGACGATATGAAACTACATTTTATGCAAATTCAAATCAATTAGCACGTTCTTCCACGTGGCGATGACGCTGAAACCAAAGAGTTCATTTTTGAACAATTTGCATAAAGACTGAACGTAAACAAACCAAACAAACAAACCAAAAGCTGAAGAATTTGAAGTTAGTTCGAACCGCCACGCGACACGCAACGCATTCTCTTCATTTTTCTGTTCTATAGGTACAAATGATCAAGTTATATCCCTTGTAAATAAAATAATCCACTAGTATTCAGGTGAAACTACTCTTTTCCCATAATTAACTGCTTGGCTTTCAATTCACTGTTTCGGTTTTCGTGCTCTAATTTATATAAGCAGAGTTGAATGATGGTTTTTTAGGGTCGTTTGTGATCAACTCAAGTAATACGGGTAATGCTGTGAAAGCATGCTGAAAAGAATCAAAGCACAGGTCTCCCAGGTAGCTAATGAGGTTAGCTTTGGATTATTATACGAATTTAATCTTTGTCTTCATAGTTACCCGGGGTTCTTTCTCCAGGAAGTGATCGAAACAACAGTAGAGATGATTCTTTCCTCACGGTGCCAAATGAGGTTGACATTAGTAGTTTAATGAAGTACTCAATGAAGTTATATCTTATAGGAAGGTGAAATAGAAGGATTCTTATGTCCGGTTTGCATGACTCACTTTGAATCACCCGATCAACTTTCTCAACATTTCGAACGCGAACATAGCTTGGTAAGCAATCAGCTATACCATTAATTTATTATTCAATTCCAGAACTCACCTCCTTCAATCGATAACCCAAACTTTGAAAAACCAAATAGTTTGTTTCTTTGTTATGCCTCCGGGCAGATAATACTTTTGTTTCAGGCGTTCCCACTTCGCCTGCTGTGTTCCAGTCCAAAGACCATGAAATTGAAGAGTTGAAAATACAATTAAAGGAAGAGAAAACATTTGCGAAAAGATTGAAAGTGGGTTTTTCCTGCGAGAACAACTTAAAATCACCAATCACGATTATTTAGGAAGAGCTAGACCGAATCCAAGGAGTTGTTGCTCAAGCCACTGATGTTCCAACGGAAGAGGTGCCGTACCTTTTACAGCAAATCCAAGTTCTGGAGGCGGGAAAAAGCATGGGTATCTAGGGAAGGTTTAACTCATGATATGAATGTGCGTATTTCAGTTACTCAACAAATGTTAGAGTTTGAGAAAGATGCTGCGCAGTCCAAACGTTCTTTCGAAAATATGAGTAGGGAACGAAATGACATTATGACTAAGCTGAAGCAACAAAGTCAACAAATACGAGATTTAATGGATCAGAATGAATCTTTCAAGGTTGGGAATTTGAATTTCGAATTCATGAGCTGTTTATCAATAGAATGAGAGGGATGTCTTGAGTGAACAGTCAAAGAGAGACAAGTTCTTGATAAATAATTTAAACATGGATGTGGATAAGCTGAATAAGACTCTAGATCAAAGGTGAGCTCAATCCGGAAGTTGTAATTGTTAATATTATCTAAGACCAAGTGAAGACGATGTCGCGGTATTGAGGACAGAGCTTGTGAATGCGCAGAAGTTAATGGATGAAATTGCGCAGCAGAAGGATATTGAGATCGAGGAGCATCGAAACTCAATTAGACATTTGAACATGGAACGAGAAAGGTTTATTGAACACACACAGATCTGTTATGAATGTGAGCTAATCATTCTAGGGATAACTGTTTACTAGTCAACATCAAGAATGAGCTAACGGAAAAAGCGCAGAACTCAACCGAGTAAGTTTTTCAGTTCTCATAAGTTGTGTCGCGTCGTAGGATTGAACGTGCAACCGTAGTTTATAAGACCTCTTTAGCCGACTAAGCTAAAGTGCTCATGTGCTTGTTGCTGATGATAAAGTACACCTCAAACTCTTTAATTGTACAAATAATATATTTGTGTTATGGTTCCAGGAGTAATTCCATAATCGAAGGTCTTAACAACCAATTAGACGATAATAGGAAGTTGTACGAATCTACTAAGAAAGAACTGTTGTCTGCGCAGAAGTCAGTAGATGAGAGGGAAAATCGGATATCTGAACTTCAATCACGGTGAAATATGATATGCTTAACTGGTGTTTATATGAAAATTGTATAGATTGGATACTAACGTTGTAGAGTTGACACGCTGTCAAGAAAAGATAAAACAACTGGAAGATGTGGTCAACAAGGGCACAAAGGAAATAGATGATTCCCATGATTTGAATGAGAAAAACAGATTGAAATTATCCAAACTTGAAACAACTCTGCAACAAGTAATACAAATAGTCGAGCTGTGTTTCAGCAATATTTGTTAAGATGATTGAAGACAAAAAGAAGTATGAAGCTGATGTCAATGGATTTGAAGAGAATCACCAAAAGCAAATGGACGTTATCAAGAGCGTAAGCTTATATTGCGTTTTTTCTCTATTATTTTTTGTTAAGCTTGAGCTCTCAAATATGGATCTAACAAACGAGGTTGCTTCATTAGGATCAATGCTTGAACAAGAGAGATCATTAATTGAAGAGAAGGTTGGTCATTTTCGTTATATCTTTTCTTATATCTTTATGTAGAATAACCTGATACAGACCAAAGATAAATCTTTACACTCACTTGAGGGTGAAGTTGAAAATTACAAGCGAAAAGTTGGAAAGCTAGGTATAATAGTAACGTTCTGAAGTTTTTTTTTACAATGATTCACTATACAGAAACAGAAAGAAGTGAATTAACGTTAACAGCTGAAAGTCTCTCAAAGCAGATCCAGTCATTGGAATCGAATTCGAAAGAGTTGACGGCTAAAGTGATAAGAATATCCGATTATTCTTAATGGAATGTGTTTTTTTTTAGATAACTGAGGGCGAAGGAGGTAGCAAAATGATTATCGATCAGCTTAACTCAGAAAAACAGACTCTTTCGGAAGAAATTTCATTCTTGGCATCTTCCATCAAAGAAATTGTTAGTTAATCCTCACAATTTTATAGGAGTTATCTATCATGTTCAGAAAGAAGAACACTCAAAGAATGTTGAGGAAACTGAAAAAAAATATAGAGAAAAAGAACGTTCATTAAATGAAAAAATCCAAAAAATTGAATCAGAAGCTGAAGGAATCAAACGAAATTTAGTTGAAACGGAATATGATCTCAGTCGCAAGGTTGGGTACTCTTGTGAATCAACAGTAAAGTATTAATCCGTTACAGTCAGAGAGATTTATCGAAATGGAAAAGGAACTTGATGAAGAACGTCAAAAAACAGCTGAAAGGGTTAATAAATTGAAAGAACTTGTTCTACAAAAAGAAGCGGGAACTCAACAGTTGAAATCTCAGCTCGAGGATATGCAGAACTCATTGGAAGACAAGAACAAAATTATTCGAGAGAAAGAGAGTCAATTGGATGAGAGTAAAAAAAGGATTGAAGAATCTGTGAAACATTTGGAGGAAGCTGAAGCTAAAGCTCGAACTTTGGTCTGTAAATGTTTCAAATTTATCTGAGATTATTGAATTATAGGAGAATGAGCTCAAAAACACGGAACTTTTCCGTGAAAATGCAAACAGGTCAGAGTTGGAGTGGAAACAACGTCTTGATGATGCCAACAATATAATTGAAAAATTGAAAACAGAAGCGAGTCAGGTTTGTGTATTGCATGTTTCCTAAACTTCATCATTTTTCACCAACTAATGTTTTTCCTATGCTTGGGTTCCCAAAGGTGAATTAGCTACGCTTCGACTAACTGTATTCTTCCCCCTTTGAACGCTTGTTCTACTTTTTTTTAAGTTGGTTTTTCAGTTAGCGGATGATATAAAATCCAAAGAAGATGAGTTGGCTCTCATGGCTAAAGGTACGACCACCAGCTTTTTCCGTAGTAGTTATATTATACATCAGAAATGAGTGATAAAGAAGAACATTGGAATGCTAAGAAAGAAGAATTTTTGAAACAGATGGAAAAGAACCAAGAAGCTAATGAGGTTAGGCCTTTCAAGCTTTTATCCCTACAATCAGTTTTTTCCCCAGGATTTGTTGGGCAATATCAGTGAGCTCAGAAAAACAATTGAGGAGAATGAGAATGAAAAGAAGAACAAAGAGGTAAACAGTTTAAAAAAAATGTCAGATTATCAATATTCACTCCCAGAGTCGAGTTTCCAATTTGGAATCTACTGTGAATGATTACACACATAGAGTAACAGAACTCGAAGTCATTCTTGATGAGAAATCCTCGAGAATAGAGGAACTGAAGAGAACAGTCACCACAATGGTTTGGGTCATTTCTTACTTCCAAATGTCTTTTTATTAAGGAGGAGGAGAAGAGTGAGCTACAACTATCCAATTCAACTTCAACTGATAGCTATGAACGGTTGCATTCTGATTATGAAGTAGTTTCAGGAGTTTTCTCCCCAGAAATCTCTTTTTTTAGGCTCTACAGGCAGTAAACGCTAGTCATCAAGAAGAAATTGTTGAGACCAAAGAAAAGCTTTCTCAACTTCAGAACGAGCTGGAAGTCAGATTGTTGAACAGCGATGAGGAAAAGAAGAAACTTCTGTTGCAATTAGAAGAAAAGGATGAAGTGAGCTCTGTTGAATTTTTTGAAAACAATATTTCCTTCAACTATAGGACCTCTTCCGCATTTCTCAAAACATGCAAAGACTCGAACTGAAATTATCTGAGAAAGAGAAAGAATCCAATAACTTTAATGAGCGAATCGTTAGTTTATTGAAGAAACACCATCTGAAAATAGCTTTTTAGTCATCATTTGAAAGCGAGCTAGCCGGTCAGAAAGATATTCTAGATGAAATGGAGCATGTACGTACACAGCTTTCTGAGAATGTTCAACTGAAAGAAGAAGAACTCAATGCAATCTTATCAGGTAAATTATCTCTGAATCATTAAACTTATTAGTATCTCCAAGAAATGAAAGAGAAGGAAGATCAGTTCAAATTAAGAGAAGCCGACTTGAATCAAATTGTTAACGTTCTTCAAGATGAAGGCAATGTAAGATTTCACAATTTGTTACTAGAACTTAAATGAACTGCAGGACCTCGCTACGAAGGTAGAACAGTTAAACAAGCAACTGGCCGAAAAAAACCAAGAGATCAACGTCTTCAGAAGCGTGGTTGCTTCCCATAATGATTCTATAACAGAGAAAGAGAAGGAGAACGAGTATCTTAAAACAAGCAACTTGAAGATTCAGAGTGAGGCAGACGAAAACGCTGGCCTTGTCAGGAAGGTATTCTCTCCTTTTCATATTAATGGTATTCTACTTAATAATATTTTTAGTTAGAAGGAAAGTGTACTCAGTTCGAAAAACTGGCTAAGGAAATCCAAGTTTCCAAAGATAAAGAAATATCTGATCAGTCGAGCCTCATCAACCGACTACAGAATGAACTGGAAGAAAAGAACGCTTTGATGCTGGAACAAGATGCTTCTATGAATAGTTCTTTGGCCAATCATAAAAGAAGTGTCGAATCGTTGGAATCTGAGGTGCGATCTGATTCTATTTTCTAATACCTTTCTTCTTTCAGATACGTTCGATCAAGCACGATCTTTCGCAATGGCAGAAAACAGCAGAGGAGCTCACTTCTGTTAATTCTGGTATCAGAATAATTGCTTAATTAAAACATTATTTCTTAAAGAACTCCAAAAACAAAATTCTAACTGGGAAGAAGAGAAAAACGCTTTAATTGAAAGATGTCTAAAAACTGAGAGTGATCTTGAGTTTGAGCGTGAACGATCCATTGAAAACAAGAGACGATTTGATGACTGTTTGGCAGCAATGCACGAGTTAGGCAGAGCAAACCAATCGCTACAGGTTTCTTTTTTATTTTATTCGCACTCTTCATACTCACACTAGATGGACATATCCAAACACACAACACGAAAGTGGTTAGATGATTCAGCTGCTATAAGTTGCACGGAGTGTTCCAAACAGTTTAGCTTAACTTTGAGAAAACATCATTGCCGTATATGTGGTTTGATATTCTGTGCACAATGTAGTGACAAGACCGTCAGGTTTGCTAACCTTGTCTATCATATCCACGAGCATTTATTATAGGACCGCAAGCAGTAAGAATCCTGTAAGATGCTGCAATAACTGTCATAATGAAGCATTGAATAGGTAATTGCCATATCGCAATTGATTACATGTATGTAAAAAAAGATTAATATATCAAATAATTAACTTAATTCATGTTGAAATTTGTTCTGTGTTTTCTCAGGCATAATCTCATTTTTGTTCTCCTCAGTAGCCATTCAAATCTTACTTTGCCCTTTGTCAGTTTGTGATACTTCAGATGTGATAACTATTATATTTAAAATCTTAATAATACCCATTTTACATAGTTTAATAAAGCAGTTTTATTTGATTCGCGGAGATACAATTTTAAAAATTGGATTATGAACTGGGTGCGGTTAGCGATAAATTGACCCTGATCAGACGAACGGACAGAAGTGCTTCTCATATCTGAAGATGAGAGCTTCCAACATATAACCAATTTCGTTTCTATCCTTCATCCAACGCCAGACTTGCTTAGGTTATAAAACCTTCCTTCTCTTATTTTACTATATGAAGAAGGCTTCTCTTGACATGTTTAGTTGATGAAGAAATATATCACAGTGCTCAGAGATCGCTATCATCTCATCCATTCTCGTTTGATATCTCTATTGCTGTTAGTTTTGCAGGTAAAGGGGCCAGTCCGCTTTTCTCGATGTGGATATCACTAGAAAACTGGTACGATTCGAGGTCGAGAAGAGCTACTGGACACTACCCAGTGGTTGTTGTCATATTACGTCAGCGATAAATATTTGAACTAAGTATTTCTATTGGATAAAGATAGGAGCTTCTGATTTGATAGGATTGAACCGGAAGCCATTTTTCACCTATAATTGCAAAATTCGAAAAAAAAAACAGATAGTTCCTAGAGGAAATAAATATGAGATGGGTGTGTCTTCTTATCCATCCACCCTCCGCGTTCTATTGAGAGTTTGAAATCACTTCTCGATATGTTGCCAGTTAAGGCGTTAACCTATCACTAAGTTTCCGCAACTGTCATTAACATCTCTCATGTTCTTCGAAAATCGTCCAAGACGTGACAGAAATTCTTCGCTACAACAAAAAAAGCTCTTGCATGTTACAACAGTAGTACTACCACTAAACCCTCGTCACCATCAGCTTTAATTAGACCGTCCCTGAGAAAGTCATGATTGCAGAACATGCCCCACCCCTTCTTCCATTTTATTTTAGAGCTTTGAACAGGCTTGAATTACGAAACTTCATGATTTTCAAAGATTTGCGCTTAAGAGAATGCTGGTAACCTCTAAGAAGCAAGTTCTAGGCAACCATATGATGGCTGGGAGAGAGAGAGGAAAAGATACCTATCACCTATCATATTGAAACCCATTGGGCGGCATTGTTCGAACAAATACTCGTTAGTTTCTCTCCACTTCTTTTCTTTTTTTATTTCATTTCCAGACGACTTTATAATCATCTTCTTCATTACTGTCGCTTCGCGTTCATTTTCGATTCCGCTCATATTATCAGATGTTCTCTCACTCGCCTATATATGATTCTCGTTCATGCTCTTTCTCATTGTTGATTATTCATTTGTTTTGCTCAAACATCTTGATTGCGCATATCGCACTGTGCATAACTCCTAAGCACGAACTTTGGCTGCCTGGATTAGTTTCACACATTCGTTTTCTGTGCCAAAATCGGATACACCGTTTGCACGCATTTTTAGAACAAAATTTTCCAATCAGTCATTTCCTTTGTTTCTGCGGTCAAAAGTTGTTAAGATGAAACTTTCAGCTGAATGCTTTTCGATCTTTAAAAACGTATTTCTCAATTGCCATTGACCAACCAACGTCATGCTTCTATCTCTTTCTCCCCGATTTGTCTTCACAGGAAGAACAAGAAAACGAAACTTCCGATGAGTGTTTGCATTAATTAACTAATTATCTTTCTTAATAGCTTTAATCCAAGTCGCTCATTCTCCCTCTCGCTCTATCTCTCTTTCTACATATCCAGCATTTGCTGTTTTTCGATTCGATTCGCCGATTTTTTGCGTCAAAAAACCATCTTCAGTTAGTCTATTGAACATAAAACTTTTGCAGAATGTATGTGTTTTTGTATTTTCACTTTTAAGTTCTCCATTTCTTAATCAGCTCTTCGTGTGTATGTCATTGATCAATGCTTTCAATTCAGGCTCCAGCGATGTTTCGTCTCTCATTAGTTTTGGCTTTAATTGGTTTGATATCCCCCTGCATCTACAAAGGAGACAAGTACGATGATGGTGATACCTGGGTGAGTTAACTGATTTTTTTGCAAGTAGTTATGGTACTGTTCACTTTCACCAAAATCTTTTTGAGACACTTTCTATAACTATTTTTACACAGAACAGGTTTAATAAGCTTTTCGTAGAAGCTGTGCCGTTTTGTAGAATTTAACAAATGAAAAACCGGGTTATGGCCTCTACTCCAAAGAATTCCAAGCCTGGTCACGTTCTATCACTTAATTTTAGGTTGTAAGATCAACATTCGTCATGAGATGTAGTGTAAAGAAGGAAGGATGGTCAACGTCAGTTATTGGTTGTAGAACTCCAAACGGAGCTGTAGTAGAGCCCGGTCAGAAGATACTTGAGGCTAACACGGTGCGTTCAGCAAATTGAAACATAAAATATTAAACGAATGAATCAAATATAACACAAAAAAGCAACCTTAGCAATCCTAGAAGTCATTTCGAACTATTAATAACTGCTGATGACGATGACAATGATGCGACGGTTTTATCAGTTGATTGGCACATTTCCGCGATTTATGACATCGACGTATTTCTTTTCGCAATCATCTTTTTTCTTTATTTTATCAAAGTAAAGACATATACATTAACTAATCAATAATTGGCTCGTGCAGCAAACAAGCATATTTCAATTACGTGCCATTTACACGCCAAGCACGTGTAGATTCATTTTTCTATGCGTGGCAGAAACGTGAACGGTTGTCTTTCCTCAAATCACTTGATTTCTTACTTTTCAAACAGTTCATGGCTCTTTCCCAGTTGAATACCCCCCCCCCCCCTGAAGCGCGCGCGGTTATTCTGATTAGAGCATCATTAATTACATGAACATTATTCTACAATCCAGCAATAGATTAAGGCCAGGATTTTATTAGATGGAATTCTTGAACGAAAAAGCCTAAATAAGATTTTCTATAATCATCTTAACTTGAAAAAACCATGTATCTTTGTAAAAAGATATATCTTTATTGCACTTGCACCTCCATAACTTTTTTTTGAGTATCAATTTCATTTGTTTCAAGCAATTTGGACACTCATAACGTTCAGGTAAAATTTGATATTTTTCAAACTCTCTAATAGATTCTTCTTCACTCTAGAATTCATATTTAACTAATTATATTTAAAATATTTAAACCGATTTCAACACATATTGAAGATTGATAGCAGCCATTTGTTTTCAAGATTTTTATGAAAAAAGTTCAATTTATGTTGTATTATATTACTCAAAATATATTGGTTATCAAAAGGTTAATGCAGTTTGATTTAAAATTGCGAATTGCTCTAATCTTAAAATAACCGCGCGCGCTTCAGGGGGGGGGTATTCAACTGGGAAAGAGCTGGTTTCCGTGAGTTCATGATGTAATGGTTGATCTCGGTGAAGTTTGTAACAGAATAAGGAATTCAAACTTCCCATCATAAGAAATTAAAGTTTGTTCTAACAAATTCAATAAGTTTTTGGAAGTTTTAGACTTACGAATGTATTTCAATGGGAAATGGTAAGGTAGAAATTAGAAGAACGTATGCCTTTGACGCAACTAGTGGATGTGAAGGACATAAAGTTGGTCAGTTATATGCTTATGCACGAGCGTTCAATATAATTTTGTTCCAGGTGAAAGTTGGACATCAGAACGTAACTTCATGAAAGAATGTACAGACAAAGGTGTTCGAATTAAAAACTGTTTGACTGATGCAGGAATATCTGTTAATGTGAATGCCAGTCTGCAGCTTAGTGGCATTATTTACAAGTCATACAAACATTCATGCAGTTAAATTGAATTACATTTTTGAATTATTTCAGTTGTCGACAACATGACAACGGTACAATCAGCATTAATCGTGAGGTATTACCAAGCAACAGCACATTTCGATTAGACAATGTAAGTTTTTATAAACGGTCTTACGCTGGCCATGTCGATATGAGATATTTGAGAACCTGTTCTGTGAAATAGAATAATGTTTCAGCTTCGTCCTGTGGAGGTACTAGGACCTATGTTCAAGCGGTTCAGATCTTTGGGCAAAGTGAGTTAGGTTCGTAGTGCACGAACATCTTGTTAATACAATATTTCAAAAACGCTTAAACACTTTTCTTGGTCATAATCTTTATACCTGTTATAATTTCTCAGACTAATTCACATTCGAAACTTTTTTCATCTTAGTGAAAAAGTAAATCAGCTAACAAAATCTTGTCAATTAACGAGTATTAGTTGAAATTTAGTTGCTCGAGTCTACTGCTGATGACAGTGAAGAGATGGAAGTGCAAAGAAAACCCAAGACTTGTTCAAGCAAAGGAAAAACTTATCAAGTTGATGAAACGTATGTATCATATTCACTTAAATCTGTTCGAAATCAGAGCATTGCAGGTGGGTTTCAGAAAATAGATTTACCAAGAAATGCACATCTACTGGAGCCATTGTAATTCTGAATTGCTTGATCTCTGATGAAACAGCTGTCGCAGTTAATACAGAAGTAAAAATTGAAAATCAAGTAATCCGCGCAACATTTGTGTTCAGCTAATGGTTTATTTCAGACATTCAAATGTTATCGAAAACAGGAAGAAGGACGTGTTTATTTGGAAATTATAACTGAATAACACAGTTGTAATTATTATATTTGTTCGCTTATTCTCCTTCCTCCTTTCTCTCGACCATTCGTGGACACTTTGAACTTCGGGTGACACTTAGACATTTTTTAATTTATAAAATAATAATGCTTGATTTATGAGATTTCTAAATTTTCTTTTTTTACTTTTTATACGAACATCGCGATGCCTTCTACTATTATTATAAAGAGCATGATGTCATTTTTACATATAAATTAGCATAAAAATTTAATAATATTCTCATGATTGATTGCGGCTCGTAGTAGCTAAGTAAATGAGATTCCAAATTCAACATATCCAATCAGGTTTTCATTGAAAAAACTCGAAGACTCATTTCGTGGAAAAGTCGCCTTTCACGCCTCCCTCAGCCACGCGTGCACATGTCGCCTATGTCCCGTGTATTTTCCACAGGAGATTTATTTCACGTGACGGTCGACATAACGTGGATTGTGTGTAGCCGATCTGGAAACTTTGCATTTACTGACTTGACATATCAACAGAACGGTTGCTATCCATTTCGTCTTCATTCCAACAAAACATATTTTGTCTCGCGTTTTCTCCGTTCTTTGTTGATGTTCGCTTGAATACGAAAATTAGTTTTTGCCAGGAGATTCCATATATTGTGATTTCTGACCCTTCTGTATGTGAAAGTCATAGCTTCACTGCTTCAAAAATCACTTCCAACTTCTGATATGCAGGCAGATTCCTTACAGCTAGGGAGCAATGCTATTCCCTGTCTATTCTGTTGCATGCAAGCCTCATAAAATTCATTTCCAAATGAAAATTTAATTGATGTCATAAAGAAATATTCCTAACGATCACATTCAAATCTTCGAATGATCAAACGTCGTCTTACCTTTCTTTTCATGTTACCCACGAAATGCTGAGAGTTTGACGAAAACATTCTCTTGTTCCATTTTGCTACTTTGCGTTTCAGTCAAGACTTTCAGATGTGGAGAGAATGCATTTTCAGCTCAACTGCCGAATTCTGTACAGTCATAGTGTCATTTACTATAATTCTATTCTATTTAAGAATAATTTATATACATTGGAAGCTGTTTTATTCGTTTCATCCATTTTATAGGTCTGTTGCTTCTACTAACTAATATGCATTCCAATTCGTTGCAGCTTGTTCCTGTTGACTGTGTTGAGTACTAACACTATCATCTATATTCTTACAATAATTCATTCGATTTTTAAAATTCTCAACATTTCATTCGCCGTCTTGCTCCTCTATTACATTTTATTTGCCTTAGAAGGTATTACAGTACAGTACAATCAGAATCACTGTTTTTTCTCAGTATATTCCCAGGCAATGATGTTTTGTTGCGTTTTGGAGCGTGTTTGTGCAACAGTTTTCCGGAAAAAATATGAATACAGTCGGTTTTGGCAGCTAGCCGTTCTTTCTCAGCCTCTAGCAGTGAGTGTTCTCCTGAAATAATTGATGCTTGTTCAATTTAGTTCGTATATCTAATTCCCTTATACTTTGTTCCTACAATCGTACAGTTGGCTACCAGATTTGTAGTTTATATATTAACCTTTATGGTATGATTCTTCTGAAATAATTAACTGATAGAATGATTTGCAGCTCTTAGCAGTAGTCTTAGGCTGCAATTGCCATATCACATTAAAACTTATTGGATCAGGGGCCCCTCTCTCTACCCGATATCAAGTTATAGAGAACATCCGGACGCTAAGGTACCTTTCATTAGATTTCTTTTGAAATTTACATCATTCAGGATGCTTTTACCGATAACACTGGTTCAAAGCTGCACATTTTTCATTGGCCATAACTTCATATCCATATTGGAATGTGTGCTTCCGAGTCTGTGTTTAAACGATTATGAATATCTCAATGTATTACGAGTTCTCGTAAGAAACACTCATTCAGTTGTATAAGTCTGAAGAATCAATCGTTTTTGCAGATTTTCTTTGTTATAAGTCTTATAATTCCATGTGCAATTGGGATGAGCCATAATGCATATCGAAAGTATATGTTACCCTTACGTTTTCATAGATCTCGCCGTTTAGTATTCAGTCAGCATCAAGGTATTTCTTATTTTCATCGTAATGTTCTTGATAATTGTTTCCTTCCTTGTTTACAGTGTCCTTAAGTGTTGCTTCGAACATTGGCCCGCGGGAAAAAAAGCTGCCAAAGGTTGTCAATGTGCTTGGAATAGAAATTTCGAGTGTCGGAGAGCAAATGTACTTCGAGAACTTATCGAAAGCATGGAACTTGACGAAATTATAGAAAAAAACGTTTATTCACACCTATCTTAGATATGAGGCACTGCGTTTGAAAAGAAAAACAAAAATTAAGGCAAAACAAGCGGATTTTTACATATTGTTAGGAACTTTTATCCTCCGTTGAGTACCTGTAGAAATATTTTAATATTAAATATATTTTTTTGTACAAATCATGGCGTCATGGAGAGAGGGAGAGCTTATTGAAGCAACATCAACGTTATGAATACACTAGCTAATGAGCCGAAAAGGCCATATGCTCCGTTCTGCAAAATAATATTCTTCGTTGAATGAAAGTTTTTTTGAACTAACCGATGTAGAATCTCCTGATTCAACACGATTGCTATCCAACATGTCACTCTTATCATCGATAATGATTGTGGGCACCGAGCTCTGAATGTTTTGTGTGTTCTTACATAGATCATTTCCAAATTCTATTCTTACCTCTTCTCCTACGGAAGTTATTGAGAGATCTGTGGTTTCCTCTGTTTCTTGGGTGCTTTCTTCGGGTGTTTCAGTGGTTTCTGATTCCTCAGTTCTTTCAGCTGTGATTTCGGTGGGGACAACTTCTTTCTGACCATCTAAAGATGCCTCGGAGTTAGCGATAGCTGAATCCGCTTGAATGCTGTTGATTCTGTTAGCTTCTTCAATAGATTCTACTTCAATCTCATCAATTTCACTTGGAGTGGATTCCATCTCAGGTTCAGCGCCAGATCCATTTTCGAGAGTTGGTTCAGGAGATGTTTCAATAGCAACTTCAGCTCCAGTAGTCAGGACGCCGGATATCTCAGACTTCTCAGAAGCTTCAAGATTATCGGAAGTTTTATCGGTAGATTTATCGGTAACTCCATCGGTAGTTTCATTGGTAGTTCCGTCGGTTGTCAGTGTGGGAGACTCTGTGGATAAGGATCCGGAAGTTTCAGAAATGACAGATGTTTCTGTAGCATCAACTTGAGAGGATGGAACAGTGGCAGAGTTTTCTTCAGCAATAGTTTCCACCAATTCAGTAGGAAGAGCCATAGTGCTGATTTCTCCGTTCTAAAATATATTCAGTCAGGTTAGTAGTTGGTATGTGACAAACGTTTGAGGTTGGATGTGGTTCATCAGATGATACACTTTCGGTGCTTCCGTCAATAGTTTCCATCTTGGTTACTTCATCATTCTTCTAAAACAAAATAACGACTTTTAGAGTTAATTCCGTAACAGAAGTGTGGTCAATAGGCAACGAAGCTCAGATTCGTTAGTACCTTGTTAGAGGATTCTTCGAGATGATCGACGATTCGTTCATCAATTGTCTTTGAGGAGACTGATCGTCAACGTTCAAAACAAACTATTATTATATAATGTTAGGATAATTTCAAGACTATGTTGTGTTTAGAAAACTACATCTACCATCTACTACTTTAGCAGAAGCAAGAGCGTTGGTACTTCTTTACTTTTTGTAGAGGACGTAGATGGAGCGTGATGGATTTGATTCTTTGAAGAAGTTCACTCACATCAGGTTCTCCAGTAACAACTGAAGCATCGGTTCCTTCCTCCATATTTGGCTCGACAGACTATAATAATCAAACATCAAGCTTGAGCACTGATCATTGACGACGCCTTTACCTCTACAATACCGGAAGCTTCGATCTCACCCTCATTGCTTTGTTGTCCCTCAATGTTTGCCGTATCAGAAATCTGAAAACAAAGCTGATAATATTATTGATGATTCGGAAGCCTTTTTTTTTAATTTTTTTTTCGATCAAACTGCTCGCGTCCAGTTTTTTTTGTGAGATGGATTCTCAGCATGTTTTGAGCCTTAGTACAACTGGAACGGTTCCGTTCTTTTATATTCCGGAAAAGACAGTTGATGACCAATCCAGTTGCATTTGCTCAACAATCATTCGACTTCTTAACGTTTTCTCACATGGACTTTCCCTTTTTTTGAAGCGAGCTACGATGTTTGATCAATAGTTCTTCCCAATAGCAACACATTAGACTCATTTGTAGGTCAATAGAGCAGCTCATGTTGTTTGAAAAGAAAAAAAGCTTAAAACAATTCTAATTTCATCCAAAGTTTCAGTTGAATTGTCCGAACATAGAAAGATGGATAGAAAAGAAAACAAACCAGATTTGTAAGACATTTGCTTGGTTCTGGAATATGTTCCATGTGTGAGTCAGTTTGTTGTTTCAACTCATCAGAGTCCTTGCTACTGCTCTCGAAGGGGAAGTTATGAATAAATACTTCAGCTGTTATCAGATTCTGTAAAACAAAAAAGTCAGAAGTCAGAAAAATAATAGAAGAAAGCTAAATACAACCATCTCGTACGTGATGTAACCGCAAAATGTCATTTGTCTTTGAAATTCACATGGGACTCTTCACGTGAAACGTGGCGATAGGTATTAAGCTTACTCACCATGCATGGTGTTTCCTTGTCGCAAACAGAATAGTTCTCTTTCAAGCAGTTCTTATAACAAGTTTGTTTTCTTAAAGCTTTGTATCAACAAAAAAATTCGTGAAAATGAACTTACTCGCATGAGTCTTGAATCTTCTGACAAGTTTCAGAGCATTCGTTGTATGCGTTCATAGGTAGTTGACCAATTACATTCAGTATTTCCGGAACTGTATAGGCAAAATTGTAGTTTATAGTTGGTTGTTTACGAAATAAAGAAAGTACAGACGCTCAGGTCAAGAGTTATCGTTTCTCTTCAGAATTTCTCTGTTTATTTCGCGTTTGCTTCTCCCTACGCCTAACAGATCGCTATAGATGGAGTAACTTACGAGAATCTTCATGCTTTTTGCACAAGTAAGATATGGCAAAGTTGCGAGCTACACTTGTCTTATCCTCATCTGTGATCTCATTGGGACATAGAGCATAGCAAAAGACCATTTTCCTCACATAACTGAAATATTGCAATCATAACCTTTTCCAGTTGACTAGGTTTTTAATATTCAGAGTAGTTTGAATGAGAATTCAATCTCTTTCTCTCTCTCTTCCTCCCTCTCAACATCTACATATCTATCTCTAGATATACAGTATGTATTGTGAGTTGATGACGTCAGACGTTTTTCACAATTATCCGGTTTATATCTGACTGTCCATTTTTATTCTTTTTGAAATTACAAATGAACTTTTCCGAAAACTTTGTTCTCATCAAAGGCATGAGGAGGAGGCGTGATCGACTCACTTGCATAGTTGGCTTTGATCAATTTCTGTTTGATTTTGGTAATCATAGATAAGAGGAGCATTTGGAATTTCATTTGTGTAACTGCTCAGACAACTCTGAGTGCATTTCTTCTGTTCCGGAACGACAGGAATAGCTGAAATACAAAAGAAAACATAATGTTTCATCATTTGTGAGAAGAGGTTAAGCTAGATAGCAAAAGTAAGGGCATCATCCTTTGTCATCGAAATTTACCTGTTATTAAAGGTAGAAGCACAACTAGTACAACGGAAATCATCTGAAAAGCAATGAATATGAGGAAGAATTGGAGGATAGTGGACAGTCAGGAGGAAGTTTTGCTACTGTTTCGGCCCCGCCTTCTGTCCCTTTTTCGAACAACAAAAGGAGGAGTCTAGAAAGGGGGAACGACTGGCTGTTGAACAAGAAGAAGATGTTGGAGAACAAAAAGAAAGAAGAAACATGAAGAAAACAAATACTTTTTTGTTGATAATTTTATCAATTTGCTTCGAAAAATTACTTAAAACTCTTCAGGAAAATCGAAAAATCACAAATTCGACCTTAACATCGGTCGTTTGAAAATCATTTGTAGTTTTGATGTTAATGAATGTTTGTGAGGAAATATGAGATGAATTGGATAATCTGCGACATAACTGACCAGTTGTTAAAGAAGAAGCTTCTGACCCACCCCTTTCCTCATTTCATCCAAATCGCTTTTTGTCTCTTTTACTTCCTCGCTCTCTCTATCTCTTTCTCTATCTCTCTCTCTATATATATATAAATATATATATATCTATCAGTCTAATGTGGTAGTACCAATGTACGTGGAACATGTAAAGAACCTGTTAAGTATTTGCCATAAATCAGTTGTTATGAACAGAAGGTCATTTGAATCTTCTATCACTATTAAGCAAACTCATTAAAGCTTCTCAGGAGAGTTTTTTTTTCGTGTCAAAACCAATTAAGGCAGGCAAATATGAGGAAAATGAACATTGCCATCATTTGGCTCGTAACCCATCATTTTAGTTCAAATTTTGTTATTTATTTTTCTTTTTGAAGGACTTGGTAGACGACAAAAAAGAAAGTTTTGCCCTATTTCATCTAATATTGATGGCGGATGACAAAAATGAAATTTTTCGAACCAAAAACGGAAGCGTAGATGAAGATGTAAGGATACATTCACATGGTATGTGAATGCAGTGCTATTACATATGAAAGACTGATGAGAAAGTAAATGAGAGAAGAAGAGAACGAACTATGCGAACTGTGGGTGATGGGGCAGTTTATATAAGGACAACTGTTATTCTTTTACTCAAACTATTGTTTAGCAGAGAATTATGCCTTTTTTAGTAAATTGCTGCCGAAGGGTAGACGATTGATAGATAGTTTGAGAATGAGAGGATAAGACGCTATAGAGTTCTGACAAACAAGGTAAGTAACAGTACTAAAGGACAATTAAACCTTGTCAAACAACAACAAGTAGATGAAGCAGTAACAAAACAAAATTCTTACAAGAAAAGTCGTTGAACAAGTTGATCGACCAAAACATATGGTCAAAGTTGATTTGAAAGAGAAAATAAGCGACGAAAAACATCTTGCTGAACTCGGACACGTTTGGTTCTACTTCATTGTTGAATAGAAAGTAACAAAGATTGGCGACGTTACCTTCTCTTTCATGGAGTTCAATAGTAGTTTGCATCCTGTGAAAGAATAAAAAAACTTTCATTTCAATACTTCTTTATACAATATACAAGTGACGAGATCATCATACAAACATACATACACATTTGTAAGCAAAGCTTACAACTAATGAAACGATGATATCGGAAAAACATTTTCGGAAAATATTAATCACAGCTCTTTAATGATAAAAAGTTTTTATAAAAAGAAGAAATGCGTAAAGACGAAGAGAGAGAGAGAGGAGAGAGAGGGGAGAGAGAGAGAAAGAGAGAGAGTGAGGGAGAGCTGAAACAATATTTATCTAGATGAGACCACGTCGCATGGATGTCATTTTCACAAATAGTTTCTTTAGAAGAGAAGGTTTTTCCTGTTCCATCTAAAATGATTCGAATAAGCTAAAGAACTATCTGTTCCGAGCCTACTTTTGGATGTTTCTTTGAGCTTTTCAATGTCGATGGCATTGTTTTGTTTTTTGTTGTCAACTGTTGTGTAGGTGATGAGGAGGCTGCAACCGCTGCACTTTGTTCCTCGTCCAGGTAATAATACACTTGGCAAAACTAAAATCTCAACGTTAAAACGACTGTATTTGCAACAAAAAATAATATTTTCGATTTTCGAACTTTTTCCTTTCTGAATGTTCTTTCTATGCATTTGATCGGATGAAATTTAAAAACTTACACTTTCACGTGAATTACGACTGGATGCGCAGACGTTGACAATCATTACAAAAACTCTGAATATGAACTGTTAGTTAGATGTTTAATGAACATCAAGGCATAAGAGAACGATACATTCATTTGCGAATTGAAATTTGAAATGAAAGTTTCATAAGAAAAAGAGAAGGGGATAGGAAAGAGAGAGTAAACTGGAGACAACCTTCAAGCTCGAGCTGACCTGCTTGTGAAGGGGATAGAGCTTAATCTGTCTTCACTATGCTTTAGCATCCCCGCCCACCTCTTTCGAGTTCTCAATTTTCATCCATAAACCCTCTCATGAACTTGTTTGTACTTTGAAAAGAAGCTTCTAAAGGAAGTTTCAAACAAATTTCAAATATAAGATTATCTTCGGCAGGGTATTGCTCATCCAAAAGATGATCAAACCGATTATCTTCGCTTTTCATCTTAATTTTGTTATTATGCTCCAAGTTTTTTCTTGTTTTTGCTCGAAAAACAGCTAAGTCAAAGGACTTTCGAATGAATTTCGAAGAACAAGAAGATGAAGATGAGAAAGAGTAGTCAACTATCTTCAGTCTTCCCTTTTTTCACCTCCATACGTACTCATGAAAGGAACTAAAATTGGAGAGAAGATAATAACTTTGCTAATTCTGAATGGAAAATGAAATTGTCAAAAAGCTTCTGACACAACCAGGAAGTGATGGATATCCAAGAAATTTTCGAGCATTTTGATATGAAAATGAAATTGTCTTAAGAGCTCATACAATATTAATAACAAAGAAAGGAAAATGGCAAATTATGTTTTTGATAAAGGAGGTTTAGCAAACACAACCGCTTGCTATGTCTGCAACGATGCAAAATAACTTTTTTTCTCAAATTCGTACGCTGTTCACGTGTGTCTACGTGAAGCCACGTGAAACTGATGTGGAAACATTCGGATGAAGACTACTCACAACAGCTGTGACTAGTAGACACAAAACTTTAAAATATGCAAGAAATTTTATATTCGAAGTTTGGAAAAGGAAGAGATTATATCTTTTCAGATGATAGTCAGCTCGAAAAGTTTTATGTTCAAGCTGAAATGTGAGAAGAAGATTGAGGGCAACGAACGAACTCTTTGATGGGAGCCAACTAGAACAAGTATCTGAACTTATTCCAAATGATATGCATAACGATGAACAACGAACTAAATGGAAACAGAACAGTTTTCACGCGCTTTTTGTTTTTGGGCAAAACTAAAGAAAAAAGAAATCATATGGATATGTGGAGAAGGAGACTCGAAGACTACGTATACTGGGAATACAAACAGGAAAAACGAGAAGGTATTTCAGATATAAGCTATATGGAGGATACGTAGAGAATGAAAACTTTAAGCGAGACTGGGAAAATAACTGACAAGCAGCTGCTGACGCGATGCATTCTTTAGTGAAATGATGATGAACTACGAGAAATCCATCAGGTACCATTATGAAGATAAATGGTATGGAATGCTGTTGAAAGATCGCGATGCTTCTGAGGCTAAGATAGGTATGATGTGATTAAATCTATGAGCTTAAGGATTGAAAAGGAAAAGTTTTTTGCTTTTGTTCATTGGCCAATGTTGAAAAGGGCAGAGAGATAATACCTTCCGCACCGTCGCCAACCTTACATTACGTTTCTAAAAATCTCACGCAAGACAAGGAAAAGCAAGTATCTGGAAAGTTTCCAGAGTAAAATTTATTTTGAAAACAATGTTGAGCACTAGCTGTCATAGGAAAAGCATTGAAAGCCCTAAAAGCTTGAGAACAGAAAGGGGTGGAGTGAAAAATGCAGGAATCGATACGAGACATTTGGCCCAGAGAATATGGCAAGGAAAGACTTTGGACTTTCCTGAATACTTCCCTGAAGTCTTCTCATTGACTACAATCAATCTTCCGAACAGAATGGTCAGGAGACAACGTTAGTTCACAAAGCTGAAAACCCCTCTTTTAAGTTTCGAATTGAAAAGTAAAATGTTTCATTGTGTAACATTTCAATAACAACAATAAAATAACAAATTCTAAGAAAATCTAAGCTTAAGTTTCTATGTTATGCTCATTCATCTTTTTCTTCTCCTAATTGAACTCGTACAAAGTCCAGAACTTTAGCTTCATGACCAGTTAAGTACTCATGAACAGTTTGAGATGGATTTAACATAAACGCTTGACGTAATAAAGTTGTTTCGTCTTCATCAATATGGGTAGTCTTAAGTATAGCATCATTATAAAAACATTAGCTTATTTGAAAAACAGACCTGCCCTTGGAAGAAATCGTTGAGCTCGTCCTTTTCTTTACCTTCTTCTTCTTCTGAACCTTGTTTCTGCTTCAAAACATCGTGTAATACATGGGAACTGAATAAGTAAAACAAACTGAGGCTTTATTAACTGGAGGTTCCCCAACAGACTCAGAGCGCATTCCAATGATGTGTTGGCAAAGCTGATTTGCCAACTTCTCAGTCGGGAATAGTCCCTGAAATCAATCGTTGTTACAAACACTTATGTTGTTGTTTGAAGCGTCGCAGCTTCTTCGCCCCCGCGGATGTTGCTTAACAGTGAGAACAATCAAAGCAACAAAAAGTTCCGCAATAAGTTCTTTCCGTACGAGTGTTTGGATCAGGGAAAACTTCTGACTCATTCTTACCTCTTTTGCAGCCCTGGACAAAGCAACAACTGAAACAAATCTTCCCATATTCACGGAAGCAGTCCCCTCTGAAAACAGAATTTGTAGAACAGTTATATTTACAAAAACCTTTGGGATGAGAAGAGCAATATAACGATGTTCCTTCCGGAGCAACGAGTATCTGAGCTTTTTTAACAGCAATGTTTTCCCCCAACTTCCCGACTGACAAAGCAACTACTTCATCTAACGTTTTTCCTTCTGAGTTCTTCAGATCCTTCATATCTTAAGAAACTTGTAATCCAGATGACGCAAAGATTGTTAGTTACCAAAGCTAATCTGAGTTATTTTGGTTGGATCTCTTGAAGCTATTCTGGATGCCGAGGCTTCCAAAGCAGAAGAAGTTATTTGCTCCAACTGGTAGACGAAAAATAGAAAACATTGTATTTAATACATGACTAACCAAAGATTTGAAATTATCTCCACGAGCAACAAAATCTGTCTCACAACTTAATTCTAATATGGCAGCAGTAGGGCCTGAAGCAGCTACACCCACTAATCCTTGTGTTGTTTCTCTGGCGCTTAATCTATAAATACAGAAAATCATATTATGAATTCAGTCAATATCTTACTTCACAGCTTTAGCCCACCCTTCTTTCTGAGCTAATTCTTTGAGCCATTTTTCAGCTTCATCCAAGCGATCAGGACCGAACTCGAGAAGAGCCTTTCTGCAGTTGATGAAGCTATATCCGGTTTTTTTTCTAAGTTTCATTAAAGCCTGAATATAGTTAAAGTACTACAAACTGTATGATCGAGCAAACTTCTTTATTAATTGGACCAGATGAAGCAGCAGCAGGAGCTGCAGAGTACAAACGACTTGTGATACATCTTTGACCAGAAACCATAAATTTTCTGAGCATTTTTTACTGACTGTAAAGAAAATTTAAGGAGAAGCGTCGAAATGGAAGAAAAAGAGCAACCGAGTCTGAAGTTTCACATAAAAAAATGAAGCGTGAAGCTCACGGAGAAACGTGACGCAATCACTTCAGAGCTTCCTCATCCATAAATTAGCAAGGGAAGTAGATGTTCAATTTATTTCTGGCTTGAACGTTATGAGAAGATTAGAATAGAGAACAGAAATAGATAGAAGATACGAAGATTGACCATGTTTGATTCTTCTTTATTCAACAAGAACAAGGTATTCAAAGACAGTTTTATAGACATTATCAACTTATATTCTCTTTTTTCATTTTGATTTCTGTATATAACTTAGAGCAAACACATACAAGAAATTAAGCTTAAAGCATTTAAGTAACGTCATACGTGACTCGGTTCCTTTTCGTACGCAACTTACATATCACACGTAACGATGCTCTCCAGTTACACAAAGTTAAGAGCATTGTTATCCTCTTATTTGTATATATTTAGTAACGAACGTTTTAAATTATGATGGTTTAGAAGTTTTTATCCGAATCCTCGTTTGAGCGATTAATCAGACAGTAAATATTGGAAAACGGCTTTGTTTTTCTCACGATGTCGTAAGTCCTTGATTTCTTTTTGGAATGTTCTGTTGTTGGTAATAGGAATCGTGGAACTCGAGGACCACGCCTAGCCCATAGACATCAGATAGCCATGAATTATATGATTAGAAATCCTCCCTTCGACCGATATAATGTCGGTGATAGGTTCGAGCGTATAAACGCCTATGACGAGGCTCCTTTGACTCAAGTAATCTGAGACTAGTACTAGCTATATGGCAAAACCTTTTTTTAGAGCGTTCTAAACAGATCGCAACACCTCTTGCCTACCCCTAAATCAAGAGAAGTAGTTACGACTCTCTTAAACCGTGTCAGGCAAATCTTGGAAGAAATCGCGAAAAATCCAACAAAAAATGACGACTTCGTAAGGAAAACTGTGATAATCCTGATATTTCATTTGGTTTAGAAAGTGGAAGATGTTAAAGAAGTTGGTTCTTGGCGAAAAGACATAGCTATCTCTGATAATGTGACCGGGGATGTTGCCATCATTTTAGGCATTCTGCCGACTAGTGAGACATTAGATTTTATTTTGTTTCAATTATGATGGATTTAGCTGAAGCTGCATATAAGTTGGGCACTCTGGTAGTGGACGAGTTACAAGCGTTGAATGAAGGTTAGTTATACCCTGATAATAGTGACGCTTTTGGTGATGCTAAATCTTTCATTTCAGTAGCCACTTTTGCAACCAAAGATTATGGAATTCATATCTCTGGAGAGTTTGCGGAAGTCAAGGTGCTTATCACTACAATTCCAGCGAATGTGGCATCTCTTCAACCGGATATTCACCGTAAGATTTGCTTTCATGCAATTTGTCTCATTTGTTGTAGTGTCGGAAAGATCCATGATGTATAATTATCATTCAATCCGTCACGTTGCATGGTTTGAATCAGTTGCTGACTCATGTCCTCTTAGAGTATTTCCATAAATCAGCAATATTCAATATACTTCGCAATGTTTTCTAGGTTCTCGTGAGAGTTATCAAGTATGTTCGCAGCATTTTTTCGGGTTTACAACCTTTATCAGTTTGGTCAATAGAGTTTCTTGTAAGTTAACAATTCGGCCGAACCAGTAAAAAACCGTACTTGCAGTGTTATTTTTGTTTGATGAATACACCCAACAGATCTCCCTTACCAATCGGGCCAGCTTTCAGAAGATTTTTCGAAACTCTAGCTTCTGGTCTGAATATTACTCACAATACTTTATCCTCGATTCAGGGCTGTTTTTGCCAGGAAGCCCGGGTTTGGTTGACCCCACAGAGCCTGCGTTCCGCATAGCGTCGGATATGACGTTAGAGGAAATGGTAAAGTTCTAAACGGACTTGCTTGCTTTAATCTTTTTGTTGCAGGACAATGTTGCAGCAACGGCGCAGAGTATAATAAGAATAATAAATTTTGAAGGATCCGACATTGTGTTAGGGTTGAAGTTTGTAACTGGTCTCCATGGTAAGCTGTCTCAGTTTGATGATGAAGTTCGGTGTTTTGAAGATGTTGCCAAAAATGGATGTGATGTGAACGGAATGAGGATAAAAGCTTTAGAGAACGCTTACGCCGAAGGATGTTACAAGCCTTACTTCTGTGATGAAGACGAAAATCAATAATGTTTTCCGCTTTATAATTAATTTATTTCGATTCCTAATCATAAGTTACTCCAAGTAATCAACTAATTATTATTAATTTCATATGTGTGAATAAAACGTTCTTATTTGTTTGGAGTTCTGTGAATAGGACGTTTCCATACGGAATTCTTCAAAACTGGAATCTGGCTTTTACGTATTTGAGGCTCTGTTGCGCTAAATCCTTTTTGATATTGAGCTGCTAATTCCTCAAGTTCCTGCTCAGATACTAGTACATCTGATGTGTTAGCGGGCATCGACAGTGAGCGCTGTGAAGTACATTGCTGGGTTAAGAGAAGATTAGGTGTTGAGATGCAAAAGGTTTACTTCTTCAGCCCGATAAACAACACTTGCACTTCTTATTACTTGTTTGGTGATTTGTTCATCTGCAGCCACGTGTGATGTTGGTCGTCTACGCGGCTTTTTTCTATTAGCTATCTTTCCGGAAATTCCATCTTTCTGAAGTGGGAAATTAGGGGAAATACTAGATATTTCTTGACCTTTCTCGCTTGAGAGGGCTCATACTGATCAGACAAGCGTTTTTCGTTAGTTGAGGTTTCAACTTGAAATAAGTTTCCATGACTAAACTGGCGGAACGCAAAGAGTTTTTTATAGATTTCAGGAGACGATTTGTAGGGTGGGATCGTGCCTGAATTATCATTCTTCCTGAGTTTCAAAATTAACGCGGACAAACCTGTTCGTCGGAAGTGTTGGTAGAGAGTCGGCTTATCACAGCTCATGTATTAATATGCCTAGCAGGTGCTATGTGATGTTCAATCTTCAATTTTATTCGAGTTTCAAAGTTCCCGATTGCTTAGTCAGGAGATTCTTTTTCATTTCCATGCATGAGGCGATAGGAATGCAGTACGTCATCTATTGTATTCATTTGGTTGGATCTCATACAATCAGCAAAAACAATATGTTGAAAAAAAATTTTATTAGAATTTTATATCATTTGATAGCAATTGAACGAAGCTCGGCTGTAAAGACAACAATTGGAAACTCAAATGCTATAATGAACATGAATCTGTTACCGGTTATGTGGTTGTAGCCAAGCTTCTCTTAATTCAAAATCTAAAGGAGTAAGGCATTTCAAATAAGATATAGTATGGCCAATCAGAATACATTAAGGATAAAGAGGGCCAGGCGTTGACTGAAGTCAACCGTAGAATGAAAGCAGATAAATCTCTTTATAAAATCCTATAGAAAGCAAGGTAATGTAGGCGTATCGCGTCTATAATATATTTAGAAGACAATCAAAGATTTCCGTACGTCTTTTTGGTAAATGAAAAGATAAGTGAGCGTTTGCAGATGCTGGAAGATCTCTTTTCCTATGAAAATATCAATGAAAGATATCTATTCTTACAAGGACTATCGATCTGGGCATTAAGCTTGAAAGTTATTAGTTGGCCAATATTATTTCATCAAAGTCGTTTTTCTACATTGTGAGTCTAACCATCGACTTCTATGCATCTGAAATTGATTTTCTTCATGTTTTGTTCTATGTTTTTGTCTAATTATTGGAATATCGCCCTGAGATTGTACTTTATGACGTAGCTTACGTGACGTGCCTAACGTGACGCCAATTTCTCATGACAAGATCATTTCGTACTCGAATAACAGTTTACGCGGTAATATCAATTTGAGAAGTTTCAAATGATGTTTGTATTTTTTTTTCAGAGTTTAACCAAGCTGGCTCACCTAAACGGCATCTGCTTTCAATGCTCTAGCTTCTTCAGCTGTTCTTCCTTGTCTTCGTCTGGATTGTAGAAAAAATAAAATTTAAACTTGTAAGTGCGCTTACTCTCGTTCGTTCACATTGTACTGTGCAGCTTTATAGCGTTTGCAGGCTTGACAAGAATAAATAATTATGAAGAGAAGAATGAGAATTATGAGAATCACAGTAAGAGGTAAAACCCAATCGTATCCACCTAAGAAACAGACTACTCAAAGAGTTCGAAGATTTGTAACAAACTTCTCATCTCTACAATTTGTTCAAATTTGACTTCAAATTCCTGCTCTTTTCCGTCTACCACCATGCTGAATCGGTTGAAAGCAATGCATCTTGGCGATTTTTTTATGAGTTTAACAATTGCTATGGTCTTACTGATATACACCAGCATCTTCAGCACCCACGATGGCGAATTCTAAGCTATCCTTGTTTACAAAGATGTTATCGCTCTCTTCTATAAGGAATTACTCGGATTTCCTTTCCTTGGTCTACTCACACTTACCGAGTAGAACTCCATCTTTGTACCAAATTATCGTTGGATGAGGAAAACCTTTCACTGGACAGCTCAAGGTTCCTGTTTGACCAGGAGTCAGTTTGACTTTTGCTTTCGTAACCACCAAAGTTGGATCAACGTCGGACATTTCAAGTTGAAGGGAACCATTGTTATAAACGTATGGCCGAGCTTATTAATGTTTTGTTTTTATGAAGGTAAGCATATCTTACTGTTTACGAACATGTTTCCATATAACAACTCAGAATCAGACGTTCTCATTTCACATCTGTATTTTCCAGCCCTCGATACAGGTGCTTCTCCAAAAACGAGTCTTGCTCTTAAATGTGAATCATCAAGAGTAGCCTGAAAATGTTCGATATGCCGCGAATCGTCAACAGTGGCGTATCACCTCAAACGGCTGTCTATCATGAGTGCGTACAAATCGAGCCCAAGAAAGAGGTAGAATTTCGTCTCCATCAGCAGCTTGACACCTACGGATAGTTAGTCATTTTTCTTAAGGATCACTTGTTCTTGCCATAGCTCAGGAGTAGAGGCTGTCAAAGGATCATCGTCAGAAGAAAAAAGACGTTCTCCGGTTTTGATGACTACAGCAAGATTCCCTTGTGCTTTATAAGCGTTTACATATATAAGTAAGCTTAAATTGACTGAAAACAAATCAACGATATTTTCAGTGAAAGAAAGGAAAAAAACCTAAAAGACTGATGAGAATCATGTTAATCGTAGACTATAACACCATAAACTGCTTCTGAAATCTAACCATGATTGAATTATGAAGGAAATAAAACAAGGTAAGTAAGAGTGAAATAATAGAAGCGCGAGTAGACTTAAGTATTGTTTTGGCTGTATGATTGACTTAATGAGAGAAAGATGGATGATTTAAAAATGGACATTCATTTGTGGGTAAAGACGATAAATTGTACTGAATGAGCACTAGCAAAATGAGATAGATGTGGTTACCAGTGTAAGAGAGCCAGTGAAATATAAGTATAAAAGACAGAGTAAGAGAGAAAGAGATGTGGAGTTTCGGAAGAACAGGACAATATCCTCAAATTGGCTAGTTTCTTTCTTTGAAGAAATCAAAAAAAAAGTATGCAATCTCTAAAAATGCAGCTTAGTTAGGACAAATCAATAGCTATAGTATTATAAGAAAGTGTCGGTTACAGATTTTTCGTTACGTATAGATGAATCTCTATGCATGATACCGATGGTAGGTTTGACATGAACAAAAAAGAGAAACTAGATCTTCTTTTTGGAGACTTTGCTAAGCGAGCAAGTAAGGCATGAGAGAATGGAGATAGAGACGATCGCTGCGCGTTTTTTTAAGCAGGCTGGCTTGACGATAATTTGTTTAGAAATGTAAATTTGAATGCAGAAGTCAGGAGTGAATTTGACAGATAATGAGATTTTGAAGCAAAAATCTGACAAATACGATAGATTTTGGTATTCCAATAGTTAGCCCGCGCACTCACGCATTCTAGTTATGTCTCTGTCTCTCTACCTCTTGATCCTGTGCTCGTTTTCTCCCTTCGCTATATATTAACTATATTATTAAAAGATAAATACGATGGGAAAATCGATTTCAAAGAATTGGAAGAAAGAAAACAAAAAAAAAATAAATAATTTTTTTGTTGAAAAATAATTATATATAATTGTAGGTAGAGGAGAGCAGGAGGCTCCGAAAACGACGAATCTGGAGAATAACTTTCGAATGTTTTGTGTGTGCATGTGTGGAGCATTCGATTGAACATGGAAAACAGAGTAGAGTTGAAAAAAAAATAAGAAACACTATTTATGAGATAGAAGTTTTGAACAAGGTTTGGCATCTTTATTTTTCTATGAAATAACATAAAAACTCTATAGGACGAATATGAAAATAGAAATTTCGAAGAAGGTGAAGGAAGGAGAAGGCCTTGCAATGATTGAAGACATTTTGTACAAAACAGATTCTGATGTAAAGCAACATGTATACATGTGGGTTTTCTTCATTATTGAATCGTGATCATCTAATTTAGTGAGGATAATGGCTGAAGGCGGAACATTGAGATGGCCTGAACTCTTGGAAGCTTGGAATGTCCAGGCTCTGTCTCAAAGGAATGACGTTCTTGAACGGTTAGTCGGCTTGTTCTCTTCCTGACTCGCAAATCAGCTCGTTGTTTTTTGTCGTCAAGGCGTTCTCGCTCATGCTTCGCTATTTTTCTCTACTCCGCTTCTCTTTTTCTCTTTTCGCATGCTTTTGAATAAGCCAAATATGGCCAATTAGGCAGGCAGGACGTTGTTCCTCTTCGTTTTCTTCCAAAAAAAGTTTTTTGGTTAGAGCTAATAGAGTTTCTATTCGTATAAAACGTTCATTGTCGCAGAAAATGATGATGTCGATATAGGAGTTGCGAACGGATTAGTCATGACAGTGGGTAGGCATGTTTTGTAAACTTTATTTGGTTTGGGGGAAATTAACCATTTTCTAATAAACTATAAAGTGAGTGCGCAAGTGAGACGTGTGAATGAAAGGTGAAACTGGTTGCTCGTTAGGAAAGACGCTTAACAAAGCTATTTATCGTTGAACAGTTTTGTTATTTTTCCACGTTAATGGAACCTTCAAAATAGAACTTGGAGAGCATGAATCTGGGATTTCCCAAGATTGAATTGAGCAAGTCGTTGTCATCATCATCTTTCTTCTTTAGCTCCTAGTACTAGTTCCATGAAAGAACTGAGGAAACAAAAAGAAAGAAAAATGAAAATGTGGGAACAAAATCTATCGAGTTGAAAGTTTTCATTCGAAGTACGCCAAATTGAGAGCTGAAATTCATTGGCGAGTAAATTGAGAATCAGCTCGAAATCAGATACTAACAACTTTGAACCTTTTTTTGTATCCTGCAGCCGTGGCAGCAGTGTGCTGAATCATGCTGCAACAATGTTGACAATCAAAGATGGAGATAACTTGCAAGAAAGAGATATACTTCTCGGTTGAAACGCAAAAAATAAAAAAAGAGTAAATGTTATGTCATCACTAGCTAGATAGTCAACATCACAGAAAGAGAGTAAGAGAGAGAAGGAGGCATAAGAATCATTTTTACTCAGTTCGTCCAATGCTCATTATCGATCCGATAAAGGAAATGGCTCGTTGGATATCGCCAAAAATCATTTTTATGCCTTTTTTGTCTTTTTGATTGTTCGCTGTCGTCAGTGAACAGAAGGGAGTTTGGGAGAGAGAGGCAGAAAGTGTGGCGGAGAGACATGGTGAGAGAACAGCTTCAGATGTTACACGTCTGAAGATGTAAAAGGAGACAAACTAACTTTGTAAAAAGCAAAATATTATTTAAATATCGTAGGAAATAAGGAGGAATGTAGAGTAAATAGAAAAATAAAAGAGAAAAAGTTAAAAAGGCGAAATTGATTTGAAAAATGTAAAGGAAGTAATGTGGATAGAAGTAAATGCCTCCAGGGATATAAGCTTTGATAGGCTTCTGTTTGTTGAAATAAGCTTAAAATACAGAAAAAAGTGAAAGAGAACTTTCAATTATACTCATTAGGCTTTAGTAAACTGCATTGTGAGTTGATAGTGGTTTGGTGTGTTTTTTATTCTATGAGCTGAAGCTTTAAGCTTATAGATTATGTACATACGAAAAGAGAATGCACAAGAAGATAAACTTGTTCATCCTTATAACCAAATGTTTTCTTTTCAGAACCATACAAGAAAAGAAAAGATTAAAATAGGATTTAAGTTGGTGAATGTGTTTTTTTATGAAAAGATTTGATACCAAAAATCTTTTTTTTCTTCTTTCACTCCTTCGTTCACCATAATTGTGATGACTTCATCATCCCTTGAGGCTTCGAATTTCTTCTCCTCTTGTCAGTGGCTTTCAAATAACTTGATATAGATGACATTTTCTGTGAATCTACTGATTTTTTTCCAGATAGATAGCAGATAGGAGGCTGCAAAGTCCTCCTTTCCGAGCAGAAGCATCATCGTATCTACAAACTCACATCGGTGAGAAAGTAAGTATTTTAGGGTCAAAAAGAGTGAGATGCATTAGGAAATAACAACTTGTAAACTATCATGTTGTGGGAAGACGGGTGAATCAGAGAAGAAGTAACAGAGCGGTTGCATTCTATAATTGGTCATAAAGGAATTATCACTTATAGACATTTTATCAAGTAAAGATTTATAAATTAAATATAATCGATTATTAATAGGAAAGTCGATGAGAAAGGAGCAGAGAGAGAGAGAGAGAGAAAGAGCGAGAGAGTAGGATGATAATACAGTTTTCTCATAACATTCAGGTAAACGAATGTATGTACATTCATGTTTTCTGTATTCTCATACAAAAGAAGCGTTTATTCTCTGAGAAAAGAAACTGAACAACTCTCTTCTGTATCAGTGTGTGTATATATGTGTGATGGTGGAGCCAGTAATGCAACATCTGGTACTAATTTTAAAAAAGAGATTTAATAAAAAATAGTTTATTGGGTTGTTTAATCAAGTTGAATGAGACAGAGAGAGAGAGAAAGAGAAAAGATGAGAGAGGTATGTCGTATAGAAGTATGATGGAAAATTAGTAATTTGAATCGGTAAGATTAAAAGACGTTTAAGCTTGATTTATGAGACGAAGAAGAAAGGCGTTTACCTGACCTTGACTAACAACAATCAAGCAAGAATTAATTATCAATGATATGTTCAAATGAGAAGAGAAGAGACGAATGCTTTTGGGTTTGTAAGATAAAATGACTGGACATCTCCGAACTAACCCATGTGACAAGTTCAGACAGGCAAAAGCTTAGTTGTCAACTATATCATATAGTTAGTAGTATGTAAAAGGAAAATGAGAGAGAGAAAGAGAAACAAAAAAAAGAACGAATGAGTAGGGTAGGGGGGGATTTTCTATCATTTCGAGGTCATCATCATACAGCCTTTCGGTCGCTTACATGTTTGGCAAATATTTCAAGATGAAAAAGAGTTTGAAACAGAAGTTAAAGACAACAAACATGGAAGAAGATGAGATTGAGTGTGGCGATAAGAGATGCAAAAGTAGAATGACAAAGGGCTATTTCGGAGTATGTGTGTAGTAGGTGAAGAGAAGCATTTTTCATTTAAAAATAAATAAATTTTTTTTCTTGCTCTTAATGTCAGAATGATGAATTGGTTGTTTGAATAGGAAGGTTAAGCTTATTGACTTCAATCAAACGACTCCCAGGAAGACAAGAGCTCTTCGATTTTCATTTTGGCAACAAGAAAATACCTGATTCATGTTTTGAAAACAAAAAATGAGCGGAAAGCTTCAAACGTGATGACGTCATGATGAGCTCGAAATGAATAGAGAAAAGAGGTCAATTTGGGGTGACAAGGTTACAAAAACTTGACAAAGAGGGGAAATAGAAAGAGAGATGGAGAGGTAAAGAAATATTGAAGATGAATCTGATATCAAAACTTCAGCATGTCGATTGAACCGTGTAAGCAAATAGAATCAATGAAAAGTAGGAGGATGGAGAAAGAACGAAGAGAACAAGAGAAATGTTGAAGCAAAAAGTTGAGCAAATTGTCTTCTCGGCAATACTTTCACCTCTTTTTTTTACTTTAAAATTCAAAAACGAGACGTTTCGAACGTTAATGAGGTTTTCAATGGTTATTCTCGTTTTTTTGTGAAGAGTAAGGAGGAACATGCTCTTTTCAATTTCACCACGGCGGTTGTCGTTGTCAAGTTCAAAACAGAGATGACTCAGCAAAGTCTATGTACATAGTTCTTTTTTCTTTTCTTTTGTTCAAAAGTTATGAAGAACGTTTCGGAAATCATAACGTAAAGTCAAAGAAACGCAAATCGATAAGTATGGAGAAAAGAATGATGAGAGTTGTTGAAAGATAATATGAGAATTTCTTTTGTTATTGTTATATATGGGAGAAGAAGAAAAAAGGCGCTGGCGATGATGGCAATGGCTTGACAGCGGTGTGTCTCTTAACTATCACACGTGAGCTCACGTGAGAAAGAAGGAGTAGGTTGTAGGAGAATAAGAGCTCAATAGGTGGGAGGCTTTTGTGTAAGACATTCTTCAAGCCATGAGAAAAAAAACAAAATGATAAGAATGATGTTGAAGAAGAGCTTAATGAGTTGAAATCAATCAAGTTGAACATGAACAATCATGATGAGGCGGATAATGACGATGATGACATGCTTTTCGTTATAAAGTTTGTTGAAAAAGTTATGAAAGCTTTCATGAAATTCCAGAATATAAAAATGATTTCGAGTGGCTCATTTGTAGATACGATGAACATGATATTTCGACAAATAGAATCCCGAGACACAAAAAAAACTTCTTTTTCTTCTTCTTCTTAGCTCACTGAATGAGCTACTATGGATGAAAAGGCAAGCACGGAAGGCTATGAAAAAGGAAGAGATGGGGGTGAGAACGAAGCTGTAGATGATGCAACCATCTATGGCAATTATCAAAAACGAATAAATAACTTGGAAGAAAATGAGGAGTAGGAGGACGAGAAGAATGGCTGAAAATTAATGGAAAACGAAAGAAACAAACCTATTAAAACGAAGGGAGGAGAGAAAGGACAAGCAAAAAAGCAAATATCCACTCTCAGTTTGTTAAGTCAGTCAGTCAAGTCAGTGCATTAAAAACCTTGACGACAGCTGACTTCTTCCCACACTCGTATGAGATGCATCCCACAAGTCTTGTTAAAGCTATTTGAATAAAAAAAATGAATTTGTTTTTATAATACACATTATGAACTCAACAAAGTGCACGAAATGTTGAAACAAATTCGAAATGCTGTCACTCATCTTACATTGAAACATCAACAAGCAGATTCATCGACCTTGCAACACAACAGTTGGGCGCCAAATTCAAATAGCGATTTCATCTTTTTCTCTCCTTTTACTTCTCTCTCTACCTCTACAACTCTTACTCTCTCTCTCTATCTCTCTCTTTGTTCCAGTATCTAAAAACGAAAATCTGATTAAAGGAGGTTAAGTTTCTATAAAAAAGAATAGTCTTAAGGAGAACAAGCGCAACCGGTCAACGACACCTCGAGGTTATAAATGGAAAAGTTATGGTGGTTACTCTCTACTTGCATTACGCCCATTGGTTGTTGTTTTATAAGAAAGGCAGCGTTAATTGTTTTGAAACTCTTCAATGGCTTCCTGTTCTCCTTGATTAGATTCCAATGACGTTTGCTTTCAAAGAAGTCGCTCGCTCAGTTGAAGGAATATTCGCTGCACAGAATACTATGATCTTATGCAATTATCTGGAAGCTCCAATTGGAACAATCTTGCCTAATGTACTGAGCTTCAGCAATTTTTGATTTGCGACTGAAAAGCCTTTTCTGTTTTCATCGCACCTCCGGGTTCTCAAGATGACTACCCAAAGTTGCTTTTTTTTAAACTCAAGTTAATTTGTTTTCCTGTTCATGTATTTACTTGAAATAGCAATCATGAACGATGTCCAATGGTAGGATGTAAGAGTCAAAGGAGTCAGCTGCTCTTTCAACAACTTCAATGAGCGTGTAATCTGGTTAGGTAATCAACTTGTTGTGTAATGGTTTTTCACTTTTTTTTATTCAATGAAAACTTCTGCATTGCACTTTGATGTCGGATCACTAGAAACGTCGGCTGATGAAAGTGCAGCAAAAACTGTTTTTATTTGTCCATACTGCGTATATGGGAGTGACATTAAGAATTGTGTTGCTGGTTCAAATGAAATTTCTTGAAAAGGAAGTCCTGAACTTACAGAGTGATTAGATATGAATTGATCATTAGATGAAACCTTCCAGAGAATTGATAACAGAAAAAATTGCGTTCAGTAGCACTTTCTGTAATTCTTGTAGCTTATGTTGTATTATACAATAACTCCTAATGCCCAGAATGATCATTTGTTCACAGCTCTTACCTAGCATTATTATATTTTCTCAGTAAGAATAACCACCGAATGTAATGAACGTGAGTTGAAAAAGTTTATTCGTCTTGAAAGGGATATTATGCTGCAGAGAGACTGTTGTTCTAATGAAGTTCTTTGCGGACTTCATTTTCTTATAATTTAGATAACATATGGTTTCGAGTTTCACTTAATCCTATTCTCTCCCGACCCATGTCGAATACATGACAGTAAGATCGCATCCATGGATCTCCAAAAAGCCATGTCTTACGGCTTTTCAGATTGAAAATATTTGCCAGACACTGAAAGTTTTTTTTGACTTTCTGAAGAACAAACTTGGCTCACGTAATTCATATATCTTCTTATATATTGGTGACTTGTAACTTTGTAATTCAGACCTCCGATTAAGAACTCAATATCGGGTAAGTTATCAGTGTCATCACATGAGAGAAAGACCAATCCGTCTTGAACAGTAGCATTCATCTGTCGGACCATCTTAAGGAATTTTTTTTTCAAGTTTTCAATTTGAAGTTTACCTCATAGAAAAACTGCTCTGGGAAACCTATTCTGGGCGCACCCGTGTCAATGATGCTCACCATCGGAGTGAAGCTTTCGAACGACCCTATGTGAACGGATTCAATTCCAATGTTCCAACGATGTTTTGAAGATAATGGATAGAAAGTCACATTGGAGTCGCAATTCATATCATCGTAGTCTCCCAAAGTCATCATTCCTCCATTGCTATCATCGGCCTCAAATACCCTCTTTCTACTGCCATTTCAATTCAGTCTACTCACTTGGTTGTTGAGCCAGATTGTGAAAATCGGTAGTGACAGTTGAGAAAGTATGTTTTGGAAGAACGGTGTCGTTCCATTTTCGAACTGCCATGAGAGCCCCAACAGACCATCGTTGTGCTCTTGTCCTAAACCGTCAGCGAGCTTCGTAGCAACAACGATGCCTTGGCTGCGGAATGTTATTCCCTCAATACTCATCTCATCTTCCGCAGCGTAACCTTTGACTTCAGAACTTAAGTATCGTATACTCATATCTTTTGATGCGTTTACGAAACTAGTAGATTTCTCACTGTCAAACTTGTGTCTTTGATAGTTTCTGAAGCATACATTACGGATGAGTTATTTATTTTTATATCCTACTCTGCATTGTCACATGTGGAATCAGTGCACTCTTTTCCAACAATCCATGTTATAGAGGATCCTGTATCAAGCATTAGAGAGAAGTTTTGTGCTAAACATTTTTTTAATAATCCAGCTCAGGGAAATATGTTACCTGGATTTCCTATGGATACTGTGCATAGATAACGTTGATTATTTATATTTTTCAACTCTGCCGATCCTTTATTTTGTAATGGCCGACCAAAGTCCCTATGCAAACATCAATTAGTCGTGAAGAAAACAACAATACCTATTCTGTGTTTCTGGAAACTTAGGGCGAATCAGAGGAGCTCTCAAAGATGTTGATTGCACACTAACGAAGTGAAGAAAGAAAAAAGTAAGTATGTTCATGCTTGCTACTCTCATTCTGAACAATCATCTGATATATATGTAAAGCTTATCAATCAGTGCACCTTTTCGAACTTTGTGGATTTGTTTGTGTCTGCTTGTTCACCTCTGTTTCCGCCTCCAAACCTATGAGCATCAGCTTCAAAAGGAATTCTCGTATTATCAATTAGTTAAAACTTTCAATACCATTCAATTGACGATCACATCTATTGGATATAAACCACTGATAACATTTCTTTTCCGCTTTTAGAGTAGAAATCTGATGATATATTTTTTCATATCCTCCTTCAACTGAACTGGTTTGCTCCTTGATGTTTCAATTATAATGCTTATAGTACCTCACAACATTTGTTGAACAGATTACTCCATAAATGAATACCTTTAAAAAACTGTAGTTCTACATTTTCAAAGATATCCAGGAGTTCTCCTATACTTTTAAGCTTCAAACTAGAACTTATTAGTGGGCGTATCACAGCATGAACTACCTTGATTACCGTGATAAATACCTGATTACCATGGTACTATGACAGGTGAATATTTGTTTGGACAATAAGAAACTGCTTTATTTTGTTTCTCTCACGATGTCTCACAACCGATCTTCCACCTCAACCTCAGTGCCTTTGTGCTCAGCAGGAACTGAACAAGAACTATTATTGCAAACAGAGTTCAAAATCTACTTCCTTCTCTGTACTGCCCAATACACTTATTTTGTTTTCTTTGATTAAAAGTGCAAAGTTAAGACAGTAGTTTGCATATATAGTAGTGGATAGTTATCAGCATGGTCACATTCTTTTGAATTTGAAGGATGTAAGATGTACGTGGTATATTTTTTTTACTTGTCTTTGTTTGCCTATTATGCTTCACTTCTCTTCCGGCTTCCATCATCAGGAACATCTGGATAGACTCAGGAACGTTAAGTTTTGAATAGATTTTCAAGTACTGTAAGGAAGAATTTTGTTACTGAACTCCAGTTCTGAACGGTCAGAGGTTTAATGCAACCGTTCTGGACGGTCAGAGATGGAATGCAACAGTTCCGGACGGTCTGGAATGCAACTGTTCTGGAAGGTCTGAGATGGAATGCAACCGTTCTGGACAGTCAGAGATGGCAGACCCCCAGAAAGAAGGTAGTGGAGCTCACCAGCTCACACTGCAGACTGACGTGATTCAGACAACTCACGTCTTATATACCCCTCGGGAGACACGCCAGCCAATCAGCGACGAGCTACGTGAAAACCATTTTTACGTGAAATAACAATAACCCGGCTGTTCGTTTTTTCTTTGGAAAAATGTTGAACTTTTCAAAATAGATAGAAAGAAGGGATTTTTTATGTTTTTCAGATCGAAATTTTATTCTGATTTTCATTTTTATACTTTTTTTGTGTTTCGAAAACCATTTCTATCGGAATTGATAAAAATCACGATTTTACGTGTTGTTGAAAGTTTCAATTTTTGAAAAGATTTTCATTCTCTTTTGGCCTTTTGAGACTTATTGATCCGTGTTTCACGAGTATAGACACCTTTCAAGCTGTTGTTTTACGTTATATAATAGATTGATCCCAATACAATAAACAACCCAAAACAATATTGAATCAACATATCTTCAAGTAACAAGAAAAGCAAGCCTAAAAAAGTGCAAAATAGTTGAGAACCGACTGAATCCTCGATTCTTACTGTTTCCTAATTTCAAACAGTCGCCATTTTAATGCACGTTTTAATTTTTAATGCGTTTTAATGCACATATTCCTTTTTTTGAGAAACGATTCGCTCTTAAAACCTCTCAACGTAGATATTTTTTTATCTTTTTATCAAGCTGACAGAGTAGTCGACAGAAAAGATAGAAACAGAAGCAAATGAATGAAGCTCTGAAAAATAAATCTTTCGCTAATCTCGAAGAGAACCTCAAACGAACATACAAATTACTTTTTGATCTTTCAATGAAACTTTTTTTGCTCATTCTGCAAAAAAAAAACTCAGAATTCTCATAGTAGAGACACAGCTCCAAGATAAGCGAAGAAGAATAGTTAGTATAGCATAGTATATAGAAAAATAGCTGGTTTTTAAAAATCCATGATTTTCAAAAAATCCCTATTGACACTACGAGTTTTTGAGAGCTATGTCCTACCAACATTGGAAAATCTCAAAAGACCGTAAACCAATCGTAGTTGCAATACAGTTTGAGAAACTGTACAAATCAATGTTTATATGTATATAATATATGGGCACATAGAAGTAAACTTATGATATAAGTTGAAAGAGAAAGCGTTAAAGTAATTAAGATTAAGAAAAATACTTTTCATTTGAATGCAGCTGCTGTCGCTGTTGCCAGAACCGAGGATTAGATTTCCTGTTGGCGGACGCACTAAGTCAGACTTGCTTCTAACTTAGAGCGCTTCCCATTAACTCAGCTCCATTCATAATTTATTTCAATACTGAACCTACCATAAATCCACATATGGATGTTTACCGATGCTCATCAATAGCTTCAGCTGCTGCTGCCGCTGCTGCCGCGGCAGCAGCTAACGTTTCTTCAGGAGTTCATTTGGGATCCAGATCGTCTCCGCATATCACGTAAGAAGATATTCAGGGTACTCCTACTATTCCAAAAAACATATCTTATGTTGAGAGTTCATAGCTCGCCTTTTGTATTCTCAAATCTAAACAGCGCTTGATGATTGTGAAAGAAGGTGTTTCAGATACATCGATAGTAACTATTCCCCTGAACAGATTTCTTGTATTTGTGAAGTACTAGCGGAAGAGATAGATCTTCTGGTAAGCCAACTCATTGTTGTTAGTTGTCAATAATCTCTTTCAGGCTCTGTTCCTATGGTCTTTACCACCCCGTGATGATTTTCATAGACTGGAAAGTGTTTTAAAATCTCAGGCACTTATAGCTTATCATAAACAGAATTATAAAGTGGGTTCAATCTGCTTCCCGTGAATTCATGAAGTCCTTTATCAGGAACTATATCGAATACTGGAAAATAATCATTTCGCGCCTGAACATCATATGGTACTTCAAGAGCTCTGGCTGAAAGCTCATTATAATGAGGTTCTTAACAGTTTAATGCTTTTAGAATATAATTTCTGCTTACAAAACTGAAGCAAAAACTATTTGGACGCTGAGTGCTGCTCAAAGACCTTTTAGCATCAGATTTCAAAGAGCACGAAGTCTTTAATGTAAAGCAGCTGCAACCTCTACCCCAACAATCATTTTTTCTTAAATAAAACAACTTAACGAACTAACCTGTTACTATTCCAACTTCGATCATCATTATTTAGGCAGAAAAGATACGAGGAAGAGAACTAGGAGCAGTAGGCAAGTATAGAATTCGCCGAAAATATCCTTTACCTAGAACGATTTGGGATGGAGAAGAGACCAGTTACTGTTTTCGGGTAAGTATACGAATCATGAAAATGATATAACACAGCTGGACATAATAATTATACATCAAAGTAGTACTTAAGAATTGTCTAACATGTTCAAATATGATAGTTGACCATTTTAAGGAGAAGTCACGGCATCTGCTGCGTGATTGGTATACAAGAAATCCTTATCCAAGTCCTAAGGAGAAAAAAGATTTGGCCCAGCAGACACATCTTACTGTAACTCAGGTATACTTTTAACAATCCATTATAATCCACCGATAATTATAATCGAAGGTCTCTAACTGGTTCAAAAATAGAAGACAGCGAGATAGAGCAGCTGATGCTAAAGAGAGGTCCATACCATTTCCAAAGTTGCAAATACATTATTGTTTTTTTTAGGGATGGCACTTTCAAGGAATCAGATGCAAGTGATGAAGATGATTTTAGGGAATCAACTCCCACAAAAGGAAGACTTTTATCTACGGGCATAAGCCAACAGCCGTGTGCTACCACAGATGAACGAAGTGCCTTGGCTTACACTCAGACACCTTCATTCACTCAGGGGACAGCCGGCTTTCCACAATTGCCGTATCCAATGTATTCATTATCAACAGATTTGATTGCACCAACTAGCTATCATAACTTATGACGACGTATCGTTCTAAATATGTTTTTCAAATGAATCGTTCCTACTACATCACTCACTCATATATCTAACTTTGAAGCCACTTATTCAACGAACACTAGATAACCAGAGAATTTTACCGAATCTGGTGCTTTTTCCACCATTTCGTTGCGCAATCGATTCTCAGCCTCCCATCAGCTTTATACTGACGATGAAATTTGAGACTTGTGAACGTGGAAAAGGAGATACCGTAGCTTCTGGACCATTAGCGTTTTAGGACCTTTGTATCAAAGTAAATAAAATACTTTTTTCATTTGCATCAAAGATGGAAATAAAAAAAATTAGATGGGCAGCAGCTATAATCTATGAAGGTGTATATTCCCATACTCACCTTCAAGCTCTGTCTTTCTCTCTCCCTCTTCTCAGATAGTTTATAAAATCGATAATTAATGGATTGAAACAAACAGGAAATAAACACCCGAATCGAAGTAAACAGATTGTTTCTTTCTCTTTTCGCGAAAAATAGCAACATGACTTGATCTAGAGTTTCAGAGGATTTTATCAGTTGTACTCTGAACGAGGAGAATGTCCTTAGCATTTCCTCTCTTTCTTTCTCTCTATGCTTGTATCCCTTCTCTCTTTTCCTCGTGTTCATCTTTGAAAAAGTTGCAAAGAACTTATTGACGTCAAAAAACGCAGATGTTAAAGTAAGAGGCTGATGAAAATGATAAATAAAGTCATCTGGACAGATACAGAAGACATCATGTAGTGGGACAGTCCAGCATCTGCAACTTGTTTGTTTAACTTGTTTAGTGACTGGACACGTAAAGCTACAACTACTAACAGCTGTCTTTATTAGCCAAGGTCGGTTATTTAATTAATAAAGGAAGTATATGAAGATAAAGAAATATGTTTCAAAGTGCCAGGTAGATTTGAGTGAAACACAGCTACTACTCATCTTCACACAACTCAACATGAACATGCGGGCAGATATGAAAAAACTGAAATCGAGCACTTTGTGTCAGACATGAAACTGAATCCAAAATTATAGATGTTCGACAGGAAACTTAAGACTATTCCCGCTATCGAATAGCTGTCAAGTTGTGTAAATCAATCTAATAGCTCATAACACATTGGCACATCACCTTACAAGGCGTGTGTGGCTGACGGCTTACCAAAGCTTTCATAGCAGTTCTTTGTTGAAGACATATACATTCCCGACTCAAGCTACCGTATGCCGTCAGGGGCTCGGCTAAGCTGTCAAAGAAGTTTCTCATTAGTGCTACTCTCACTTTCCATTTTGCGATTTTTCCTTATCAATCAATATCCGATATCTCGAGAAATTCATAATTCTCCAAAAAGGGGCGGCCTATTCGAGACGGTTTTCGTAAGGCTTGGGGGCGGAGGTAGAAAAGCTTGCGACCGGAGGGCGGAGGCCTAGGAACAGATGATATAGCGCTCACTGTCTATAGAGTCGTCAGACGAACAGAGAGAAAAGGACGACGAGCCGTCCCCAGACGCGAGACGAGCTGAGCCCAGAAATGCTCGGTTACCCGTCCACGGCTTCTGCCACTGCTGCTGCGTCTACAGCCGCCGGCGCCCATATGCACCCGTGAGAATATCAACTTTCAAACTTATTCAGTTTCCAACTTATAGATCAAGTTACGATCCGCCCTATTCTGCACACTGCTCTAGGAGCTCTATGCTGCAACTAGAGGCATCTCATAGCTTTCTTTTGAAATCCATCATATCTTAAAATTAATTTTGACCTTAGTTCGCTTTTACCCGCTCTAAATCCGTCCATTCTGCGCAATTTTAGTCTATTTCGACCCTTGTTGTTGAAATTTCCATGTTCGGTACTGTACGGACTTAATCAGCAATTCATTGCTCATTGATATGCTCTCATGATCATCATTCTTATGCTCTTCATAGCTATAGACCGTACCACAACCAAAATCATCTAATTCCGAACCACCACAACTGTTTATATCCCCTATAGAAAGATTTGGATCGTTACTTGACTGTAAATTGGGAATCTAACTTTATTCATTATCATATTATGACTAACACTTTTATCTTCAGATCAACCACTTCGTATTCCGAACAGGAAATCAGTTGCATCTGCGAATCACTGTTCAATGAAGGATGGCAGACAGGAAAATACGAACAACTAGTGAGTTTTAGGTTTTCCAATACGTTCAATTGATCATTTCAATGCAGCTTTCTAATAGTAAACAAGCTACCGTATTGAATTTCATGAATGAAACCTTAAAAAACACATTCTCACAGGCGAAGTTATGAACGTGGATGAGAAGAATGTTTTTCATTTGACGTCTGTTGACTGATTATCAGCGACAACCCTGAAGACTTTTCACATAGCAATGCAAAAATATGATTAGTGCCAGATGACATGATGTCGATTGGTGATGCTGTCATTCATTTACTCATCACCTTTCAGTTGTTCCGTTGTCAACTTTAGATGACAGCCGTAACTACCGTAATCTAAATGGCACAGAGCTGATAGAACACAGACATTGATTGACAAGACGCCTACAAAAAGTCAATCCACTACCTGAGTGCCTATCTCTTCTTCTTACTTTTTCCCTTAACAATGCAGGATTACAAAGAGAGTAAGAAGAAGGTAGAGAATCAGAAACAGTGAGAGCGCGATAGAGAGATAAAGCTCAGCGAGACAGAGTTTGTACTTCTATTCCTCCAATTTTTGTGATTATAAAAATCGACCAAAAGTCTATGAGCTATATTCTCTTTTACCAAAGAACAATTAGCATGCTCTAAGCTTAAGCTTTTTTCTCCCTTCCTACCGTAATACATGGAGCATCTGTTATTGGCTAGAGTAGCATTGGGAACAAGCAGAGAGTACCAGCCGTAAATGCATTGACAAACAGAGCTTGTGAAAGAAAAATATTAGAAACAGCATGACATATAGAGAGTGAGAGAAAAACAGATGAAGAGAATGGTTTATGAAGCCGTCGTCATGATGGAAGAGTCTTCTCTGTCTCTCCGTTGAGGAAGAGAGATGGTGGAGGTGAAACTTGATATTCAGCTTGGCGCTACACTCGTCGTTAACGTCCCGCCGTCGATGCAATCGTTTTCCAACTGGGCTTTACAGGGAAAATATGAGTAGTTAGTAGAAATTCGAAATAAAAGCTCAGCAATAATTCAAAACTTGAAAATAACTGGAAAAGCTCTCTCAAATATCGATCTTTCAGTCGCATTTTCTTTGGACTGTACCTCAGATCTACAGACAGACATTGGAAAGTTGCTTGAAAGCTGAAGCTCTCTTATATTTCAATCAAGGAAACTGGAAACAACTATATCGGTATAAAAGAGCTCTATGATACTCTACTAACCACATTTGTTAATCTAGGGTTCTGGAAAGCAACAAGTTCTCTCCGCATAATCATCAAATCCTTCAAGATATGTGGTTGAGAGCGCACTATGCTGAGGTTTGTCTTTACTTTTGGTGTATCTCTTACCTAATAAGGTCAACCCATGTTTTTGCATAAGGCTCTTACCACTTTCCAACATTACGCCATCAATCCATTCCATCAACTACTTCTACCCCCTCTCTCCAAAAAATAAACAGAAATAAACAAATACTTTCAAGGCTGAAAAAACCAAGGAACGCGAACTTGGAGCTGTATGCAAGTACCGTATCAGAAAGAAGAATCCATTCCCTAGCACTATTTGGGATGGCGAGGAAACCAACTATTGCTTCAAGGTTTGCCATATGGTCAGACAAACTTAATCATCAACACTACAGTCAAAGTCAAGAAAGGCCTTAAGAGATGCATATGCCCAATCCATGTATCCTTCTGTCGAAGAGAAAAGACGACTGGCTACGCAAACAGAACTCTCCGTTACTCAGGTATTAATTATCGAATCAATCTTAACACAGCGTCATAGGTTTCAAATTGGTTCAAAAACAAAAGGCAGAGGGACCGAGCGAACGGAGTTCTCGAAAAGTACGTTTATAGCTCGTTATTTCACTTTCGTGTTCGTGTGAAGATCACTTAGTGCTAGTGGGAGGTCAAGTCCTTAAACTAACACCTGGTGAGTGGTGTAGTTTGGTCAGCATGCTGATCCTTCTACTAACTATGAAGTATCTATAACCTTACAGATAAGGTATCTGTTTGGTCTGGTAGAGGATTAGTATAATACTTAGAGGTTTAAGAACTTCTCAATGATGTCATCATGTCTGTTGACTTTCACAAAAAATTGTGAAATGAATAAAAACTGATTGGACGTGAGACGCTAAAGGAGGGGGGAGTTGAAGGGTGGTAGTGGATGCAATATAGGAATCTACCGTAATTGAATGTTTTTCTATTTTTTCTTTCTCAGTGTGTAAGCTCTCTGAACTAACATTTACATTGTTTTTCTCGTTTACATAAGGAAGAACAAGTAACAGCACGATGATGCTTATAAATAGGTGAAAGAGGACAAAGACTTGTTAACCTCGCTAACAAAAAATACGACAAAAAGATAGGAGAGAGTGTGTGAACGTGAGAGATGAAAGGTGAAAAGTTGCCAGCCATTTGAGCTCCGAAAAAGAGAAGCATCAGCACCTTTTGAGGTCAAGAACGGTCATCTGCCCCACAGCGTTTCGCACACACGCACAAAACCATACCACCGTAATACCTCGAGTATCATTATATAACTAGAATCGTTTTAGAAATTCGGTCAAATCTGAATCAGATGAAGGATCTTCGGGCGGACGTGACAGTCGACAGAATGTAGACGCACCAACAACATCCTTCCCTGAAGTTGCCCCATCCTATCAAGGCTACAACACTGTCGCAGCTACAGCATATTTCCCTCCAGCGCCTTATGAGATGTTCAGCTTACAAACATTATAAATAACTATATTTTATAATATTTATAAATCCATGAAAGATAAGCTTTCTCATTTAACATCTTTCTTCTCTCTATCTCCCTACACGTTAATGTTATTATATAATTCCCTCTTCCTTTCTCTTCATTCAGTTTTCGTTGTAAATATCAAACATGACAAAAGCCATCAATGGGTAGAGCAGCTGATTTCTAAAGCTTTAACTACATTATTCTCACTCACTAGGAATTTCATTCATAATCCGCCATGAAAATCTTGTCGCTAGCGAATAAATATTTCTTCATTCACACCTTCTTCTGTCTTTAAACCGCTCTAACCACTTACGTCGGTTGCTTTGAATCGCACATCTAACTCACGTCTGAGCCAACAATAATGAAAATCTATTAAACTCTTTATGCAAAACCATTTTCAAAGACAATACGAATCAATATTGAAACAGAAGAGAAGAAGCCAGAGAATACCCGTGTCAAGTTTTAAATAATTGGCTACTAAACCTGATGAAAGAAGGAACTTTGAGGTCACAATGCTCTGGTCATGCATCTTCACAGGTACTTTTTGAGACAAGTGAGAGTGTCAACTTCATAATGTGAATAACATTAATAACATAAATATTAATATCTTTAAGGGTTTCAATAAGTTATTTGAAGAGTTACATAGTGGACTATGGCATCCACATAGCGTTAAACGCGACGAGTCCAGCTCTTGACGTTGAGCTGTGGCCATGAATAGCTCTCGAGCTGTCGGCTCTATAATGAACGCTCTCGTGAACGGTAACAATACAATAGAACCAACCTATACATTCCTTTATTTCACCCAGAACTCTTACTAGACTATGGTTGTAACCGATGATGTCTGATAAACACCCACGCATGTAGCCATGTCGTCGACGACCTGAGAATAATTTTTTCGTATCAGTTAAGAAAACTGCAATAACTACCTCCAACCACATCGTTTATTCGTAATGTCACACACATATCCGAACAATTCTTTATATAAAGATAATTCCTATCGAGACTGAAACAGATAGATTGTCTTTCGAGTATTTGAAAGAAAAAAAGGAATTTCGTCAAATCGTTGCCGATCTCTTCCTTTCGCTCCCTTCCCTGCCTCGTTTTTGAGCTCAGCAGCAGCTTCCTCTTAGACTGAATATTAAGCATGCTCAAACCTATTTGGCGACACTTGTGTTAAACTTAAAAAGGCCGAATGAGCTCAACGATTACATGAATAACCTGAACCATATTGAAATTCATATTTTAATATCCCAAGGGAAAAAAAAGATGAAGCCCGGCTTATAAATTTAAGAGAACAGCTCAGTACTTAGGCTTTTCGTGAGCTTCCCCGCCAATTCAATTACCAAGACTTATAAGGAGGCAGGGGAGGGAGGCTATAAATGCATACGACGTCTTCATTTTATACAAACTTCATCATCATCATCAAAAAACTGAAGAGGATGAGGAGATGGTAGCATTCATGTGCTGCTCATCATTCGATCCACAAACTCTAATTGGAAAGAGTCAAAGCAAATAAAAGGAATTATGAAAAATATTATATTTCACATGAGGAAGTATTATGTTCATTCTCTTTAGTATATAGATTGAACTAACCTATGTCTATCACAATGGACATCAAATGATAAGGGCTTCCGGTATAGATTCGATATGTACTGATAGTGATCCTCCAAATATGGACTCATACAGCTATAACACGGCAAACGAAGAGCTGAAACGATTGATTTTCATTACTTCGCTAATCTTGAACCAATTAAATGAAAAAATGAAAACCATCTTCGCTCTTTCTCTCTTCTCCACTATGAGGGTAACAGGCACACACACACTCACACACAATGAACCACATACACGTTTTGTCGTAAGACGATTAGCATTAAAGGATGAAATGAAATGTTCAAAATCTGAATGTGGCAGATGTAATTAAACACAAAAATGAGATGATTTCGTTATGTAAGTGACGTTGAAGGATGTGAAACACATTCTGTGATCTTGCCCCCGTACAACTAACTAAATGCTGTCCCGTTCGTCATTTCACTTTACTGTTAACACATTAATATTATTTGGAGCATATGCGGTGTAAACATAGCCATTTGAGGTGTATGATATATGGCTGTTTATAGCTTGATGTGTTGAGCGTTAAAGGATTAATGAGTTCCCTTAGGAAGACATCTTTCTTCATATATGTATTGTGGAAAATCATCAAAATAAGGATGAAAAGTCTGATGCCAAGCTTTATCCCATTGTATGAAACGAAGAAAGCAGTGCGAATGGCAAAGATGCAAAGTACTTGTCCATCAGATGAATGAACTTCACAATCCCCTAGGAGGTTCTATTCGCAACATTCACGAGATGAGATAAGACTCAATAAAAAAAATATTCAGAATAATCTTAAAAAATTCTTCCGTTCAAAGCTTAAATCATCAGTTCTGTAGGTTATTACAAGTTTTATGTAAGAGTAAGATATCAAGAGAGAGTAAGTGGAAGAAGAGCGAGAGTCACTCTAGTATATAGAAGACGATGATATGCCCAGGGGAGTAAATATCTTCAAATGAAGTGACTGAAAACGGAATGAATTCAAAGTTTGTTAGTCAATCGCATTAAACAAATGCTTAATTGAACTGTCCTTTAGAAGAAGGAAAAAAATTTGAAATTAGTTGTGTATTTCTGTTTCGTCTGCATCCCTGCAATTCATATGATTTGTTCATTCCGAGTGTTCTCACATGGAAACATGAAGGAAATAGATTAGCAAAAACTACCGGAAGGCTTGTCGTTTTCACCTAGTCTTCTGACATTTCGTTTGCTGGGTTTGTTGGCACCATCATGAGATTTGTTGTTACCCGTACGTTTTCGTTTTGTCTGATGATGAAGACGAAAGGCGAGAAAAGAAATCCACTTAAGAAATCACCGAAAAAGCGTTAGGAGAAGCAGAAACGAAATTTTGAGAGCGAAAACTGAGTGTAGGATTGTGAAGGAAAAGAGAGAGAGAGAGAGAGAGAGAGAGAGAGAGAGAGAGAGAGAGGAAGAGAAAACAGAGAAGGAGAGATAAGAAGAGAAAACAAGAAGAGGAAGAAAAGAGAGAGGGAAAATGGGGCAAAGAAGGGAAAGGGGAGAAGGGACATCCGGCTCCTGCATTGGCAAAATTAGTATAAAATGGGCAAAATGATGAAGTGAAGAATTAAAGAAATTGAGAAATTGTGTTTGAAATGCCATAAAAGCATATGGTTGTTTTAAAGTTTCAAATACAAATATTAGATTTAATTAAATGCAGCTCAAAGCTAATACGGCTTTATATGGGCTGCTAATAGCTTCTAAACTCTGATTAAGAATCGTTTAATTCAAGCTGCTCCCCCAGTTTGTGCGTTTTTAATAGTTCTCATTTAGATTGCAACGTTTTGCAGCAAGTTTGTAATAGTCAAGTTGAAACAGACACTAACTGACCAAGAAGCCAATGATGGCGACCATGAAACCACGATGGAACCAAATGTTTTTTATGCCTTTCACTTTTGGAAGGGAGAGATGCGAAGCACATACAGAAAGAGAGAGGAAGAGAGAGGGAGATGCTCGGAGTCTCTTTGAAATCGTTGTGTCAAGACAGCCTAATCGAGCCAATCATCTATTCTTCTTAACACATTCCATCCCCTGAGCTTCTTGAAAATTCAAATTTCGAAAAAGAGAAAATGTATGCGAACATGTTATGAAAGGAGCAAAAAACTAATCGAAAACTTGTACGATTATCAGAGAGGAGATAGTGGAGGATAGAAGAAGCCGGATGTAATGTAAGTGCATAAACAGCTAACAAGCTCGTTTCTGGAAGACTTCGTTTTTCAGATTTCCAACAATGGACGACGTTGATGTGATGACTATCGAGTTGGAAGGATGGTTTTTGTTCTAAGTGGGTAGTGGGAGACAAAAGATTGATCACATGATATGATTTAAATGATGAGCACAAGTCAGGCAAGAAGAGGCGAACAAGGGGCAATGACAAAGTGGAAAAACTGTATTACCTGATGAGAAGTCTGATACATTGGCCAAGAGATATGAGACAAGCTGAAGTACGTCAGCTGCCATAGCTAATTAGGGATTAGGAGGTGCTATTGTTGAATATTAGGGAAATGAAGAGCGTAACGAAATGATAGCAACTATACCACAGAATTCTTTTAAAAGAATCTTCATGAGTAGAAAGGGAGGAGAGGGGGATGGAATGTTTGAAGGCCAACACAATAGATACAGATGAGTGACAAGCTGGGCCTAGAGTGGAAGAAAAATCCATTTGAACGTCTCACAGACGTCCACTTTCTATCTTTCTATATCATTCTTTTTCATTCTTCAAATGTCAACTCTCTTTATAATTTTTAATTTCTCCCTCTATCTCTCTATCTCTGCCTCGTTGAACAAGTCAGCCCAGGGTTTCATGTGCCCAAAATCTCACCCTACTCCCATGTTCCCTCTCTTCTTATGTAAACCTCTCCCAAACAACTAAATCCTACTTTATACCTTATTTTGAGATCAAAACTAGAGAAGTCTTGTGATTTTGACGAAAACGTCTTCCTGTCTTCGCTTTCTTTCCTAACTTCTCCGCCTTCCTTTCCTCATCTTTCATTGAGTGTTGTATTGCTCAAAAAAGCTTCATATACATGAACTTTAGCTTTACATAATCAGAAAAGATGAAAAGAAAAGCATATTGCTTTTATGAACGACAAAGCTTCTTGAACTTCCTTCCAAATGAAAATGAAGGTCGATGGCTCTCATCAGCTTGTCCTTTGACAGTGATTTTCATCAATTGTTTCAAGATCAATTGAAGATGTGTATTTGAGTTTCTCTCAAGGAAACGCAAAAAAAATTTCCAAATCTCTCCATATCCGCTTCTTTTTTCAGAAGAGCAAACTTTCCTCAATTGGTTCATTACACCTGGTTTTGCATGTAGAAAGAGAAAGTCAATCGCTTACTCAGCTGGAAAATGCGTTAAAGCTTCATCTACGAAACAATAATAACTTTGAAATCTATTCAAATATTATTCCGTCTAACAAATATCTTTGCGGACGGGGCCATATATAGATAGTCCCTGAGGGACATTTGTCACCTCGCCCAGCCCATGATCAAAATGGTTTTGTTTGGAAGGACCTGCTAAGGAATTTGCCAAGAGAGAGAGAGAACCAAATACATCAGTAAAGTTTTTTCTCAAGTTTTTATCCATTTTTTGCTCACTTTATGTATACTAGAAGATCTCTCTCTCTCTCTTCTTCCTCTCTATCTTCCTCTACCTCACTCCTTCTTCTGTCGCATTTCATTCCGGATCTGTTAGGCGAGTCCTCCAAATTATTTTCCGTTTTCTATTTCTCATTCCATCAAATTCTTTTACTCTCTATTTTTCATCAGTTCTTCTGTTGCATTCTCTCACTTTCTGCCTATTTTACGGAGATGAGGACATAGAAAGGAGGAAAAGCTGGATAGATGTGCGACTCGTCGAGAAGCCGTGACGGAGCAATTGGCCCAATTGGTGTAAAAGAGAGAAAAAGCTGATCAAAATGAAGCTTAGCGTGTAAGAAGATGGCTTGAACATATTGTCCAAATCCATCCATTTATCCAGACTGTTATCAGCTTAAGTTTCAAATTAAGGAAAAGCTTCTTAGGCGAGCAGTTTTGAAGGAATTAGTGAAACGTCAGCCTCAGGGCATGGCAGAAAAAGAAAATTGAAACTAACGAGATTATAGCCAAAGGTCAAGTTGAAACAGATAAAATGATTTTTTAAAAAAAGACGAAACAAAAGAATGCATGAACTAACCCGCGTCGTCAAACGTTGCTGGATCGTGCACATTCGCCAGAATAAACGAGAACAACTTAGTGAACTGTGACGTCATCGCCTCATGGCGAAACAGCCCACAGTTCCAAAAGTAAATATAGAAAAGCGAATAACCTGACTGGAACCAAGAGAAGTTAGATAGTTCACGTCTCACAGAATAGTTGGCTGACAGTGAAATATCTCGTAATCGGGTTAATATGAATACTAAGTAGATTATGAAGTAAGGCAAAACAAATAAGTTCACTGATTCGTTTAGGTTCAAAGCGATTCTGGTAGTTCTCTCCAATGACGGAATGTGCACGATCTTGAGTAATGTGAGCTCACGTGGATCCAGGACTATCGCAGGAGACAGCTTGATGCCCGCAGGCAATAGATGGTTGCTGAATATGCTCAGCTAGGAGGCGGGAAGACGGCTGGTCGTGTGCTGTCCAAGCCGAAGGGGTGGAGATGGGAGCAGGTGCAGTAGGGGCGGGGCACCTCTAACGCTATTTAGACGCGCTGCTGCCTCCTTCGGATTACTCTCCACGTCTGAATGCTCTCAAGCTCAGGCGTTATTTTCGCTTTTGAAGTTAGAAATGAAATGGATGTTAGGAGATGAGGGAGGATGGGACAATCTGATAAAGAGAAAACACCTCGCATAAGGAGGCATGAATCAAAAATAAAGCCAAGTAATGAAATTTAATGGAACGGGCAGAATAGAAAAACAAGGCGCCAGTGAGATTTGATGAGTTATTAGATTGCAGCTGAAGATATAAGAAGTCTGGACAAGTACGAATCATCCAGAATACCGAAGATGAAGCAAAAAAAGTGTGAGAAGCTGTTGAAAAGATTAGAAATCATGGAGCTCTTTTAACAATCCGAATTAGATAATAAATTAAGAATCGGATTGTTCGTCAAGCTTTCATTAAGTACTTTAAAGCTGAAGCTTGTTCAGAGTACTAGACTTGTTTGACCGAGTGGCTCCACTTCTCCGAATAATTGAGACTCACGCTCTATAAGCATGAAATAGAGCTCGAACGCTACTTCGTACAACTCATGAGCGTTGTTCTGCTGATTAAAACCATCCTATAAGGAGATTTCCTCTAGGTTGTCATGGTGAGATAGAACAAAGATGAAAAATTCATTAAGAACTTTGCTCAATTTCCTTTTTTGGTGATTGGTCACAATTCCGTTTCTATTTGAGTTTCCGTTTATATAACTATGAAACTACCACAGGTGTAAAATGGTAGTTAAATGACGTTAGAGAAACACAGCTCATTCACAATTCTGTCGCCCAACTGAAGGTCATCTGAACTTTTGATGCGTCCCGTTAATTACTGTGACAATGTTCCCATCTTTCATCCCCAATTTGCATAAATCTCAATGAGCTTCCAAGCAATTATAAGATTTCATTACATGTAAGCTACTACCGAATAAGGTTTTGAGTGGAAAACTGAACTAAGTAATACAACTAAAAGTGTTAATGTGAATGCAACCACACGGCACAACAAGTGAAGTTGAAATGAGTTAACGTAAACGTTAATGACGTCACACGTATATAATTGACGCATGACGTCATCAACTCAGGGAAAGATAGAGGAGGAGCATGATAGGTGGTTTTTTTGTGTTCAAAAAACCCTGTATTACCCACCTTCCTCGTGATTTATTGTAAATTGGCTTATACTATCTGGATCTGAAACTTTCAAATATGATCTTTATACTTCATAATGCTATAACATTCATCTTATTTTCATAAAAATTGAAAATAAATTGGAAACATTTCATAAACATCTTGTCCATATAAGGAGATATAATCCTTCAAAACGATGTTACCCCAAAAAGGAAGTAGCGCGCAAGCTTATGGGAGAGGTAGAGAGAAAGAGGGAGTTGATGTTGGAGGGAAGGGGGAGCGAAAAAAGTACGGAAAATGTTAAAAAAATATTTTTCCTCTTCATCTGTTTAATCCGCAAAAGATAACTTTTGAAGATCCCCTGTTCCTCTTTCTATATCTCTTCCTCTTTCTCCCTCTCTTTGGAAATCCTGTTCTCTTCATCTCTCTATCTCTCTCTCTTTCTTCCTGAGACTATTTCGTGATGTCAAACAATCTTTTGGATCTTCAAGGCAATTTGCATAATTACAGTGAAAATCTGCGTTTGAGCTGTAGAGAATCGAAATAATTCAGTGAATTGTCTGAAAGCAAAAAAGAAGAGACAAAGAGAGAAAGGATGATCGGAACATTCTACGAAATGTAGTTTTTAAAAAGTATTAAACTGCATGATGATGGAGATGTCATCATCACAAATCATACCTTGTAATCTCCACCGCTGTTGTGGATGCTGATCCTTCCAATCGTTCCGACTGCTCCGTCCTCCAACTAAGACGCAAAGGCCAAAAATATGACCAGCCACTAGTAGTAGCATATAGAAGATATCCTTACTTCGTACCGACTGTCTGAAACAAACCTAAATTTAACGTGTATGGAACAAACAGCAGAAAATGAATTAATGAAACGTCAAGGAAATTGAATTGAATGAATGAATGAACTATCTAGCTTTGCTTTTTGAAAGAAATAATAAGGAAGAGTGTTTGGTGTAACGAACAATTCTGATGAGAAAGATAGAGGAGGAGCATCGAAAGTCCATCAAACTTTGAAAATGTCTCAACAAAAAAGAACATTTAAAACTCTTTCTCTATGAAAACGTATAGAGAGATAGAGATGAGAGGTATAAGTAAAAAAAAGGAGAGAGGGGTACAGCTACAGACATAGAACGCACTACGTTTGATAAGAGTTGTCATGCGAACTAGTTTCAGAATCTGGAAAAAAAAAGGCTGTTCGTGCTTCTTTAAAGAGAGCTCCACAAGCTCAAGGTAGCAATACATAAAAACATGAAGATTCTTCGACAGTTACAGCAAATCTTTGTTCAGTACTTCAGATGTAGACAATTGCACAACGGTCAGACGAGAATCGTGATTGAAAAATAAGAATATCCATTAGAAGTCTTTTTCTCTATCTCTCTTTCCTCACCCTCTCTGTCTTACCATGTTACTTTTTCAATCTAGTTCTCTGATTCTACACAATTTTACCTATTATTTTGATGTCTCTAACTTTCTATCCATTTATGGGATGGACTTGTGGTTGCCGTCACCCACAGCGATACTCTCCTCTACTTCGTTTTGCCTTTCTTCGAAGTAGTTCTCTCTTTCAATGATTCTTTCTTTCTCTTGCTTTTTCTCTCTTCATCTCTATTTCTCTATTTCTTCATTCTCTCTCTATCTGTTTCTCTCCTTGCTAATAGCTAACTGACAACGGAAATTAACAACCGGCGACAGATCTCACAGCTTACCCTCTCGCTATGCTCCTTTGCATTCAGCCTGTCCCGAAGGCTTCACCCAAATAGGAAAACTTCCAAGTATTTAATTACAATTAGAGTTTCATAGAGTGAAGAGGGAAACACAAGAGAGTATAATAGATTAATTAAAAAGATAAAGAAGACATTTTCACAAACAGCCACGAAGGAACGGATTTGGAGGTGCTATGGATTAGAGAATCCTTACAAACTTCAATTTATATTTATCACAAAGATACTTCGCTAAAGCTCAACAAACGAATATCATATAAATGGAAGCATGGCTATTTCCAAACTTTCGAACGATTCCATTCGCTCGCAAAAGAAATACTCTGAGATCTACGAATAATCTTCGAAATACCATAAAGTTAATTAAATAATTCCTTCAGCCTACATAAACAACCTTTATGGTTAACTATGCTTATATAGTTAACGATTATTAAATCAATTTGAGTTCGAATGTACTTAAAACATGGAATGATACAGATTTCAAAGCTAAATGAACTTTTTCCATATTCGATATTTCGAAATCCAAAAATAAGTTTGCGAAGGAGTAACATGCGGAATGAATCGAGCAGTTGAAAGAGTAATATGACAGGAAATGAGTTTCAAAAAGGAGAATGAAAACCTGTAAAATTGGAAGAAAATAAGAATAACTCTGGAATACAACCGCTCTGTGAGCTTCAAAAGCGCTGAATGAAATCGAGAGTCCGCCCTCCTTCCACAATTCACACGTGAAACACGTGAACAAAAATGATAGAGAAGAAGCATGTTTGAACGTGCTGTTGAATGTGGAAGGCTTATGCGTTCAGTAACTAATTCAATAGTGGCCAAAACTTAGTTATGGTATGATTGTTAATTGAAATACTTGAAAAACAAAAGATGGATAAAGAAGCTGATCGTGGGGATTTCATGTTCAAAAACGCAAATTTAACACCAAAAACAAACATTCTTATATTGAATCTATTTCATTGCTTCCTATCTCTCTCTTTAACTCTATCTTCGCTGTTTTTTTTCTTCATTCTTCTCGTCTTCACGATCATGCCATATGTGGACATGTCAAGAGAGCTTCGAGACGATTGCGAGAGAATAAAAAGTTTGAACGAAAGTTGCATTGAGTGACAGAATCTGCTAACTGCCAAGAGAAGAAATATAAGAAAAATGGTTGTGCAAGTGAGAACATTCAAACATATTTGTTAAGAGATTATAAATTACGTCAAGCTCAGCGAGAGAGCGAGAGAGAAAATCCTTTTCCCTCCCCATCTATAGATTATGGATGATTCGGAGAAGGTAAGAAAACAATAATTTTTTCTCTTATTTATAATATCTTATTTTTCCTACCATCAATGGAACAGCTATGAAAAGACAAGACGACACAAAGAAAAGAGAGACATAAAAGGAAAATAAGTAGAGGCACGAATAGAGAGACAGAGCTATAAATCAGAAAGCAACTGACGAAAGGCCCCGAGGGCAGTGTCAAGCACATTTAGTATCATTCCTTCTTGATTCATTTAGCTGACAGAACAAACGCATTATAAAGGAAAGTAAAGATGCCTAAAATCGCGCAGTTAGAATCGTAAGAAGCAGTAGAACTTTTTTTGTATCCTTATTTTTTTCATTAGAGCTCATCTCTATCTGCATAGTTTTATTCCGCGGCTTAACAGCAGAAACAAATGAAATCTATGAACAAGATGTCTCTTGGGAGAAAATAACAAAGCTTTTAAATTTGGCAATGAAGAAGAATACTTTGTTGAAGCAGAAAAGTGTGATGGGATGGTTTTGAAGTGAACATAGTGTCTTCCGGTGAAGCCGTTCCGTTTAAACAATTTCCTTCTTTCACACTCAATTGTTGTAATCAAGTAAGCAACATCAGATTACTTCGGACAAGAATAATTAGGAAGTTGCAACTACGAACAGATCGACTGACCCTCGAAAAAGGAGTGGAAAGAAGCAAATGAAACTTGAAGCGATTAGTTTAGACTTCTGCTTCTTTTAGCTGTGCTCTTTCTTGTTAAGGACAGTCAGTGAGCCACAAGTTGAGCCCCCAAAACATATTGTGGTCATCTATCACTTTGGATTAGACAAATTCCGGTTGCGCATCAGAAAAGATGAATGCCTTCTTTTGAAATTTTAGCTGCTAATCGAAATCAAAGAAAGAAAACAATATGAAAACTACATAGTTGCTGTGGAATGATTGACCAAGACAGAACTTCAGCAATTCGTTAGGAAGTAATGGCATGAGCGGCATGAGCAGCAGCAGCTGAGAGAAGAAAAAAGATTTCTTATGGGCTGCTATAAAGAATTCTCTAGTCGCAAAGGTCAATATAAAAAATGACCATTCTGATGGAATTGAATTAGAATTCTGTGAAGCGTAGACACACATTTCTACATATCGATAGCATAAAGAGAATGAGCTTCAGTGGGATGTTATTCTTTTGTGAATGGATAAATGCTGGAGGCAAAATAGGAAGGAAAGAGTAGATATGAGATTTCTCTTCATATACCGAAAAAAGCAAAAGATAGAAAATGAACCAACAGAATGAGAGGAGAAGAGAGAAAGACAATAGCTATGGAGAGAGAGTAAAAGCAACTTCAAAGAACTTACATGGATTAGGTAGTCAAGAAGAAAATGCATCTGAATAATGTCATCGATCCAATCGTTCTTCCTCAGATTATTATTTCTTTCCTTTTTTAATCAAAATTATTATTTTAATCCTTGCATATAATCGGTATTCGCATATTTTGCCTGAAAAAGGCTTTGAAACCATTTAATGAATTATTTATTTATTACTTCAAATGCAACCGCTCTGTGGGCTCCTCCGTTTCAAAATGAGAGCGTATTGCAAGTCATTTTTCCCGTAAGACACGTGACCCATTATTATGCTAATTCGATTATTGACTTACTCTTTTTCTATATAAATAGCAGTTGATAGCATTTTTATATTCATAAATTCACTTTAAATTATTACTTTTCGCCATTTCTCAGTTGCACACGAATCCAATCGTTCAAGGATATAGGAGTTTACCATAAACCGGTGCTTCTTTTATGTGATTTCTTTGGCAAAACTAAACCAGCAGACGACGACATCTCATCTTTTTGCCTAATTTAGGCTTCTAGTTCGCATGGCCAGGCGTCAAATCGAATATATTTCCTTGATAAAATTAACGCCTCGAAGCAAGTGACGAGATTTCAAAATAATGAAGCATTTGGCCTTATGGCGTCATTTGGACCAACAGCGGATAATTGTCAAACAAAAACAATGAGACTTAGAAGTATTTAATATTCATCTGAGAAGTATAAAAGTTATACAGAAGATCGATTTCTCTAATTATGGTCATCTGATAAAAATATAGAAGATCCTTACGCAAGTTAGTAACATAGATTTGAGCATTCGTGTAACTGTGTGGAAAGATGTAACCATAACGGTACAAGCATTCGTGAAACATTATATGCGAAGATGCTTTTGAAAGCGAAGACTCGAACGAGCATTATATTATTCCAAAAATATATAACCGCTAAGTATGATGTTTCTCGAAAGGATAGTTTTTGAATGAAGACTGTTTATGAGCTCAATAGGACCTCATTACAGTATAACCTAAACCTCAGAATAAAAACAGAAAAAAAAACTTTGAGGGAAGGCTTGTAGAAAGGCAATTTGGGAGGTAGTAAGTACGAAGTAAACCCGAAAAAAGACGCTCAACAAGTGAGCATGATCAAATGAGAAGAGCAGGAGCAACGAGTTAATTAATGTCGTTGTTATTTGCTTCCAGAGGCAAGTCAAACATTATGAATCCCAGTCTAAAAAAGAAAGTTTGAATAGAGTTCTACAGTCGTGATCTACATACTTTTTACGGTATTTTAGTGCTGGATACAGGGCAAGATATGTTCTTGGAACCAGACCCTGTTCCTTTTCATTAGTTTTTTCGTTTAATCGCTCACACGTCCACCAACCCTATAACACATAGGTTACCAACATCGACAATTTATTGTAGTAACCTTCTCTTTGTCATCCCTGCTGATTACTCTCATTTCATCTCCTGCCTTGAATGGCATTTCATCTTCAAACTCAGGGTCATAATCATAAGCGGCATAGACCTGGAAGTTATTATATCAGTTGAGAGTGAGTTTCGGTTCATTTTCGAGTCGAAATTATTTTGCAAATGAGATTTCATGAAGCAATGAATATTACTCTAATCAAGCGTACTGATCTCATTATTTGCCTAGAGACAGCAAAGCATGAAACGAATCTAGCTTGCAAGCTGTTTGAAAATTACATAAAATAAAATGAGCTTGCGCAGAGCTAAGAAAGGGATTGAATATATTACTGACCTTTCCAGTATTCAAAGAGCCTGTTGCGCTGTGAGCAGCAGCCAGATATCTTAGACAGCCATCATATCCCTCTTCATCTTCCTCACACTTCTCTACTGGGGTTTCCATATCGGACAGTGTTGAAGCCAAGACACATGCACCACCCTCTACTAATTGCCGAACCTACAAAAAAAAGAATTGCGGTTTTTCACAAGCTGATGAAGTATACCATAGGCAAGTTATTACATGAAGCAGCACAGTGAAGAGGAGTCCACCCATCACTGTCTTGAGCGTTGACATCTGCGTCAGATTCAATTAGGAACTTGACAATCTCATAATGGCCGGCACATATAGCATTGTGAAGTGCAGTGATTCCTTCATCGTTAGCAGCCGATACGTCTGTGAGCTGGAGAAAATATTATTTAAAATACACAAACATGATACAACCTTTGAAGCACTGGTCTTTACTAAATCCAATTCACCCTCTAACGCAGCATCAAGCATGAGAGCCAAAGGGTCAAACTCTATTCTACGTCGAGGTTTCTTAAGACCGGGCTGTCGCAGAATTCCCTTGACTGTTCTCTGGTTGACCTCCATCTGAACAAAATGCACTTCAAATAAATAATGAAACGAGTTAAAATTAAGGGGGGGGGGGGCAGGAACTGATTTCATGCACAGCAGCTTTATTGAAAAAGTAAAACAAACCATTCTTGGTTGAGCGGAACGAGATCGTCCAAAAAGAAAAGGAATTTTGCTAACTAAACTTTTCTTACGCTGTTGCATCATCTTGAAACTCAAAAGAAGTTCTAATGGAGGAGGCTAGTCCAAGAATCAAAAAATTAACAAATGAGGGTAGTCTCTTTGCAACCTAGCTGGGAGGAACGAAAGATCAGTAATGCCAATTTCACTTCAGACACATGTTATCAAACGCTTTTTAACTAATCAACCAAGACATATGTCAAAAAAAAGTTGGATGATGAAAAAAGCTCTTGAACATACCTCTACATGTGGTGGTTCATCGTCACTAGTTAAGGAAGATTCTTCTTCAGTAGTTGAACGCTCTGAATTGTTTCCACTTTGCGACTGTGCCGATGACGGTTCAGGTTCCACCTGAATGATAAGAAGTGAGTATGAAAAAATTAGCGAGTCAACCTTTTCTGCATCAACTGGTATCTCAGGAATGAAATGATGTTTACCACGTTTTTGTTCTTCAATTACTCGTCGTATTGTTTCGGCTTCTGAGAATGTTCCTTCAGACGCAGCCCATGATCTGTAAATATGCTATTATAAGACATTTTAACCACCCAACTTGATACCTTCTTTTTGTTGCTTTCAAAGAGTCTGAACGCAATGAAACGGCATCTGTCCTGCCGGATCTTAGCTTACTTTCATCCATGCTTTCACCTAATGAGGTCGGCCTTTGCAGAAGATAAGAGCATTGGCTCTCTATTTTCTAAACGGAATTATCACTTTGCTGAACATTAATGATAGTTTTTTACTTGAGAAACAACGACGTTTTCTTGAACCTCTTTGTTTCTTGAAGGCTTCTCCGGAGCTCCCCGACTTTCCGGGGGAGATGATGGAACAGTCGGATGAGGATCTTTGGGAGGAGATGGACTTATATCTTGGCGGGTTTTGTTAGCTATAGATATGATTCCCGAATAACTATCTACAGGTTCATTGGGAGGTGAACAAGATTTTTGTTTCATCAACGCAGAACTGAAAGCTCTCTGTATTAAAAAACAAAAATAACACTGAAAGAGAGCAAACCTATCAATTACATCTTCCTCTATGCATTCTTTTGTAATTTCTACCTCTGGCTTAGCAACAATAATATTAAATGGCTCAACTGAAGCTCTTGGCCTCAAAACTTCAGTCACCTGATTGGACATCCGATCTTGAGAGCGATTCAGCATCTGAGACAAATGTATAATAGTCAGAGATTTAATATGCGATGTTATACCTGTTGGTGATGAATTTGATGGACTTGGTGCTGAGTTTCCATTTGCATACGTTTTTGTTCGGCTACGGCCGCATTGGAAGCAGCCTGGCGTCTTTTATAAATTTCTTCGAGCTAATAAACGGCGGATGATGATTATAATATCAAGCTTTTCTACCTGTTTACGTAGATTATCAACTCGAACAGATGCAGTTCTAAGCTCATTCTTGCTCTCTTCGATAGGAGTGCCTGAAGAAGGCTCTTCCATTTTCATACTGTTTCTGATTTTCAGTGATTTGTCTTCCATGTCGAATCTCCGCAATTCCATTTCTTTATCTAAAGGAGTTCGTTTCAGGTGTTGTTGCATTTGAAGTCTCTGATCATGTTGCTGTTGCATGCGCATAGCATGCTGTCTTCGTTCTAATTCAATTCTGAAATCGATATTGAAGATAGGAGGCTGTCGCAAAAATACCTATTGTTCTCAAAAGCGCGTCTTTGATGCTCTGCGTAGTCGTCATCGTATGACCTAAACGAAAAATATATGAGGTTGAAGGTCATGCTATACTCACCTCGCAGCGACTGGATGTACATTAACTGTCGGGACCATATTAGGACCAGGTGGTCTACTCATCGCAGGACTAGGGCTTACATGAGCCATTTGGTGACCGTAGGTAGAGTTCGACTGTGGATGTCGCATTGGAGGTGCGACTACTCGAACTGGTGGCTTTGACATCTATGAAACAGAAATTCATTAGATTTCAGAAAGTTAGTCAATCTAACGAAGGGCAGAGGTTCGAGTGTCACGTATTACACATAGAACTGGTGTCATAGGTAGTCTGAGAGAAGGGAGAATTTGATATTCAGGAGCGATTGTCATAAAAGGGAATGAAGTTATGAAAGATATACAAAATACATCGGAAGAATCTCTTCAAGGAGTATACATAGTTTGAAAGAAAGAAATAGCCTAACATCGCATTTAAATGGGTCTTCAGAACTTGTGCAATAAATTTCCGCAGGGGAGATTCGCGCACCATAGAGAAGAAGAGAACGACAGCAACAGCCAGCTGTAATGCTATCATTAGATAGCAAGGAATATTACATTACGTTTTAAATTAGCTGATGATGACATAAATTGTTGAGAAGGATAACTTTTAAGAATTGGAGAAATACAAAAAAGGATGTTGGTGACATTGTTTGTTAACAAACATTGTTCAAAACAGTGCTCAAATTCTGGGAAACCATTCATCCGAATTAGGCAGTGAGCGCTATTAAAAGACGGTCGCCATCAATGACAGATTCAATGGGTATAGTTCAATGAAACCCAAAAATCTCCTTCTCAATCACATATAATACGCTGTATGCATAATGGTCAATAATTACCATATAGCAATGGCATTCAAAATATGGCAAACGGTAAGCCTTGTCACTCAAGATATCCTTAGAACGATTTATAAATTGGCTAGTTGTGAGGTAGCTGTGGAGAATTGTCTGCATGGAAATGCTAAGCAGTACATCAATGCTCAGAACAGGAAAGAATTGTTACTCCAAAAACATTATTCAGAAATGGTCATGTTGTTGAGTGAAATATCTGCGACTGGAAAAATGGCAAATTGTTTGAGGCATGTACTCATGTGCCCATGAAAACAGGACAACGAAAAAATAGCCATCAGAAGAAGATGACGCAGCGGATAAGAAAACAGTTTCTACAAGAGAAGGTGACTAGCGATGCTTTGGAAACACATAATCGTTTTTATTGAAATATATCTGGAACGGGTTCCAATACCATCAATCCGCCTAATGCTAATATATAAAAGGAGGTGAAAGAAGTTGAGGTGTATGAACTTTGTGTTTGTCATAGGAAATGAAAAGGAACAATCGGAAAGTCGATGCAACTAGGCCGCCGACGATCTGAGAAATATTAAAGCTTAGCTTACATCTCTGGAACAATTGTTAGAGATTATATAGCTAGCATTCCTGTTCACAACCATTGTATATTATTGAAGGTAGATGAAATAAGAAACAGTATTTATGGAATAATCTCTTCATAATAGAGGACGCAAGTACAAGAGACAAGTACGGATACTGTTATAACCTGGCACCTTACGTGAGCCGGAATTCAAGTCTGTTAAAATAATAGGCGTACGTAGGGTTTGATCACGCTCAAAACAGGTTTAACAATCACAAGATGTTTAACTTATGTCAGAATTATCAGAAAAAAACCAAAAGACTAGAAAGTTTTCCCAAATTAGAGCGACTGAGGCTGTTGTGAACTTCAGAATTTCAGAAAAGAAATGGGAACTACATTCCTGAAAGATGAAGAGCAGTTTAAGAGGGAATATGGAAATGTTCGAAACAACCTCCAGTCATGTCCGATCCTAAATGAGAAAACTAAAAAAAACTAGTCAGATTTGGAGGAGATTCAATTTCTTGATAAATTGGATTCTTGATCGACTCTTGTTCGTTTTAGTTCTGTAGGCTAATCAACACACGTACATACATCAATAACCCATTTGTAGAATTTTGGATTCCACGGATTGGGAATGATAGCCATGATAATGATACGCGATATTAGCGAGAACTTTTAGATGTAAAAGGTCATAGATATGAGAAACAACATTAAACATTCTTAATTCGTCTTGATCTTGCTATGTTCCTAACATTCATAACACTATTATGGACAGAAGAGAAGGAAATTCGTTTAATGACTAACAATCTCCTGGTGATATGATGAATATAAGTACTTCAACTGATGAAGGAAAAACTAATAGACAGAAGATATGCAGACTTAGAACATTTGAGAAACTTCCAGATAGCACAGTAACCGATTTCACTATCGAAAGATCTCATTATAAAGATTGGAGCGCCCTCATTTCTCAACTAGAGTAAGAGAAGTGTAGGCAATTTGAGTTCGGAATAAAAAGCAAGAGGTGGCTGTTTAACCGATCAAGCGTTTTGAGCCTCTTCAGAATCGATGTTTTAGTCGTAAAAAAGACATAAGAATTAAGGGAAACAAATCAAAATAATACCCGAGCACTGACGGACTTTGAGCTATTAAGGGAGTTGGAAAACACTGGATCTTTTCGATTGATAAAGAATGGGAAAAAAGAAATAAGCTAGAAAGTGTTAGCCAAAAAAAAGAAGAAAATGGGTGGACCAGCTTGCTGGTTGTCAACCGTTTTTCTATTGGATACAATCCATCAATCGGATAACACTCCTCAACGAATGTTGTCAAAAACGAAAAGATTATTAGACAGCGATAGCTCCAACGAAAAAGTCTCCTAACAAGCATGCGATGGATAAATTCAGAATTTGAGCCGTAATGCAAGGGCTTCCAATAAAAACCAGAAACAATTTGATGGGACAACAACTAATGGAATGATAAAAATAAGGAAGAACTGATGATTGATCATGAACAATTCAGTAGGATTAATCAGAATGAGAGGAAGATATATATACTTTTAGAGAGAGAGAGAGAGAGAGAGAGAGAGAGAGAGAGAAAGAGAGAGGGGAGAAAAAAATGTAAAAGGCAGAACTTGGGTTGATACCTCCTGAATTTGAAACACTGCATTCAACTATGCGAGCGATATGACTATAAATATGAGGAAAGTTTTGGTATCTTTCAGACGTTTTTAAGTGAGAGTGGCTAAAGTCAAAAAAGTAACAGCAAAACCAACCGTCATTTGTAACAAATCGAAAGAAATGATAGGAGATGGGAGATAGATGCCTGAGCTTTAAAGAATGAAGTGTGAAATAATGAAGTTGAACATTGTTGGAAACTTTTCTTGCAACCATTAATCAAGAAGAAAACTGAAGAGAAGCTAAACGGAATCTACAAAAAGATCAAACAATAATGCAGCAATACATTAATGACCACGTAGAAAATAAACAGATAAACCAATAATGATTGTGGAATGATATCTCTGATGAATCATAATCGATAGCTGGTTGCATAGCTGAAGAAGATTTCTCAGAGAATTCCGACAGTTAACACGCAGCGCAATCGTTTACAACCATGACTAGCTATGTGGCTAAGAACAGCATGACCTTGGCGATTTATTCAATCCATAGCCAATCCAACAGAGCGCTGTAGCAAATTTCCATAAGGAAATAACGGACAATACTACCACATTAGTGGTAAAAAAAACTTGGAATATATTGGGTGTGCAATCGAACGCAAGTAATGTTACAGCATGCTTTAAATGCTACGATAGGAACAAGAGAAACGTGACAGCGGGTACTTCGAAACATTCTATTTGTTCCTCCAAGTTCTTACAAATAGCTTTCCTTGAACATGATAACGACAGCAGCGTCGTTTTCTTAATGATGAAAACTACATGCATAAACAGTACTTCGAAGAAACTAACAATCGCCAAAACTGTAGGAAAGATAGTAGAAATTTTGAGAGAAAAGACAATAAATTGGTAATAAAAATGAAAAAAAAAATGAAGAAAAAAGACGGAACTGAAAATAATGGAGCATTGTATTGAATGCAAACATGGGTTTTCTAAATAAAAAAGAATAAACTAACTCGATTTGAAGGTGCAAAAGCGGTGCAGGATATTGGCGTTGCATTGGCGACGCTCCTAACAGAATCTGATGAATGAATTAGTGAAACCTAGAAGAGATAGAAACGTTTAATTTGATTATAATGAGATGTTAAACAAACCTGTGACAATCCGGATACAGCAGTAGAAGTTGAAGGCTGCTGCCCACGCAGCATTTCTGCAAAAAAAAACGATGTGAGCACACGTGAATAGAAAAATCAATAGAACGTGGAGGTATAAACGGGGTCATCCAACATAAGGTGAGAGGAAAGGCAAGATGGTCCAAATCATCGCAAGCAAATAATAAAAGACACATTCTAGCATGATGAAAGAAGAAATAAAAACAAATGTAATACAGAATATGATGCTAGAAATTAAAATATGAGATTGATCATTGATGAAAATAGGGAAAAGAAACAATAGAGAGAACGAATAAGAAAACTGACCGTATCACTGGAAAAAAAATTTTCAATTAGGAATGAATCAACCGCTTTCAACACGTTCTCACGAGAAAATGATATGAAAATGTGCCCATCCACGTTTTTCACGTAACTTATTTGCATATGACGCGCGCTTTTCAAAAATATTTTTAGTGGTAGGGAAGTCTTGAAGAAAAGTAAGCTTCAAAGCAAACAACATTAGTATCGTTATGGAATTGAAAAAGCTAACAGTATAATGAAATAAACAATATTCTCCAAATAGGAATGAGAGTTTGTTAGCTTTTTGCTAAGGTTCGGTGACAACGATTGGCTTCCGCAGTCGTTATTGCAAATAAGGTATAAGCAATTAAGTTGAGTCAAAGACAGAAACAGCTTATTTTCAAAGATAGCGAAGTATTGCAAACATTCGGAAAGTCTTCTCCATTTCAACGTTTGGACATTTTGAAGGGAAAGCTCAGTAAATAGACGGAAATGGCATAGAAACAAGATAAAGATAGCTTTTATGGATGTGAAGGAAAGTACACTGAAGGACAAACCGGAGGAGTTCGAGGTCCGGAAAGCGCTTGCAGAAACTTAACATGAAGGTCGAACAAAGTTGTATCATAATGCTGGCTTACCAGGTTTTGATTCAACAACTTTGCAGAAAGGGAACAGATGGATAGTTAGTAACTGGTATTTTTTGTGATTACGACGAAGCAAACGAGAGAAAAGAAACTCGACAAAACTGTGGATAAGAAAAGATAGAAAGTGATCACAAAGAGCCATTCATTCAAGGAGATAGTAAGTCACGGAGGAAGACAGTGAAAACAAGATTGAAGCAATGTTTATGTTCTTGGCAAATCAAGAGACAGAAGTAGAGCAAGAAGGATTTAACACAAAGCATTCTTGTGTGCTATAAAGATATGTACAGCTCAATATCAGTATCATGTTTCGATCCAAGCAGCATTTTGGTCGACTTAAAATAATTTTCATCGCACTACACAGAAAACAAATGAAAGCAAACTTTAAAGGGGACTTGAAAACCAAGAGATCCAAAAAAAGCAAGACAATCGGTGTGGTTTGTTATCCAGGCGTGATATCCTCCTATTCATTCTAAGATCAATACTATGTTTGTCGGAACGCAAGAGCGTCTATAGTCGCGATCGACGATCGTGACGGAAACGGAGGATCGCAAACAGATGCTGGATTAACGCACCAATTCACATCTTCAGACTATGTGGAATCCTCTTCAGATATGGTGGTGATAATGTGACGAACATTACCTTCGTAATCAGACACAAACATAACTCAACGTGTTTCCAGGAATTTTAATGGCGTTATCACAACGAGGAGAAGAGTGACAGGGCGGAACGATTATTCCACTTTCAAAAGAGGATATGCCACTGATAGAAGTCCTGACTAAAACCCCAACAACTTGAAAGGAAATCGAAAAAACTTATAAAACTGGGTTGGAATTGCTAGCCGCAACCCGTCACTTTCCTTTCACATTTTCCGCCAAAACGAAAGAATATTTAGGCATATGAAATTTCCGTTAAAAAAAATTGCGGTGAAAGGATTGATGCATGAACTAAAAAATGGATGATTAAGCTGGCGAAACAAACATTACACATAGTCGAAATGGGTTAGGCCGCATGAATTCCATGAGATGAAGAGTCATTATAACACGAGGTCGGCAAAATAATGATAATTATGAGCATTTTCATATGCGCAGAGATAATGAGTATTGTAGAGAGAAAGGTCATGCAGACTAAGCAGAACTATGGATTAACTATATGAGGAGCACTATCAAGATGAGACAAAAGAACGAGACAGAGAATGACAAAAAATCGATAAAACAAGTGATCATGGCAAATTTAGTGAAAAAACGGTCAACGAGCTCAAAGATTGATAAGACACATGGAAGATTGTGAAAAAGGTGGAAAACAATTAAAAATAGAAGAAGTGGCAGAAGGAAATGTAACAAAAACGAGTATTAGGAGAATTCCTTTTGATAAGAGCTGTGTTGATTACCGAATTATTTTGTGAACTCGAATAGAGACAAAAATAGAAATTAAGTTGAACAGACGACACAATATATGAACAGTGTTTCGCTGATCAAGATTTCTTTAAGACTTTAAGACACGAAGTGTGAAACAACTATTTCACACACGTGGTTTTGATAAGAAACTAAAATGATAATGTCGGTAGGTATGTAAGAAGTTTTGGAAACAAACAAAGCATAACATCACGTCTTAATTTGTTGAAAAGCACCCAGGTGGTGACAACCAAACGAAAGTTTGATAGAGGGATACAATAAGAATGTGCGTATGTATGAACGGAATGGAAAGAATAGGATGGTCTCCGTCAGTATGTGTGCAAAGGGACACTTACATACCGATAGAGCGGTGCAGAACCTCGTCATTCCCACTCTCCTTCTTTTATTCCTTCATTCTCTTTCTCTCTTTTCTCTAATCTTGCTCCTCTCATTGTTTCTCAATGATTACAAATAATGTCTCACCATTGATGAGGTAGTAGGTGAGGTGAAAAGAAGAGAGTATGAAAACAGTATATTCAAAAGCAGAGACGCAGATTAAACTTGGAAGAACAACCAGCGGGCTAGAAGAGTGTTCACACAACACATGAGGCAATCAGAATAGACTGATGAAAAGAAAAATAAATGCAAGGAGATAAGAGGTCACAACAGTCATGCCGTTCTCCGAATAAGTCATTTTGCGTAGAGACAATGAAGGCTAATTGTTGGACGTTTATATCGAAATCTACTAATGAATGACTGCTTTGTAGAGACCGAGTTGCCCCAATGGTCAGCGACTTCTTCTCAGGACACACTTAATAAGACAAATGTCTTTCGCAAAAAAGTCATCTTGCTTCTTTGTCAAGTTTGATGGGCGAATTGACCTCAACAATAACCAAGGATTACTCACCTACGTAGAATACTTGTGAGAAGGCAATTGAAATGAACTGAGTGAGAGTACCCATCAATTGAAAGTGAGAGAATAGAAAGAAAAAAAAACGAGTTCACAATAATCCAAGTGTTGAGATACGTTTTGCTAAAGGCGAGGTTGAGAAAAGTGAACTCTCAATACTTATGTGCTGGGTTGTATACCATGGTCTTCTCAATGAGTTGTAGAGAAGGATTTCCCGAGACCAACTGAACTTAAAGCATATCGAATAAACAAGTATTGGCAGTAAATGTGTGAAAGGATTGCTTTGGAAGAAAGCAAACAGATGAAGAGATTCAAGCCACTTGCTATATATAAATCGGTTTCAACCGAACTGAAGTATCGGATAGAACAATAAGAGAATGCAGATGGTCTTAGATGGATTTTGGACACTTGTTCAACTATTACTCAGCTGAGGAGAACCCCACAACAGCGTAAACTTTGTGACCAAACCAAAATATGAAATGGTTTCAACATGTAAAATAACACAAATACACATATAGATTCATCTCGCGATAAGCTTCAGAAGAAGTAACAGCAAAATAATAACAATGACAACAAAACAAATGCTGTTGTTCCCCGGAGTTCTAGAACCAGATAACCTTTGACTGTTGAACCAGTTGGCACTCATCAGAGCCACAAACTATGAAGATGTTTAAAACACACTCAAAGATTCTAATCTCATTAGATGTAAACTATTTCTAACAACTCTAAATAGAGTAATGTCAAGAACATCAGCCGAAAAACAACAACGAACGACCAACAACCTAATAACAACAAAATGCGTAAAACAGAATGTAACAATAAATTCTCGAAACAAACAAAACGTCTTATTTCCTTCTTTTTTGTTTTCCTCCTCCTTGTTTTTTCTTTTGGAACTTAGGAAGTTTACCTTTCTTCTTTTTCCCTTTATCTTCGTCTTCCATATCTTCCAACATAGCACCAAACTTAATGTGAACGAACTCAGTGACATTTGAAAATATTGTAACTAACTCTATCACCAGCCATCTCAACATCGTTTTCTCCGTAATCTTCATCATCACTTCCGCTATCAAACTTGTCATCTGTATTTCCTCGTTTGAATGCTCTTTCTTCATCAGAGTCTCCTTCTGAATCCATTTCCACATCACCATCGCCGTCATCATCATCATCATCGAAGCCATCCTTCAAGAGCGTTTCTCATATTCATACTCATACGCAGCATACCTCATCATCATCTTCGGCATCTTCATCATCATTCTCATCATCATCCAAATAATCTTCTTCATCCAATTCATCGTCTTCACCATCTGAGAAATCTTCCGCGATTCTTTTTTCAGCCTTTTTCTTGATTTTCTCAGCAGAGTACTCTTGGCCATAATCGACATCAAAGTCATCGTTGGCCTCCCCAGGTTCAAATCGCTCTGTAATTTTTATCTATGTAGGCGAGAGATCTCATAACAAACCGAGAAGCTGTTCGAACTCTTCAGAATTAACACTTTCAATATCCCATTCATCCTCCACCTTTTCTTCTTCTTTGGCGTGAAACTTCATTTGAGCGAACTTGTGGAGGTAGCGCTCATCGGGAGGTAATTCAGAAGTCTTCTTCTCCAAATATTCCTGAAGATATTGGGTTAAAACTAGCACGTTACGTTAATCGTACCTTTGAATTAACATTGAGCTTGCGAACACCCCAAGGATCGTAAGTCTTCTTTCGGGCAACTCTCTCAACCTTTCGTTTGGATTCCTTAGGATTTTTGTAAGCGAAACGATCCAAGAATTTCATTAAAGTGTAATCTTCTAACGGATCTCCTCTGTAGTTAACTGACTGGCCCTGAAAAGAGAAGACTTTTCCGTCCAGAGAAATACTACACTTACTTGTATAAGTTGCTGTGCAAAAATGGCAACTGAAGGATGGTAATGCTTAGCCAAGAGTAATAGCTCAGTGTCTGGATAGTTCTTAGAATCGACAAATAGAGGGTTTCGGGCAGCAGGATCATACGGGGTACGATAAGTACGTGTATCTTAAACGCCACTTAATACAATGTTCCAACTATTGGACAAACTTTTATGGAGCCAACCGCCTTTGCTACTAGGACCACATTTACCAGCCAAGCCTTTCTTTTTGGATTCATCTTTACCTTCTTTGTTGTCATTATCATCTGCCTCAATATCGGAATCAACATCTTCATCCTTCAATTGAGCTGATTTCATAAAATATTCATCGCAACTTACACTTTCTGTTTTATTTTCCACTTTGATTATTGGTTTACCATCAACTCCCAGATCAACGAAGTGCTCATCTTCATCGTCTTCATCAAAATTGACTTTAGTGAGAACTCTCTGAAAAAAACACATATGATTGAAACATTTAAACAAATAATTAATTAAACCTCTGAGTCGCGCTTCAATACCAGAACGCCTGGCTTCTTCTCCGCTACCCTCGAAATGAGGATGAGTATAGCAGCAGCAAGAGCAGGACTTGCTCCTGTCGCAAGCTGAATAAAAGCGAGATGAAAGAATAATTCTCTAGAATCACCTGTAATAGTCGTTTCACGAACGAGCGAACTCTGTCTTCGGATGAATCTGACTTCAAAACTTTGAACAAGAGTAACATAAATTGATTATATGAGTTCTGAGGTATAGGAACAAATAGTTTTCTATACAATGCACTGTAGAACCGATCCGACAAAGAATCACTGAATATTTCGAGATGTGAATGAAAACTTCTTTTAACGTACTTCAAATCTAAAACTTGGAACAACAACTTGAAAGTTTGTAATGCGACAGGGAACGAAGATGTATGAATAACTTTGTAAAGTGCGTTAATGTCATCCATGAGATTATCCACTTTATCTAAATTGGTTCGGTTTCATCTGCTATACTGCAAGAAATACCTTTGGCAAATGGAAAAGCTCTATTTGCTGCGGCAAGAAGAATATTGAGCAATTTATTATCGGATTTTTTCCCTGCTACTACAGTTTTGAAAAGACCGAAATAAATACGGAGCAGATTAATAGGAACATTAGGATCCTCATTTCTGAGTTTAATTTGTGATAAGAAAGTAGTTGCGTACAGAAGAGCTTTTTCAGACACATTCTTTCTGTAATACGGTTATAACCAAACCAAAGTCACATTCTTAGAATACCTGTATACTAATCTTTCAGTTTCTTTAACGATAACCGCAATCATGCATGGCTGTCTCCGTGTTAATTCTTCTAATAATGTAGCTACATAAGCTCCTAAGCGATAATTGGGATGTCCCAACTTGTTCACAAGTATTGAGAGCAGAAGCTATAAAAATAAGTATAACAACTGCAAAACTCTCGCTCCTACTTGCTCAGCTTCAGGCCTTTCTGCTAGAAGATTAGAAGCACTTTTCAATGCTCGCCTCGATAAATCTTCTATGTTTCCAGAAGCGATGCTCTAAAAAACGATTACAAGCAGTTCATTGAAACTATCCCCCACTTCTAAAGCTTTGATGAATCTTTCGTAAACTTGCTTCAGCTTGTGTTCAAACATCCATAATACCAATATTTTTTTCTTGTTCAATTCACGCCCTCCGGCGAGTATATCCAATCGAGCAAGAGGTCTCTAAAATCACCATGAGTTTGAACATTCAGAATCATAGAACGAACTGATGAGAATGATAGTAGTTTTCTGCTTTCTGGAAGATAGTTTTCTAGGAATATTTTCTCCATCAATGCTGAAATATGAACATTAGACAGAGTTGCCTAAGTACAACTTTACGCATGATATCCATCACTTCTCTAGTGTGCTTCTTCTCTAAAGGAGTTAATAGCGCCTCCAAGTAGGGTAATGAATGTACTGGCGATTCGTGAATCTGAAACCACAAAAAGGTTAAAAGAGTAGTCTACTAGATTACTGAACCTGTAACTGCATAGCAGTTATCCTATCAGTTGCTGTACCACTCTTAATGACAGAGAGCAACCAAGAAGCCTCGGATCCTCCTTTTTGCCGTGTAACTAAGACTCACAATACCGATTCGTCTATCATTTATACAGTACCTCTTGAGTAAAGCTCTTGATCTGAACGCAACAATGTATCAGCCTGATCGAACAGCTCTTTTGTTTGATCGTCTTTCAATTTATCGACGCTGGGATTATCCACTTTCTGATCGACCTAAGCTATGTTCATGAGCTTCATTATTAACAAATTTTATGCTCACCTGATATGAAAACCATTTTGTCTCTTTCTTGTGCTTCACAATAGTTTCCAATTCAACTCCTTTCTTTCCTTTCTTCTCAGGCTTTGCCACTTGATGAACTGAGCCATTCTCCTTGAGAGAAGAATCCTGATTATTCTAAGAGGACTAATGAAATTTTCTGCTATATGAAATACCTTTTTGATTTTCCTGTTTTTGGCTAATTCAGTCATCCTTAAAACAAGTTATATGAATACGCTATCAAAGGAGAAGTACTGAGCCGAATGAAACGGATCATGTGAACATCAGCAATTCAAAAAATAATATGCTTTAAAACAAAGAAAAGAATAGCTTTTTACACGTTGTAAATACAAGTTCAGACGAAGTAACTCGTCGCTAATTTCTCAGAATCGGCGGTGATATTGAACAGAGGGTTGATGGGAGCCTGTAATATCAATGTAATGAAAAATCATAACGCATATTACTCACGACTTTATTGGAAGCGTCACCAACAATACTTCCCAATTTTAATGAGTAATATTGAGCAACAGAAAGTCCACTAAGAACATAGCATGTATGGTACAAATCTCTAGGTTTATCAGGCTTGTCTCGTAGACCACCACGAGGATCCTGAAAGTACATGTAGGTTTCAAAATAAAGGCGAATAATACCTGACATGCTACAAGAATATATTCCTCAAGCATTCGTGAATTGAACAAACTCTGATCAACCTGCCTATGATTTCTCTCAAGTTCTTTTTCGAGAAGAGGAAAAGCTCCAGCTTGCCAGAAACTGTAGCAGCCATCGACAAGTTTGTTCGTACGACCCTAAGAAACAATAAAGAACAGAAACGCCAGCAAAGCCGTACTTGAAACCCTCCTTCGTATTTAAGCTGCCGGTGTGCTAACCAGTGGATGAAACGGTCATCATCCATGAGTCGGAACCTAAGTTGGGATTTGCGAATGTTCCTCGTTATTAACCAACTTATCCAAGATTACCAAGGCAGCAACAGCACAAAACGCGTATCCACCGTGAGCTTCGACTCCTGGTTCACCACCAAAACCACCCTCGTACGTTTGACAACTGAATAGGATTGATTATTATTTTAGAGGCTGGAGACTACCAACCATACAATCCATTCAGCACAGCCTTCCTTCATAGCATTATCCAGAATACCCAGAATACCTGCGACAGATAGAGCACAATAAGCTCCTCTCATGTCGATCTCCCCTCCTTCGTGCATGGAAAACCCGCCGTTCTCTTGCTTCATTTGAAGTATAAACTTTTTGACTTTTTCTCTGAATGATGGTAAAGTGAAAACAACTAAATGCGTTGATCTACCTGTTTATGGACTTCAAGGCTTCCTCGGTTCTCAATGAAATAAGACACATAACAGCAGCGTATGTTGGAGCGAGATGAGGGTATTGTCCGGGACCGCCTAAAGTGTTTTATTCCTCCATCAAACTTATACTCGACACTTACCCCCATAACCACCGTTCGGATGTTCACATGTGCGTAGGAAAGTTACAATTCCTGTCTTCAAGTCTGCAGGAATTTCTGCTTCCAAAACATTCAAAGCGTGCACAGCCCAGTAACAAAGCCAAGTACGACTTGCATCCAATGTCTAAGTTTGAACATATTCCATTATTCATATAATCCAAGATTCACCACGTACGAGCTTCCTAGCTCTTTTAAAGATCGCAACAAATAGTGAACATGCTCAACTCGATCAAGCAGTAGTTGTGGAGTCGAATCTCGGTGAGCAAGAAAATTATGGACTTCAAACTTAACCAATGATTCTGTCCGCTTCTAAACGGCGTGCGGAATAGTTTCACTAATACTTCGAGGCAATGACAACCTGCTCAGTGGAAGTACTTGTTTTCATTTCATCTTCCTTCGATCGGAACCTTTCAGTACAGATCAGGAAATCGTTAGTGGTATCGGACATCTTGAAAGCGTTAATTTATGAGGCAACAGTGAAAGTATATTAGCTTACAAAAAATTATAAAAAAAAGTTATTTGTAGAGTACGCAACCGTGCGTCTACACTATATAACCTGCCGCGACCGTACTTTAATTTTAAACTGGAAACTAGAGACCTTAGTACAAATCAGCTACACTGTAAGAATAGATGAAAACACCACCGGTTGCAATGAACGTCATTTTTCAAATGAATGAGGAAGTTTGTACAAATGTCAGCGTTTATTCTAGCTACGTAAATGAGAAGGTTGTTGATGGAATTACGGGAAGAGTACCAACTTTTTTTCATAGATTTCAACTTCAGTAGTGTCTTGAATGCTTCTTCATTATAATGCTGGATTCCCGTTCGGTCATTCTTATTCACGAACTCACAGGTAAGTCTTTACTATCATATTGCCTTCTTCTAGTTGAAATCTCAGTTGAGTAGGGAGACTAATTATCGAGCATACTCATCTTGCTTCGAAAACTCGTAAATCAGCTTGTTCTGTATTTCGTTTTTTGCAGTTTTGGTGGAAATATTTCCATTTCAAACTCGTACTTACTCATTATTCAAAGCACTAAATGCTATTCACATTTTGTGTGCAAATCAGCTTTAGGAATTGAGAGAAACTTGTATCGTTCCGTGAACAGACACCCATTGATACTTTCCCACATTTATCAAACCGCATTGTTGTTTCTGCTAATCCAATTTGGTTCAAAGTTTTACTTCATTTAAGTTCGTGTATAGTTCACTTCGGCTGATATCTTAGCGTTATCATCGCCTACGCAGTTATGACTAACAAATAATCTTTCTTGCGTTTAACGCTCTGCCAACATATCTGCAACCTAAAAACTTGTTCGTGAGTGCAAATGATCTTATTTACAAAGATGACAACTCTTGATTCGATTTTCAATGTGTATTTCATCCTCCATGTTTACATATTCGACCATCTATACAACCTTGCTGAATTTGGTCTCAGCATTTTCTTGAACGCTGTTCTCATGTTCAATAGTGCGAGAAAGCTGATTATCAGGAACTGATTAGGCTTCAGTTTACTACTTTCCTCTATAGTTAAGATCAATACAATACTTCCTCCGCTCCTTTGAGTCACGTTATCGTTCATTGTGTTATCAATCTTCTCGTTTGCGTTGCCAAATGGATCAACAAACGATCACAACACGGTCTCATGTAGAAATGTCTTTTCTATCTCACTTTTCCAAAAAAAATAGTATTTCTCATTCATATTTTATAGTCGATGGGACCATTATTATTACGGGATAGTTTTGCTTTTCCCGGTGTTCGTGCCGCCGGACATTGCATGGCCGCTGGGAAAGAAGATCAATTGATATTCAAGTTAATCAATCTTTGATTTCCATATATTTCGCAACATCAATTTAGACTATCCAGGAAATCCTTGAAGTACTATGATCTCAAGAGCGTGTTCGAAACAACGTTAGAGATATGCAACATTGATCCACTGTACCGTGATGTTCAGGTATGAGATGAACATAGTATTCATGTGTTGAGTTGTCCCTGTTCAGATACACAGTTTATCATTTCTTCGCAATGGAAACTTGCTATTAGTTTTTCAAAAAGAGAGCAATTATGAACTAGTGTTTTGTGAGGGTGTAATCGATCTTCAAAAGGAAATTGTAGATGTCAGCGGTCCTGTGCATAAAACAAATATTGTTAACAAGTAAGCTCGTATAATCTATGCTATAACTTCCTATATCTCGTATAGAGGGCGACAGAAGATAGCTTTACTCCAGGATGAAGAAGGAGTTGTGATAATAAGTTATCCGATTTGTTGGACTAATGATCGGAACATCATAGAGCTTTATCATGTGAGCGAGTTTCTAAAAACATCAAACGGAGAGAAATATATGATTGACTTGCAAACGAAAGATAAATTAACAAGTATGGTTATTACTTTTTCTCTACACAAAGAGTTCTTCAGGTGTGGTTTTTGAGAATCCTTTTATATCACGGAATCATTTGTACTTATTCTTTGCTACAGATTCTTCTAAGTTTGCTCTTATCCCTCTCACAGGTAACAAGATACCACATCATTCAAGCACAATCGTTTCAGGAAATAAGTTTGGTAAATGTGAAGTTAGATGTACTTCTGGGGTCGCTCCCCGTCCAGACTACTTATCCAAACAGTTAACTGTGTTTGATGATTTTGTTCTCATTTATGCTCATATAAGCCAAGCCCTTAATCCAAACTTGTATGTACTCAATTTAACGTAATAGTATATTGTTTTACCATGATTGATGCAAATGTTTTTAGAAATCTAAAATGGTATCCGTTGAATCTTGAACTCTCTCATCATTACCCAGCTGGTAAAGTTCGTTTTGAAAAGGTACCACCGAGATTTCTAAGCAGTTTTCTTTTTTTTTGAGGCAGATGAAGATATAGTGTATTTACATGGTGACTGTAATATCCACAATTGCGTCGAAAAATGTCATTTGTACCAGATTAGAGTGGATTCTATTTCAGTAATCTTTTTTTTATAAAATGATGAGTGAAGAGGTTTGGCCTTTCAGGCCTTAATAATGTGTCGAATGCAGAACAAATTACCAGAAAGTATGCCGCTCACCGAATTACCATTAGCTGTTAGAAGACCTGCGCAGGTTTGACATTACTGAGAATTCAACGTGTAATTTGTTATTTTTTCAAGAGCTTTATCGAGTCATATTCAACATCACCTGTGTCTGATACCAGCAACATGTCAGTAGCTTCATCGAAAATAGCTTATGCTCCGATTCAACGCTATAAAAAGAGATATGATGTACTGTCAATCGTAATAATGTCATGACTATGTTCCCATTTCAGAGTAAAACCAATCGTTATAGTAATGGTAAAGATGTAAGGATAGAAGATGAGAAGCTATGTGATCAACCGCTAAAGAAAAGTTAGTGGGTTTGTTTACCATCTATTTCTTTCAATCAATTGTGCACTGAAATTAGCATAAAAATCTGTGTGGCAGATAAAACCACGTTAGTCATTCAACTTTTTTTCTGTCATTCACGTCATTTCCTCTATTTCTTAAGATACAAGCGGTTGCATTATGATTCATTCTCATTATAGAAAATGCTACTATCATACCATTTTTTTCGTTTCACAAGCTGATTATGTTGAATAGCGTCTTCTTGTATGAATAGTATTTGGAATATTTCTTTTGAGAGAGCACTGAAGATTGAAAGTGCAGTGTTTATCGTTACCTTCGATTCATATTTGTCCTGAGTTTGGAGACCATAAAATCGGAAAACGTTTTTATAGTATTAAATCCCTTTTTCCGCAGAAGAAAAAAGAAATTTCAAAGGATGTTCCAATAAGTTTTATGAATAAAAAATCTGAAATATTGAATAAAGGACAACATTTTTCTGAGAACAGCAGTCTTGCCATCTTGCATTTCACTGTGTGACGACTGATAGAATGCCTTTTACAATTTCTTCAATCGAATAGCCATGTAAAGCTAGGGCAATTCGACTTGTACGGTCACTGTTAATATTACTTTGCGAACGTTATAATCCGATTTTCGGTCGATTTAGCATAAGCGATGAAGATTTGTTGCAACGTGTATTCAGAATTCATGCTTTAGACATTATTTGTTTCAATTTCCCATTTTATAAATATCATGCACGTCATCATGATCAACTGCCTTGATTAAATAGTTTGATTTATGCTTTAGGTTCATCCTGCTCATCTCTTCATTGGGGATCTGACATGGCTGAACAGAATGGTTCATCGGTACATGTAAGTGAGATTAGGGAAAGTTCGATCAACTCATATATTTTGTAGGCACAGATGAAGCAAGCTCTTGAGATGGGCTATCCTGCACAAGTTGTTAGTGCGGCTTTTGCTAATGAGGTTGTTTTCTGTATGCAATATACTGAAGGAACAACTATTTTAAGGATTTTGTTGATGTTAAACCATTCGAAAATGTCAATAGAATGTTGGATGTGCTCCAGCGAGTTTCTGGTCGAGGTTCAAGTGAATCAACACGATTCAAGCCCTTATCAATTTACGATGATAAGTCGATTAAGTATATCTGCATTATGTATTTTATTTAACGTCTTCTCGTTTAAGTAGCAGCCCTTATAAGACATTAAATGGTCATCCCCGTTCATCATCTGTCAGTCGGTCGAGTTCTTTCGCAGGGAGCCATCAACCGAAGAGTGAGTCGGATCTCACTCGGATCATAAATGCTTTGGATAAAGAAAAGGAGAGAGATAAGCATGAATTTGAGCAACATTTCACTATTCTCAAGGTTCGAATACACGTTTTGCTGTTTATTCATGAATCACTTTTAGCAAAAGATAATTGATCTAGAAAAAACTTTGGAAAGTACTCGGGAAGAGAAGAATCGTTTGTTCAAAAGTGATCAAGAAAAGGTTTTTCGTAACGTCTCTCTTGAATATGTTTTATTCTTAGGCGAAAACTATTTTGGATAATTCTGATAAAATTACATCCCTGGTTGCTGAGTCAGCCGCTCAAATGGAGCAGATTGATAAGCTAGTTAGTTTTGCATTAAAAATTGTTCTCATCGCCTGTGTTTTAGACTATAGCGAAACTGAAATTGGAGAGAGATCTGGAAAGCCAGAAAGAGTTGGCTGAACATCGCAAAGAGCAATTCCAGAGTCTTCGGAGAGACAAAGAGAAAGATGAAGAAGAGCTCAAAAGAGATTTGGAGGGTCTACGTAGAGATTTGGAGTTGAAAAAGAGTCTACTTGATGAACAAACTATTATAGCCAAACGACTAGAGGATCAACGTAATAACTTGGTAAGTGTGCATAAGAGCTTGTGATTTGAGTTTGGCGAAATTTTTCATTCCCCTTGGTTTTTGTCACGCTTTCACATTGACCGGTTACAGCAAGCAGGTGTTTTATTGGAGAAAATAGCTGAAACATCATCGATAATTCTTCAAAAAAAGGAAGAACATGCTACTTTTCAACGTCAACTACTAGAGAACTCCATTAAACATGAGAGAGAGGAAGGCCTTGAGTTGGCAAAAATACAGGATCTTTATGAGCAAGTGGTTCGTCCTCTTTGCTTTTCCTTATGTCAGCTGAAATTTAAAAAAAACTGAAATGAAAAATTCGCTGAGCTTTGGAGTGAAAGTAGTTTTTTAAACTGGATTGTTTGTTCAGGCTTCACAACTATTGTCGATAGAACAAGAGCATGAGAAAAATTTGAAAGAAAAGCAAAAGGTCATAGAAAACTTGGAGCAGAGGACATATGATATGAATCGAAAAATCACCGAATTGCTTGAGAAAACATTGTCGGAATGCTGTATCTGCCTATCAACAAAAGTATGTTACTCAGTTTTCCTAATCCAATTTTCTTTATTTAGCCAAATGTCGTTTTCCAACCATGCAGACATTTGGTCGTATGTTCAGGATGCTCGCAAGAATCAACCATCAAGGAGTGCCCAACCTGTCGTACGCATATAGAAGACGTTTTGAATGTATACAGTTGAATTGATATCACATAAGTCTTTTGTCTTTCAAACTTCCAATTTTATCGCTGGAAAACTGGTATTACACTTACGGTTATTATTGAATGTATGTCTTATATAGATATGTTTCGAATAAAAATTTCGCGAAGCTTTCGTTTTCTCGAGTTCTTACCTCCGTGTCTGTTCAACTGAGGTAGACCTTTCCAGAAAAGCAAGAGAAAGCATTTCTTTGCTCCGAACTTATTCACACTTTTTCAATAACACTAATGAAACTGAAAGTATGGAGTAATGGTTTGTACGTTGTGCAGAGGTTGAATGCAACCGTTGTGGACGGTCAGAGGTTGAATGCAACCGTTCTGGACGGTCAGAGATGGAATGCAACCGTTCCGGATGGTCTGGAATTCAACTGTTCTGGACAGTCAGAGATAAGAGACCTCCAGAAAGAAGGCAGTGGAGCTCACCAGCTCATATTGCGGACTGACGTGATTCAGACAACTCACGTCTTATATACCCCTCGGGAGACACGCCAGCCAATCAGCGACGAGCTACGTGAAAGCCATTTTTACGTGAAATAACAATAACCCGGCTGTTCGTTTTTTCTTTGGAAAAATGTTGAACTTTTCAAAATAGATAGAAAGAAGGGATTTTTTATGTTTTTCAGATCGAAATTTTATTCTGATTTTCATTTTTATACTTTTTTTGTGTTTCGAAAACCATTTCTATCGGAATCTAGCTATAATAATTAAGAAGAACTGATAATTTTAAGGATGAGATGTAAAATTCTCACAAAGTGATTACTGGCTGATTGTTATACACACGAAGAAGAACACCTTCGAAGATTAGTAACTCAAATCTGCTAGCAACTAAAGAACAAAACAGACAAAAGTCGTGATATTGGTAGATCTAGTAAACATAAGATGAAAAGAACTTCCATTTCCAATATCCTAAATGATTCTTTCTCGCCTATCATGTCATGCGTTCGAGGGATATACAATGTCTACATTGATACCGTCCATATGTCCTTACACCTACTTTTGAAACTTTTTGTTTACTTTGAAGAGAAAACTACCATAAGGGAGCCTTTCAAGTTTGCAGAAGAATAATGGGAGGAGCCAGAGATTAGACTTGAGTTTAATATCAGTCAAGAAGAATATTCGAGGACGATTCCTTCTCTCTTCTCATACTGTAACTAGTCATCCATTACAAATACACGAAACAATCATATCTTGTTTTCCTCAGTAATATCGGCCTTTGAAAAGGGTCGAATGGCTCATTTAGCGTCTGCATTCACATTCTTTGCCCTTGGTTCATTTCAACCGAGCCAACCTTTTGAGCTCTACGTGACTGTACAATTTAACTTTCTTGATCCCAATTATAACCAATTCTTGTTCAATATCCAAAATAGTTTGATTCGATTCTTCCCATAACGCTCATACTTAGATTTTATTAAATCAAAGTTTTCTTTGAAGAAACAATGCTTCAAACTGCGCTCTGGTTAACCTACATAGGATGTATAAATCTTACTTTTGCTTTGGTATGTCCACCGGAAAGTGGTGCCGTTTTTTTCATGGATCATTTGTCCAACAGAAATGATCATTGCTTCGAGCATTGCTCACATTCCGAATGTACAGGTGGTGTTTACTAACAAAATAAAAATCAAATTGAACTCTTCTGAAGGTGTCATAATGTCGTCGAACTCTTGTGTTACTATACTAGCTGATGATTATTTCGGAGCACTAAGCGAGAAGGAATTTGTCAGGAAACATTGTGTACAAGGTTCATTTATTACTTACTAGAAAATTCTAAGAAGTGTTTTTTCAGATGTTAAAGAACTTTTAGTTATGAGCCAACGATCAGACCGATTGTTGTTGGACAACACGATAAAGATTGAAAAAGCCATCGACCAATACCATTGCTTGTCATTATGTTCGAAAGAAACCGTTAGTCATATCGTTTTGAATTAAAAAAAAGTTAATGTAGAAATTTATCTGTTTATCTGTGATGTTCTACAACGAAAGTGGCGACTGTCTTCTGAATTCGGCAAACAGCGATTCAGTTGCTTTAACCCCTGATTCTGAAGGGTTTTCTGTTACGTTTATGGAAAGAAGGCTACCAAGTGAGTAAACAAACCGTAACATGCAAATTTCTATCTCGAAAATTTCGAAAAAAAACAAGAAAATCAGACCTACATTTCCGATATACATGTAGGTCACTGTGTAACTCTTGGCTTTCGTATTATAGTGACAGGTTTACGGCATGTCCCCTTTAGTAGTTTTGATATCCGATAATTTGGAAAAGCAAACATACATTTTCAGAACCAACTTCGTGCTCCTCTAGTTTCAACTTGATTCCACATAACCTTAGACCTATTCACGGAGAAGCCCGTCTTCATAACATCACAACCTTGGCAGAAGTCCTTTTCTTCTTTACATATTCAGTCATAACCAGATTTTCAGTGTTTGCAACAATGTAAAATCTGTGATTATGTTCTTTTCCATGAGGCATACAACGAGTGTTTCATTGTTAAAAAGAACCAGGATGGTCAACACTTGGATTTTCTTGACGAAGAGTACCAAGTTTTAGAGAACTTGTGTACTTCTGTATTGCCATGCTCTTCGGACTCTTCCATGTATGTTGCCAATTCAGGAAATTCCAAGAAGGCTCAACAAGTTTGTCTACAAAGGTCACTTTATTTCATTTTCGGTTCTAACTATATTCTCTTTTAGTTGCATGTCTTCCTATTCCTGTAGTCATGCTTACTATAAGGGTAACAACACTTGTGAAGTAGCATCGTTTGCTTTGGGTAATAATACAGCTACGATTGAACGATTATGTTCCGGAACAGAAAAAGTTGAAGCAGGTATATCTGGAAGATTTATCTTCTTCTTATCTTTTTCTCAGATGCTATGGTTGAAGGGATTCTTTTCGAAGAGTTTGACCATGCATGTCCTTCCACTAAGGGCAGCCTGAAAATCAAAGGAATTGATCTGACGCATTGTTTTTCCCTTTGTCTCACCCATCCAACTAAAAGGTTAACCTTGTTTTATCTGGCTACTAATGCCTTGTCTTACTTTCAGCTGTGAAGCTGTTTCGTATTATGAAGAAACTCATACGTGTCATTTGCTGAATAAGAGTTCGAAGAAAAAGCACAAGCCAGTTGAAAAAAAGAAATGTCGACACTTCAGCCTTAATATCATATCACTGAACTCTACAGAAACAGGTTTTAAATCCTTCCACATTCATTCTACGATTGTTATAGCTTTCCGTTCTGAGGGTGAGTTTTCCATGGATGAACCATCGAAATACAGAGCGCATTCGTCCAAAACTTTTAAGAACAACGTAAGATTTTTATAAAGAATTCTGGAAGATTCTTCGATGAATTATATGATATATACCAGTTGATAATTCCGAAAACAACGATATTTTGGCAAAAAAAATTCATTCTCAAGCTCACACTCTTAAGTGCACGATTTGTGATTATCTATTACAGAATGAGGCACGTCGTACAGTAGAAGTTAGGCAGGTCAAAGTTAACATGAGAACAGTTTGCCAGTATGACAGGATGACAATTAAGGTAAACCATATCATTCATAATCTGCAACACTTCTAGCTTCAGCTTGATGCTGACAAAGCTCTAGATGGGCATTTCTTTGCAAGAAACTCTTTTGATAACTGCTCTACTACACTCAACAATATTCGGCAATCTGAACTAACTGTCTATTTGAACGACACTGAGAAATGCGGTGTTGTAAAGGTATTCCTGCCTACATTTTTTCTTCAAACAAAACTGCCACTGCAGAAGAACCATGTGTATGAAGCTGTGGTTGTTCTGAAAGAGAGTCTATTCCAAGAATCAGGATTACCAATAATTACCGAATCGGATCGTTTGTTTTCCGTGAGCTGTGACTATGGAAATGGGACACAAACAGCATCAGTCTCTCGTCAGCTTGCCTTGAAGTATCGTAGTGACATCTTCATACTTGTAACCTTTTGTTTAGGAGCACAAAATATAATAAAATGGAAATTTCGGGAAAAGTCCCTTATCATTCAAAAATGACAATGGAATTGAGGTCGAAACGTCAACATGAGGTTAACAAGCAACCCAAGTGCATCATAAATCTGCATATATACCTTTTAGGATGCAATGGTTAAAACTGTTTCTTTGGGACAACCTTTGGAGCTGGTGTTCAAGAAAGATGTCAACATGGCTGATGACTATATTGTGTCTAGTTGCATAGCTACAGGACTGCAATCTCAGCTGGATAACATAACTTTGATAGAGAATGGGTTGGTTCACTCTGTGTGAACCTGTCACGTTCATTTTCCAGTTGTCCCAAGAAAGCTGCTGATGAATACATTGTTCAAGGCGATATACAGAGAACAGAAAAAGGTTTCATACTTCCTTTGAGAGCTTTCCGGTTTCGAAATGGAGATACCGTTCGTATATCATGCGCTCTAAGGCTATGCAAGGAAAACGTTTGCGAACAGGTAACCTTGTTTATAAACTCGTGAAGAATACACGTCAATGTAACATTCTAGCCAACTTGTCATGGTAGAAATCGAAGAAATCTACTCTCTAATGGAACAGAGGGTGTTTATGAAGATGTCCTAGTGACCATGAAAGTTGAAGATTTAGCAAACGTATCAGCTCTTGAAGGTAACTACTTTTACAAAACGAAACGCAACGTGACTTACTCAGGAAAGGCAACATGCATGACAACATCACGATTCTACACTGTAGTGTCTCTTTGCATAATTTTATTAACATTAGAAGTAGGATTAGTGATCTTTGTGCGTCTGAGAAACACATAAGTTTATTCTTCGTCGTCGAGTATCACTGGTGAAGTCCGACAAATGTATTTCATCATCCGCCTTTCGCAATGAACATCATTCCAGCGTTGTTCAATTGATTGTTTCCAATTACGCAACTTAAAAATGGTTAATAATTATTCCTCCTAATAAACTATTCTATGCCTGAATACAGCCTTCGGTTCTATTGAAATTATCTGGTTGACTATCCCACCAGATTTGAAAATCTACTTCAGTGCCATCAAGCCATTTGAATCTGAAAGTGGTGATTGTAGTAAGCCAGTGCTTCATAGTGTTTACTCAGACAGATGGTCTCGATATAACCCTATCCAGGCATGCTCTTGCATTTGGAAACGTTTCCCTGTTCCCGATAAGTCTGAAGAGCTAGTTCATATATTTTTCAAACTATCACTAACGGGCTAAGAATTCATTCTCCTCTAAGCTGTGAATAGACGTCAAATCAGCTCCACGCAAAACACAATCTCTCTGAGCTTCATCAAACGTGTATCCAATAGCTGTTCGCATAACCTGAGATCTGTATACTCACTATTAATGGAGTATGATCACCTACCCGATAACAAGATTGTGTTATATTATAAAACGTCCACCCACACTGACATCCGTAGTTTTCTAAAACGACAAAGAACAAAACATGAAAAAAAGATTAATAATGTCTCTCTACCCGATTGAGAGCATGGCTGTGGAGCCCTGGCAACATCACAAGCTCTATCGCAATGTTTTGACACTTTAACCAACTTCGTGTAATGTTCATGAGTATCAATTGTCAAATCTGCAACAAGGGAATAGCATCATTAGGAACATAATTTCAATCATCAAACTGACCTTGTACCAGATATATATACTTTATTTGAAAATAGTTCTTTTCCGGCAGATCTGCAGAGGAGCGACAGAATATTGTATGATCTGATCGATTGTGTACATAACATGACAAATCCAATGCAGCAATGTGAACGTGCAGAAACAAAAATAAAACAATTGCACTTAGCATTTCCTCCAAGTAAGATCTTCAACAGAAGAATTCCTTTAATTCTTTATCTCGTAAGTGTCAAAAAGATAATCACTCGGACAAAAAACAATTATAAGACGAACAGCTGGCAGCATATGTTTGATCCGACATTTCATGAAATATAGCCTGAGAATGTGATTTTTAGTTATGAATCAGAAAGTTCAACAAATCCAAGAGGAAGATATTAAGAATGCGACCGTTGTGCGCGTCAGTTTATGAAAAAATGGAAACGACGTTTCAAAAGTCAATAGCTGTAGTAATTATGCTAATTTTGTTTCTGCAATACGTGGAACTGGAAAAGCTTATGCTTATTAGTTGATTATGATATCGTTGACTTACTTCCTCTCAAGTTATTCTTTGTTATTGTGAGAGTGGAAACAGCAATATGAATCGTCCAGGAATTAAATTGTCGTTTTATGGGACTTATTTGTGTTTTCTGTTGTCAAACTACATTTGTCGCTGATCAGATAACGTCTGAATGAAGTATTCAGCTGATGAGAGTACTAGATGCAAGTTACTCTAAACATCTGATTTTATTTTGAGGGCCAACACGACGACGATTTTCGTTCGCAAAAGTTTGCCTTTCACTCTAGTGGCCCATTTATGTTGGCTACGATTGGGAGAAGGCAGAAAAGAAAAAAGTTCATAGCATTCTTCATTCGCAGGGATGATGAAGCACAACTTGTGCTATTTGTTTGGAACTTTCCTCTTCTCTCTGATATATTTCTTCTCTGTCGATCATCCTCTCCCATCGGCAACGGCTTCCGTTATAAGTCTCGTTCAACTCATTTTTTTGCAGTCTGTATATTAAAAATCTGTAAAACAACTGCTATCTTATAAGTTGACATATAAATGAAACAGTTGTTGCTGTCGCCTGAAATTATTATTTTTACGTTTAGAACATGAAAAAAACTATTCATTTCAACTTACTCAGTTAGTACGTGTGCTCTTTGTTTGTTTCAATAGCAATTGAAACCACAAATTTATAATCGATTCATTCTGAAGAGCAATAACACGTCGTTGGTACTAGGACGTTTGACGATTGGCCAACTGCTTTCCAAATTATTTTTGAAGTTTGGAGATAAGCTCTCACTCACACATCTTCTCCTCTCATTCTCACTTCATTCATCCCATGAAACGCATGCCCCGGCTAAAGAAACTTTGCCTACCTTCAAGCATTTCCTAACCGCGTTCATGGGTTCGTTCATTTGCATTATTTATCCATGTTCATGAACCCCTCTCATGTATCGTTTTGACAACTCGGATAGTTCGCATAAATTTGAGAGCATTAGTCTGATGTCTTCGTTTGCTCCACAAATCTGGACAATAACTTATTAATAAGTACTCATTATGAGATTAAAATTTCATCAAAAAGATCCTCACTCGTATATATAAACTGCTTTGTCTTCTAATAAAAACCACCAAATGTGTCTCAGTCAATTACAATTACCATAGTTTAAATTTTTTTATTTTTTTTCTCAACTCAATGGGTGACGTCAAGTTTAGTAGTTTAGGGATCGGTGTGCATCTTATTTCCGTTGAACACATTCATTTCTTTCTTTTTCCAGCTTTCCATCTTCTTCTTTCTCATTTTGAGAACTTATTGAAAGAGAAAAGAGAGAAAGAGAGAGAGAGAGAGAGAGAAAGAGAAAGAGAGAGGGAATCTGTAAGAAAGCAAATGAAAGCGAAATCTTTTGTCTTACATCTCCTTGCTCCAATAATTTGACATTTTTTTCTGAATTGTTCTGCCAAGTCACGCTATTCCTATATTGTTCCAATTAGGACGTTTTCTCATCTTCTCCATTCTTTCAATATCATTCATTATTCCATTCCATATCTGAATTATTCTTTTGAGCTTCTGCGAAGTGTCTCCTTCAGACGATGGCGAGGCACAAAGCCTAATATTCCATCGTCATTCATTCTCCTCCGCTAAGATAACCAAGTTTTTCAGAAAAAAAAGAATTCGAAACCTGCTCATAGAGGTTGCTTTCATTAATTATTCATAAAATCGGCGTTCAGCTCGAAACTTAAAAAAAAGTCAAAAAAAAAAAGATAATCGCCTTCCTCTCCACTTCATTTCACTGACTCGTCTACCTCATTCCTATCTCACTCTCTCCCTTCCACTTTCTCTCTACCTCTCCATTCCGTGGAACGAAAATTTTTTTAATTTATTCTATGAATTTTAGTTATGAACACTCAAATTATATTATTTCTACTATATTATACTCCAAATTGGCTCTTCCCCCAAAAATATTTTGAATTCCTATGAAGCAACAACAAACTTTAAGTCAACGCGTCTATGTATCCACCAATCACATTCTCACTTTCACAAATGAATCCGAGTAAGAAGCAGAAGAGAACGAGAAAGTAATAATCTTCTTCTTCTTCTTCTTTTTCCTAGAGTATCCCTATATGACGACTCTTCCCTATATCCGTTTCATCTCTCATCGTATGCCTTGTCAGACGAACGGTTCCCCATGCAATTGGACGAAAGACAGCCGTGCAACAATTCGATAAGTTACTCCAATACAACCTGACAAAAAGAAAAAACTATCTCGAGAGAGGATTCAATGAGTCTTTTCGACTTAAATTTACTTTAAAGCACCCACGAAACATCCATAAAAGTGACATATATTTGTTTGTAAGGAGCATCCGGAATTTCCAGAAAAAAATCTGAAGACTCTGCTTGCTTACTTCATCAAAAGCGTACTCTACTCTGATTCCTCTCTCTCACTTAAATCTGCCAGAAAAAGAAATAATTATTTAACACTGAATGTTAATCGCCTTTTTCCTCTCTTTTGTTTGCAGGTGTCATTGGTACCAGTTACTACGACTGTCCCATGACCTTTAATGGGCTCTGACCCAACGGCTATTTATGGCATTCTTTTCAATTTTCCGTCTACAGCTCCAATGATTTAAGTTCTCCTGACTGTTTTTTCCAAATTTAGTCTGCGTTTCTCTCATGTTTTCGCACTTCGCTAAATATTCTCTCGTTCTTTCTTCAATGGAGGTGCCAACGCAAACTGCAACACGCCTTCAACCTCACTTTTCGCATCCCTTTCTTCAAAGTTTTCTCTGTGTAAATCTATTTCCTTAAAAAAATCCGATGATATATGAAGTGTTCATGTGCAACGTTCTAGTGTTCTTTTTTCATATAAGCTACTTTAGATCCATAAGATTGTTGGATGGGTTGTGTTCAAACAAAATCAACTACAACGACAACGACCTCACCATCCTTTTCAACTCCGGCGACAATCCGAGGCGTAGTTTTCGATTACAGCGAGGTTCTATGGCTTCATTCCCGCAATACCCATCTTTATCGATGTAAGTTCCTTACTTTCAATAAAAGAAACGTCACAAACAGTATTTCCCTCTCTTTCTTCCCCAAGATTTTCATTGAATGCAAATGACACATTCTCATTTTCATTAGGAAGGACTTGTTTTTCTCGAAAAATTGGAGAATGCTCGGCACGTTTCGAAAGTAGAAGCGAACAGAATAATTTCTAAACAGTTTTAACAGTATTGTGAACAAACACAGAAGCAAATGAGCGGAAGTACGAATTAGGACGAGCTTAAGGTTTTCTTGTTTTGGGTACGAAACCATAAATTGAAATTCGTTATTTCTGAATGACTGATTAACAATGTTTTCTGGAATCTTCATTCGAATGATCAAAGGTCATTTGATAATCAATCATTCATTACGAGAAAGCAAAAGATAATGAGATTCCCCTAGTTTCAATGACAACAAAGAACCTTTACGAATCAGCTTTCGACCGTTTTCACATTTGCAGTGATCGAAAAAGATATGGGATTAGAAGAAGGAAGCATTATGGAAACATTAAGTAGCGACATTTTTTATAATGTTATACCACCTGATTGTACCGATAATTTCCTAACTGGTAGTTTCACAGCTGTAGAATTGGACCAACTATTCACTAATGCTTATAATAAGAAGGTAAGCTGCTTATTACTGGAATGACCCATTGTGTTTTTTAAAGAATGACACTGACCTAAGCTTCTTCCCCCTCTATTCTCATCAGAAATATGATAACGAAGTTGTATACGTAAGTTTGTGATGAGGAACCCTATAATCAAAACTCACATTAAAGGAAGAGATTGCTTTGAATGCTTGTAACCGATTGAGGGAGAATGGAATTTACACAATCCTTCTGATGAATACGTTCCATGTAGACTACTCTAGACAAGGTTTGTCAAGCATTAGAAATGAACATCCAACACTCCACGTATTTTTAGGAAGAAAAATTAAAGCTCTTAACCCTTACTTTGATTTCGTAATAGAATCATGTGTGGAAGGCTTTCGGAAGCCTGATCCTCAAATATTCAAAGTAGTCTCTTACTGCTGTTTTAGTGAATCGCGTAATCGTTTTAGATAGTTATGAAGAAAACGGGTCTCCGACCGAAAGAGCTTGTCATGCTTGATGACGAACATACAAACTGTGAGACAGCAGCAAGTCTGGGAATTCATACTATACAGGTAACCGGGTGAAATATATCAATGTCATTGCACTTTCACAGGTCAACAACACAATGGATGCAATTGAAGATTTAGAACAATTAGTTGGTTTGGAGTTATTATGATAAATTCTCCTGAAAGACATCAAGACCGAATCACTTATATCTGTACATAATCACATTTTTTGTTTAAAACGATTCTTATTCGGCAACTTTGTACAAATTTGGAAATTAACTTCTCAAAAACATCATCACAATCAGTTTCAACGGAAATTACATGCCCTGGGAGTTGAGCACATCATCGATGAACGCGGTAAGTCGGTTAAAAGATTCTTGCATTCTTCAATTTTCAATTGTTCGAACGAAATCGTAAAAAAGCACCTACCGGCCTTCTCCACTCAATAACTCGGCGTTATCCCAAAAAGCATTAGCAAAAACACAAGACATAAGTGAACAAGTATAGAAATTAACAAGCTCTTGCTGAAATCTTATCATGAGTGCGTTAAGAGAACTCGAAAACATACATCAATCTCCTCTCTTGTGAATGGAATGGGAAAATCTTTCTTGGCTAATTCTTTAGACAACTCAGTATGATAGTAATCCAACAGAGGCTTCGTTAGTTTTCGTCTGTTCTCTACAGTTGTACAAGTTGTCAAAATTCTCAGCAAATCTTCTACCTGATCACATATCGGTTATATTACGACAAATAAACTGAACTCACTGGACTTCCGCAGGTTGTACCCTGCCAATCGACTATGGTGCCAATAGTGTGATCACCATCCCACAAAATTTGGGGAGCCCAAAGATCCCCATGTACAAGAGCCCATCTTCCTGCTGAAATATATAATTATTGACTGACGTGTGAAACCGAAAAGTGAAAACAATCCGCATTAGCATACGCGCCGTCAAGCCAGGTCACGTCACACTCACGTGGCGCACAATATATTATTTTTATTTTTCAAATGCGAACGTCAAGACACGGTTGTTTTTTAAGCACCCGTTCATCTATTTGAATGGTATGTTTACTCTGATACTTACATCGGTTAATATAAGTCATTCTCTGAGCGACAACTTCTGATGTGCCATTAGAAAACGTTTTATCAAGGAAAATCTGTAAAAGAAAGTTTGAGCAATACTTTCTATATAAGATAGAGCTCACCTTCAGTTTTTCGAAAACTTTAGGATACTTATCATACAAAGCTCTTCCTGTCTTCACGATATGATCGAAAAAACCGGTAAGCAATGCAACCTTCTGAAAGTTAAACTCGCTTTTGAAAAGTATAGTAGTGGTTCAAACCTCAGGTGCAACTTGGACATTCTTACATTCAGTGTTTGTGAAACCATAAGCTTGGATTCTGACAATTTGATCGACAATTGCGTACAACTGAAGCCAAAAAGAATTTTTTCAGGGGAGTGAGAACTCACTTGTTCTTCGTTGAAACCATCTATGAGATCAACTAAATGACAATCTTTATAATCCTTGAGCAAAATGTACGAGCTATCTGTTTCGTACTCACCAGCGAAATATGTTGTAGGATAGAGAAAATCTACACCTTTGTTAACTGGAAAGTCATAGTTCAATCAAATTCTGAGAATCTCAAGGGTTACACTTAGTGAAGTTTTTAAGATAAGTGACTTCATTGTTATGCATGCATGCTTGTAAGAAATTCATGACTCTTTCCTCTTCCTCAATTTTTGATGGATCTCCTGATCTACGACCAGACCTGTTGAGAGTATCCCGAATAGTGGATGCAGAAGTAATCTAAAACCATCAAGTGAGACTAGAATCTATTAATTCTATTTCAATTCTTTTATCGCCTTCAAAACAGTGTTTTATCACGCAACAATCAGCAACAATCATTTGATGAAACCGTTTTCTTCGATTTTTGTACTTGATTATGAAGAAAGTGCATTACGGAGTCGATGACAGTTTCTTCCTTTTCTAACACTGTGAGTATCCAGAAAGTGGTTTTTTTCAAAATGTTTTTGTGTTTTCCACGTTCAAACTTGCCACACTGAGTATTAAATAGCTCGTTATGACTAATAATCCACGATAAAGAAATCTGACTGTATATGTATCTTACAGCAGGCGGATATTGTACATCTTCATTTAGAATCAAAGGTCATATTGAGCGTTATTAGGGAACTTATTAACAACTAACCTTGATGATAACTGATTCTGGCAGGTCATCACGATGTATAGGCCAATTCAAAAGCATTCTGCGAATAGTTGACATGAAACCTATAGCATGTTTTCCGAGAGGTGAAGCCTATGAATCAACATTTAATGACTCGGAAGCTGTGATTCATGATACCTCGACTATTTTTGGTCGCACGCCAAAGTAATCTTGTAACTTCTTCTCCACATCCACTTTAGATATGTCGATCCCCTCAACGAGGTAGTCAATTCCTTCAGGCATTTTTCTATCTGTAATAGTCGGTCAAAATTAATGAGACATAATGAGAAGCGCAAATGAAAGAAAAATTTTTTCAGGGGAAAATAATTGTTCTCTTTCGACAAATGTGTTTACTCATATCTATGCATGACTGTGTCTTTCGCACTAGACACAGAAAAATGTTACGCAGAAATAAAATAAATTAAACCACAAGAAGGCGATAGAATCAAAGAGCAACTACTTTTTCTGCTTATAAACAAGTGAGAGAGAGCAGATCATGCACGTTAGAAAAGATGCTCTGACATTTAAAGACGCTATTGATAAGATAAAGAGTAATCTTTTCTGTGTTCAAAACTGAGATATTTTGTTACCTACGCTAAAAGTATTCATAATATGGCGGTACAAAATGAATGATACCATCTATCATACAATTTTGGAACTCTACATGTGTGTATAAACTAAATGTGCTATTATCACTTTGTATTTATTGAATCAGGAGGGACGAAAACAAACTTTAGTCCGGTCTTTTAGCAAAGTCCACAGTTGTAATATAATGTACCGAGTCATAGGTGCAATTTCCTGACACAAGTCATCATTGATACAAGTGACTACTCAGTACGAAGTAAAAGCAGGACACGAACAGTCATTACAATGTTTCATTGCAAAAGGTTTATTCATCAATGCGAATAGTTAACATTTACAAAAAACCACGTATATTGTATGAGATGATCATAACGAGGAAAACAATGACTGAGAAGTAAACGAGTTAAACTTCAGGTCCTTCACCTCCAGGGACCAACATGGTGATGTGATTTCCGTTCAATAGAATAGAATCTAATTTCGTTATTCTCTTTCCTTCTGGAGTCTGTTCATACTCAACCTGCAAAGCAATACAAGTCAAACCGCAGTTACGGTTTAGTATTTACAACGTCTTCCAACACCATGTTCACATAATCATCAAAACCAGCAAGAGTTCCAACAATCTCTTTCTCTCCTGTAATACATGATTCTTTTTTTAGACGTCCCCATTCCAAACCTTTCATGATAACCCAGATCCGGGATCCAATACACTTATCAACAAGCTCGAGAGGTAGAAGTGTAGAAGGGTTAGAAGCTGTAGATGCCATTTCTGAAGCAATAATGAAGTGTGACCTGCACAATATTTCAAGATATGGTCGAATAAACGATAAGTCAATTAATGTTCAGAACAAAAAATAACGATTTACTCCTAGTAACTGATTATTCTTATTAACAATGTCATACAATATTATAAAGATTTTCCGTTCACGTTGAAAAGCAATTATGAGAATGTGGTAAAGCCACTAAATGCTCTAACTTTCGAGTTTTCGACCTTCGTGGAGGGACCTAGAATTTTTAGACCTTTAATAAAATAGTGATATATATAAATAAATTTGGATAAATATGCTCAATGAATCTGATAAATTCACAATACTTCTACCAGTTTACTTATGTTACAGAATAGGAGTAGAGTGAGTATGCTGTTCTCCTTTCTCATTATTATTAGCCTATAAACATAGATGTATATTCAACATAGTAAAGTTATGGTCGAATAAACGATCAGCCAATAACGTTTCAGAACAAAAAATAACTATTTATTCCTACCAACTGATTACTCTTATTAACAATGTCATAAAATTATAAAGATTTTCCGTTCAGACTGAATTGCAATTATGAGAATGTGGATATTCGAGAACGACTCTGTCATTTCGTGTCAAACATAACTAATGAAAATCTTTCAGATTAAAATGAATAAATATCAAGTAACATATGAATAAATATATATAGGCAAAGCACTTCAGACACGTTAAACTTGGCAATCATGCATATATGCGAAAGTTAGTTTGGGGCGCAAGTATGAGATACAAAAAGCATTCAATTCATATTCCAAGCACTCGCTTTTCTTAAGCTTCCTCCTCGTCGGGAGGAGCAAATCCTTCTTCTGTTTCATAAAGTATAGCCAGCAGTCGTCCAACATCAACGTTTCCAACGGTTTCATTATCTTGACATAGCACCTAAGAGAAATATAGATCAGCAAAGCAAGCTTGAACTCACCTCAATTTGACGTAGCTTGCTAAAGTAGAAATCACGTTCTTTCTCCAGACTAGCTGTGACTGCATCAGCTTCCCAAAGCTGCCGATTAACCTAGAAAACGACAGTGAAACGGACAGCCAGTTGAGTAACCTCTTCTAAGTCCGTTTTCAGCTGCTTCATTTGCATGGCATCTACAGAAGGTGCCGCTGTTTGTGCAGGAGCAGGAGCAGAAGTCTTAGCAGGAGTAAGCTGGAAAAAGATTGAGGTTTAGAGAAACAGAAAACTTTTGGAACCTTCGATACGCCATTGGTCTGAACTTTAGGGGCAGGGGCAGCTCGTGGAGTGGGAGCAGCTCTTGGTTTTGGAGTAGCTACGCTATTCACAGAATGTGTCGATGTGTTACGAACGGGAGTTGGTCTACTATAAATGAACATTCAGATGCATCTAGGCTAGGAATGACCGACACAGTGGGAGCTGTTCTAGTTGGTGGTTGCATTCGAGTAACAGTTTGTTTACCTACTGGCTCAGAAGGAAGAGATTCGTTTCCGCGAGCTTCTACAGGATTGTACTCGTGACCATCGTAATTGGCGTCAAAGAATTTCTTGAACCATTGCAAAAACTCAAAATTGTCCTAAACATCGTGTTCATGAGCACTTTCCTACAAAACTTTAAACCTGAAATTTCCCTTTGATAAGTTTATCAACCGGGACTACTTTTTCGACGCCAAGTTGTTTCCATGAAGTTTGTACAAGCTGAAACCATGAGAAACAATGAAGTAAATTGAATTTTATAAATACCTTCCAGTTGCCTAGCCAATCGAGCTCCAAATTGGAATTCCATTTCACTTTCTTAAGAGGAATACTTCCGGGAAACAAGAAATCAGTAAACTGAAAGTTTTTAATCAGAATTCACTTGTGAGGACAGACGAAATACCTGACAATACCCGGCTCCAGTGTGAAGTTGTTCAATTTTAGAAAAATTGCTTTGCAAGCAGTCGTTTACCTGATATGGGAACAAATTGAAAAAAAATGAAAATAAATTTACCCATAAAAGCATTTCATGCCTTGAAAGATTCTCCGTGGTGGCAGAAGTAGTGAACACATTTACAACTGACATACTATAATAAATTATGGTTTTGAAACAAGAGAAAAGAAGAGTTGAAGTAATGTCTGCGGAGAGACATTCGTTATGACGAATCATTTGTTTGAGACAAAAAATGAAATGTATTATGATATGTTTGTAAAAATCTATACGTTGATAACATACGATCAGTTGTGCTCTCTCTCTCTCTCTCGAATACAATGATTCAGAAAGAACAGACAACAAACATGTGAAAGGGGAACGAGAGAAGAAGGGAGGGGAAGAGAGAAAAGGAGAGATGAATCGACGATATTAGTATGATGTGAGCTGCCTACAACTTGGCTAAACTAGCGATGATCGAGTAGTAGACTCCTTATTTGAAAAAACACATACACAATTACATGAGCAATTTCGAAGAAACATTTAAGGGTACACATATCACTCACAGATTAATAAATTAGTCACCAGAGGGAGAGACAAGTATGGATTTGCGCAAGAATGGCAAAGAAGAGCTCTAATCACAGGCACATCAAATCACCGGCGAATCGAAAATATTAAGTATAACATCAACAATTGATTGTGGGTACAGACTATAATGACAGTCAAGAGGACAAGAGGGTTGTCATCAACTAGTAGAAGATTAAGATCTCTGAGAACGTGGGGGTCAAGATGAAAAGAAAGAACGTAAAATATGGAGGGAGCCTAAAAAGAATAGTAACGTAAAAGGGAGTCAGCAGGAAATTAGACTATTCTTTGATGCAAAACAGATTAAACTATCGCTTTTTTTCAAACGAGCACACCTCTACTAACTTTAAAATCAAACATGTGTTTTCGAAAGAACCCGCTAATTTCAATATATACAGTGTCGCAGAATTGGAAGTCCTAGAGCGAAAGCTACTCCGTGTGATGAATTTCAAGTCCTTCCAAAAACAGAAATTATAAATCTAAGGAGATCGATTGGGCAAAAGGCAGCTTAATAAGGAACGGTTTCTTCTGGGGTAAGATGAGTTCTTTCTGCTATCCTCTCTTGTAGAAGAATTCGCTCCGACAACACTTTGCATTGTATCTTAAATATGGCGCTCGAATTTATGTTAGACTTTCAATTCTTACCATCCATGTCGTTAGAGGCAACTAATCGATCTTGGGGAATTCCGGCGCCATACATTTGTTCCAATGCTTTCGAAACACTCAATGGTCGAAAAACAGAATGCTTTCGATTTTCAGGAAATGTTGAGAAAGGGGCATCCTGAATTTTAATTACTATAGTTTTTAGAATATTGAATAGGAATGAGAACCGAGAAAAACGTTTTCCTATACCAATCGGACGTTTTGATCTGATCCAAAGACCATCGTGATACAGCATTCTTTTGTAGTAACCCAATCAGAAGTCTGTAAATCAATTGTACATTTTCGAAATTCCTGAAGACTTACTCCTGGAGCAATTCATCTAAGACAATCGTAGATGGCATTACTAGAGGCTGCTTCGCAATATTGTCAAACAATCTCATTATGACCTAAAAAGCAAGCGGAAAATGAATTCAGCACGATGAGAACTACAAACCTCTCCTTGGAAAGGATACTCTCCAGATATCATATTATACAATGAAACTCCTGACGACCAAACGTCTGCTTTGAAACCACTGCAATGGATAAAGTATAAAACCAAAAGTAAGCATATGAAACCTATACGATGTAGTGTTTCCTGACACGAGTTCAGGAGCTTGGAATTGAGGTGTACCTTGTACTGTATGACATATATCATTATTCTGCAACATATTCGAACAGGTAATTAAATAAACCGCAGACTCGTACAGCAAACAGAGGAAGCTCCTCGGCTACTCCGAAATCGGAAATTTTAAGAACAAACTCAGGTGAGAGAAGTAAGTTTCCAGGCTTGATATCTTTATGCACGATTCCAATGGAGTGAAGATACTCGAGCCTAAGAAAATTTTCAAACGAAATATCGGCTTATATAGGCTTACCCTCTAATAAGCTGACGAAAATATGAATGAACTTCCGGTTCTGGCAAACGCTTCAAAGGTGCTGCGTCTAATAGCTGTTGTACGCTACCCATGCAGAACTCCATGACCATATACAGCTTCCTTTTCTCGTCGTTTCGGAAAACCTAGACAGATTACTTTAGCCAAGCAAGTAAGAGTATATAACCTCAATTAAACGGATAATGTTTTCATGTTGCACTTTACGAAGAATTCTGATTTCACGTTCGACGTTTTCTTGACCATTCGGAATTTTCCGAAGCCTATTTGTTTTCACAATTTTAACAGCTCGTCGAACAAGAGAGAATTCTTCAACTACTTCCTTGAACAAAGAAAACCATTTAAAACCGTTCTCATGAGAGATGAATACCTTCACTTTAGCGTAGGATCCTTCCCCGATAACATCGCCAAACAAATATCCGTTGCAAATTTTCGGTTTTTTCTCACTGAACACCTCATCTACAAACTAGAACAAAACCACTATGACTTTCATAACTCTGAAAACTCACTGCTTCTTCTTCTACAGGTCGAAACACTAATCCTTCACCTTGAATGATAGCTTTGATACGTTCTGCCGTTAAAGTAACATCGAAATTATCAGCAAACTGAAATAAATAGTAGCAATACAAACACAAAGTGGAGCTCGGTCATCAATGACACGAAACCTGATCGATAACAACACAGTGAACAGATACGGATAGATTTACCTCAGATCGGGATGGCCCACATTGCATTTGCCACTTCATTTTTTCGGCCAAATCATCTGTGTTATCAGCATCTCCATTTTGCTCGTCATCTTCGCTCTCATCGCAACCAACGGATAACTTCTGCACAACAGTTTCGGATTAGCAAGAATTCAAAAAGAAACTGACTAGTTGATTGTTCAACAACGCTCCGCAATTGGTAGGACTAGGTTCCACAAGCCACTGTTCAGAATTATTAGCGACATCTTCCGCTGGGCTCAAGGAGCCTTTAGAGCTATTACTTTGATCATCAGGAGTAATTAGATGGGCTGGAATGGGCTCAATAGTCGGATGTGACAAATTTATATCACATGACGATGGCACAGTAACATCAATGTCCATCCTGGGAAACCTGAAACTGTGACGTTCAAAAAAGCTGAAGCTGAAGAAAAGTAAATTACCTATAGAAAAACAAAAACTTTAATAATATTTACAGCAGACCATCGGAAGTAATAACTCTGAAAGGGCTGAAAACAGAATTGAACAGTGATGAAAAAGAATGTAAGTATTATAAAGAATAGAAATCTATAGTAATAATAAAATCTTATCGTTAATATTTATACACTATGAAACATGTTCCCGCATCGATACAGTGTATTTTATATTAGAATTTAAAACCCAGTATGTACCCGTCTATTTAGGCTAAGAAGAGCATCCCGGAAGCTCCAACTACAAACTTAATCGAGTTCTAGTTCAATCTGTCCATCGGGCAAGCGAATTAACTCATTGGATGTCACCTATGAATGAACAATAATAATATCCCACTCATTTTCATGTTCACCTCGATTTCTGCTTCTATCCAATCTGCTTCGGCAGGCATCATTTCCTGCTCTTCCAGAATAGGTGGCATATCATCGTACAGATCTTCTTCCTCACGCTGAACAAGCAATAATGATGAATTGAAGAAAGAGTGATACTAATACTTCTACTTCATGTATTACTCTCCTAGTAATTGGCGCAGGGTTAATCTTCAGAGGCTCTTTCATAAAGTCAGGTCTATCCTGCTCATCTAACATAACATGCCCACGAACAATCCTATCATTAGTATATATAACCGCTTTTTGTCTACTGAGTAGAATTTGCTTCTTAGATGAAGCATACCCCAATCCTAGAAATAATTGGTGAAAGGAATCGATAAAAGTTTTTTGTTACCATATTCATCGTTTATAAGGTATCTTTTCAAAAGATCATCCGGACACGAATATGGCAGATAGTCGGAAGGACCTAAAAACTGGAGGTAATAGGTTATGTATACTATCAAAATACCAGAGAACGTTTCATAAATTTCATGCTTTGCTAGATGTTCACGAAAATGACGAAAACTTTTGGAGGAAAAATTACAAAGAATGTACGGACATCCATAAGTTGCTGATCGTCCATAATGCCTTGATCTGAAAAGAGAAAAAACGATTCGATAAGCCTCAACAACTACTTACTGCACATGCTGCTGATAACTAGCAGGCTCCATGTATGACTGCGGGCAATATGGACATCGATATCCCCAATCTTTGCGATTTGTATGATTGCGAAGAACATGGCGCCGCAATGTCATTTGACTTGCTGAAATCATAAAGTTAAAAACAATTCAAAGAAACCAAGAGAGGCAGCGGAGTTCAACCGACACACACAATCGGAACAATTAAAATGAAGTAAACAGTTTGAAACTACGTCACGTTAAACTGACGTGAATGTGGAAACGTAATGTGGCTCAGATTATGTAAATGAGAGTCGAATAAACAGTGAGATTACAAAATGGAAAAATAATAACTTGCCAGCGGCATATTGGCAATGTTCGCATTGAAACGGTCTCGAATCATTGTGAATATTCATATGTTCTTTATATGACCTTTTGGAGGATAACGTTTTACGGCATACTCTGGAAATATATGTATACATTTTAAATTGGAGATCTGCATACTGGCAGAGCCATCGTTGAAGTGGTGGCATTCCTTCTCTCTGTATGGTACTATATATGGCGGAGAGTTTCCCATTGCAATTAGGTTTAGCAGGAGTTACACGACTAGATGAAGTATGAGAAGCACTAGTACCGGGGTAAGTTACATAAGATCGATTCTTGAATTGTAACTGTACAAAAACTGAAGATTGATTGCACAAACCGTGGAAGGGTTAGGTTTTAGTTGTTCGGATTGCACAAGCATTGTAGCTTCTCTACCTACGTTGGAATAAGCTCTATCACTTTTACCCAAATAAACAAGCTTAAGAGTATTCATAGAATCTAGAACAGATCATTTAAAAGCTGCAACAAATATACAAAGTCAAATTAGCATAATTAAATTCTATGAAAAAGAAACAAAAAATCGAACGATGCCACACAAATGACGCGTAAACGCAGTGCACATAGCTTTCAAATTGGTCGGCAGAGATAAAGCGAACTACTTGGGGTCAGAACTTCTGTGTAGGAAAGGCAGGTGACTATGGGCGATCAGTCAATTGCCGAAGAAAGCTATTATCTGAAAGTTATGGAACGCTTTTTGGAATTCTTCACAGTGTTGAGAAATGTTTTTCAATATGCGATCAGGAATCTCAAGTTGATATAGAAGTGGACGAAACCTTTTCTGTCACACAGCTGGGATCAAATTCGTCAAAGAACTGATGTTGCCATGTATTTCTGAAGATGGTGACCACTAAATGAGATGCGTGAAGGAATATCACATATCCTCTCGACTTTGTTCCCAAATTGTGAACCAACCATGAATCCTTATTTTGCCGCATCATACAAGCTTATCTCTGGGAAGTTTTGAAGTGGAAGAGTTCTCTTAATTTCTCTCGCTAGAAGACAATAAATGAAGAACATTTTTTTTTCATCGTAATGTTTGCGTTACGCGACATGTAGCAATTCCTCTCCTACTCCTCACGTTTTACTCGTATTCCACTTTTATTGAAGTTGCCGAGCTGTTTACCGTTTTTTTTTCATTTTTACAGAATGTGCTCCAGAAAATCAATCATAAAGATATAACCATCAGATTACTTTCTTCATGTTTCCTATCATTGGAAGGTTTTTTGCTCCCAAGAGGATAAAAACCAATGGGGTCATCCAAATTGCACACATTTCTTAAGCATATTCTTCACATCACGATATTTCTCCAACTGTCAGCAAAACTCTTTGCAAGCTCTCATCAAAAGCCGCTCAAAAGCAGACATCGAAGTTTTTCCTGGAACCTATTCGGTCACTGCAAGTTTATCTTCTTCAAACATTTTCCATCCAGGATAGTTGCTCAAAGTATTGCATCTCCCTTCCTATAGACGTTTTGAATTCGCTTGTTCTTGAGGAACTAGAGCTCATTATGGCCCTATGTTCGTTTTTAAGTTAGAAGAAGTAAAATTACGAGCAGTATAATCTCCTCCCATCTTCTACTAGCAGTTGGCGCGTACGTTCAGAAAAGTGAGATGTCTTTGTTACCAGCTATTGCGGAACTTTCTTTTCATAACCATGTTTCTTTAATAAAACTGTTATTTGAACTTTGCTTACTTTCTAATAGAGCCATTCAGTTGAAAAGTACTCACGACTCTCCTCATTTTAACTAAGCTCTTTTACGATAGATTACAGCTTTAACTCCATTGCTGTATCGCTTCCTTCGATTCACGTTGTTACACAAAATCCATCACTTATTGATTGTGAGGTTGAATGGTTCTGTACCTAAACAACATTCCTTTCCTTCGAAGCTGAGTATACATTGTTCCTAAGTTTCGTTCCAGAGCTCATTAGCCAAATTTTCCATGAATGACGCAATTGTTCCTTACTTCTCAAATAGAGACTTTGGAATACGAGAATTATTTAATAAAACCTTATCTTATATCGAAACTTTGATTCTGTCAACCAAAGTCGAAACATTCCATCCTGTCCGTGATATTCGAATTCTAAGCCTAGATCTTCCGATTCGTTCAACTAACATTAACTGTGATTTTGTTGCACTTTAATGAACAGATGCCTTGTATCCACTTAGCTATCTCAATGCTCTTGCACCTCACTTGTCACTATTGGTATTCTCAAAACGGCTGAAGAAAAAAAAAACTTCTTTTTTACTTCAATAATGTTTATCCTTCTTCGACCAACTCAAGTTTTCAATCACCGCGTACATGCTACCTATGTACTGTCAACTCCCAAGCCTCGCTGCTTCACTTTTTATCAAAAACAGACTATATATATAGCCAATAATGAAAATTAGTTTACAATACCAGCATCTTACCTCTCCGCATAACCGTTTCTCACTAAGAATATTTCTCCAGTAAGCCTAATTAGCATAAACATAAACGTATTTATTGTCATCGGCTATGACTGTCGCAACTTTGTTTGTTCTAATCATCGTATACAAAATTGAATTGTTGAAGGCCTCATTGACAGCCTCCTGTTGATCGTAGCGGCAGTCCAAACAGTATGCAACAGGAAGAGTTCAACTGTATACTGATAGTCTTCTCCGGGATCGTCTTCTTCATAGCCTTAATATTATTATGCCTAGGATGTTGCAAGTACAGACTGCACAAACGGAAAGGAAACAATCGTCTTCAAATCCCACATGTTAAGATCACTAAGTAAATTTCCATTACGTTAACCTTCTTATTCAGTATTCTAGAGCACCCCCACTCTCCCTGGATTCTTCAGATATTGACTTCATAGACTCGAGGAATACAAATCTAGTTTCTTCTACTGTTCGTGTCTCATCTGTTCATAATGCCCCTCCCAATGTATAATTGAATAAATGCATTATAACAATATTCATACGCAACAAAAACAATGGTTTTAAACAGTCTCCTCCTTGGTGAACTTGACTGGCTTTCCTCCACGAATTCTTCCGGTTCTTCTGGCGGCAATGAGACCAACCTGATCATTTCAGAATTAATAAAGCAAAAACACACAACAATTCTCACCTTCTTACCAGCACTGGCGTCTCTTCTGACAGTAGATGGGTGACCAATATGTTGATGGTTACCTCCTCCGTGTGGATGTTCAACGGGGTTCATAGCAACACCACGAACTCTTGGCCAGCTGTTACGCTTAGCCTTATACTTATGGTAGGCACGTCCAGCCTTAAGGAGAGGCTTGTCGGTACGTCCTCCTCCAGCAACAAGACCTATCAATTCAAAAAAGTAAGAAAAGCAGGCAATAAGGTCCTCACCGATCATGGCTCTGTTGGCGGATTGAACAACCTTCTTGGCTCCAGATGGAAGACGAATACGGGTCTTCTTGGTGTCAGGGTTGTGGGCGATAACGGTAGCGTAGTTACCTAAACATAGCATCAATATTCATAGTACTGGAGAACAGTACCAGAAGCCTTGGCGAGCTTTCCACGATCTCCAGACTTTCCTTCGACGTTACAGATAGTGGTACCTTCAGGAAGGTTTCCTACTGGAACGATGTTACCGATTTGGACGGAGGCTTCAAAAATATGATTAATTAAATCAGTAAAAAAACAGACAAACCCTTAGATCCGCAATAGATGAACTGTCCGGTATACATGCCTTCGGCAGCGATGATGGTGCTCTTGTCAGTCTTGTATTTGTATGGGTTACGGAAAGCAACGATGGCGAGGGGAGCTCCACGTCCAGGGTCATGGATGATCTCCTTAACAACTCCTCTGATGTATCCATGACGTTCCGAGTAGTCGAGAGGTCTCAACTTAGCAGCACCCTTTCTGTGCTTATTGTGGGATTTGAAAATTCCACCAGCTCCTTTACGCTGGACTCTGATCCGGCGACCCATTGTTTGGAACCCTGTAGTCAAAAATATGAATATTGAAAAATGAAAATATTAGGCAAAAAGTAAAGAATAAATCTAAGATTAACATCACTCATTATTTACGTTAAATTGCATATAATAGGTTTATAAATAGCTTAAAACATTACTGAATACCACATACAATTGAATATTTGTAAAACTATATAACAAAATAAAAAATCTTAATACTTGGCACAAAAGAATTGAGAATTTTAGGCCTCTTGATTTTCCTACAATCCTGTTTCACGGCGGGCGTTGTTAAACGTTAGATACTCAGTGTACGTAAAACGCGACGCGGGTTGTTAGTGGCGCGCGCAAATTTAGCATTAGAGCAGAAAGACTGTGAAAAGGTACTGTTACAGTGGGTCTACAGGCTTAGTCAGATCCCCTGTAAATTAGCTATTTCTATTAAGTGTAGTTTGGTATTCAAATATAGCTACTGTGCAATCTTAATTTTGGAAACATGGCACACATCTGTGTTAAATTATGCCAGTCGTTGGATCGATAATGCCAAGCTATTGGTGAAGCATGCTGCCATACACAACTCCAGTGGCTCAGCTTCACAGCACAACGTATAGTAAAGTTAGTAAGCGTCCTATTATTCAGTATTTATTTAGTTTTCAAACTTATTTACTTGATCATTTTGTTTTCCTTTCTATATAAGTGCTGATGAGTTACAGGCAGACATGGACAAAGACGATTTCGTTCCTTCCGATGCACAGATGACATCCATCGTCCTCCCAACTATAGTGTTTTGCATTGGAATGGTTGTAGCTATGTTAGTAGGTATCAATAAGTGCAAGCAATGGGATCTCGATCGAATAGTGGAAATGAGAAGAACAAGAAGAGTTGTTCAGAGAATTACTGCTCGACTAAGAGAGAAGAACTTCAAAACTATACAAAGTGAGATAAGTTTCCTTTTTGTATCATTGAAACTTATTCAGAAGCACGAAATGTTCGCAAAAGAGCTGCAGCAGCAGCTAAAGCAGGTGCTGTCAAGCAGGGGATGAGTGAAGCATCTCCGCCATTGTATTCTTCTCAACAGTACGTTTGACTTTTTTTTACTTGTTTTAGAGAAAGAAATTACCTTGAACACATCGAGTATTTTCAGATGTGGTTCATCCCCTCCCCCTTCCTACGAAGACGCTCTATTGGATGAATATTATTTTGAATGTCATCCTTCTAATAACAGGTTAGTCGTTTTTCGCTATGCCATGCAAGATCAGTCTTTTAGAAAGCTAGCGACCCGCAGGTCTTCAACACAATCCAGAACTTCGAAGAGGAGTAATCCAACAACAGCTCGTAGAAGAGCAACTCAGCAAAACTCGAGTTCGAGTTCGAAAGGTGCTGCTTCAAGTAGTGATGTTCTTCCCGTTTGACAAGTTCATATCCTTGAAATACTGATCTTTCTAAATTGCATAATCGAGAAAGTCTCAATGTTAGAATTTATTGTGTATCAATATGCAGATTTAATAAAAGGTTTAGAACACTCCCGGTAAAATTTTAAATGGAACTTTGTTTGTGTATTGCAGCCAGTATTGACCGTACTTAGCTAAACATCGGGACTCATCATTGAACAAACGAACTAATAAAAAACCTGCAATTGCATTACTAATATATGAACCCGGCATTTCGCACGAACCCGTAACGTAGATCAATGGGAAATAACTTAGCACAGGAGACTCGCCTTGGAATAAAACAAAAGAACAAAAAGTAAGTATCTCCGTTACATAATTCGGATGTCGGCAGTAAGACCAAAATCCACTTCCTATAATTAGCAAAGAACATGAGAATTAACTAATTAACTGACCGAGAAGTAAATTGGCCGCTGCTTCTCCGCTTTCTGTTTTATACTTTGCTGTGATGAAGAAAGCATCTACTCCTTTGATTTTTAGTGCTCCTTTAGAAGAGCTGGAATGAAGAGAATAAGATTTGGACCTTGATAGAGAAAGTGAATGCAACCGAACCCTCCGCGCGCAAATTGCAAAATGAAATTTACCTGGCCGAAATAAAACGTACCGAAATTCGAATTTTTGTCGATCAATCATCACTGTTAAAGCTGTAGCTGTTATACCAACAAGTGTGAATATTGAACAAGTCAATAAAGACAAATTCTGACCAGAATATGCTGTTATGACGATGGGTGAGGAGTACACTAAGGGATTGAAGACCTGGAATACTTGTTTGTCTAAAAGTTCTTTGCCTTGAGAACGTACTAGATCTGACCAAAGCCTGAAAAATCCACAGCGAGCACGACGTTCGTCTAAGAAACTCATGGTTAAGTCTTCGTTCCAATGATACTTGGCTATGTAGAAAAATTGCGTGATAGCAAGACCCAACAACGATTCTATGAACCGAATATATTATGAATTGTATTAATGGCATGTATTACTAGCAATTTGCCCTCTAGCTGTGTACTGATAGAAAAGAGCTGAAATGATGAAAAGAGGCCAAATAGCATAAGTTATTCTCGATCTTGTAAAATATTTGATATCAATATCCAATATCATTGGATGAACATCGACCCCGAAGTATAATTCTTGAACAGTTGTGACTGCAAAACCGACAATTACATGAATTATAAGATGACGGCACTTACTGTTATATGTTTCGCCAAGTCTATAACAAATACAAAGAATGGCGATTACTATGAGGGCAAGAATAGAGAATATGAGTAAGATGGAGTTGAATCTTAGGAATAGAACGTCACCCCTGTAGAGACCCAATAGACTACCCATAATATATAAGAGGCAGATAAGCACGAAGGAAGCGAAACCATTTACATTTCTATTGTATTCTCCTGAAATTCAATCGCGAATCATGGGATATTGTGATTGAGAAGTTTGTTTCATCCGACAATTAGTAGAGATAAACATGACGATTGAAGACCTTTACTTGAATAACATTCAAGAGGCAGAATGGACAAGAGTTTGATATGTTTAGAATACAAACAAAAGGAAATTCTTACCGAAGGATGATGTGATCTTGACAATATCGTGGGGCAAGAACGAGTGGAAAAGTAGTTGAAGTGAGAGAAAAATTAGAACAATCTTCCAAGCAATTAAATCGCACACAGGAGGGAAGATTTGAAAAAGAAATGGCCATCGTGTGAATAAAGCTTTTATAGTCTGCAAACGAAAGAAAGATGAGATATGGCTCTAAATTCGTTGAACTCACCAAACTGAATTTCCCTTGATGCAGATGAATTGAATATAAATAAATGAAGGAAATAAGTGGAATAATTGGAAGTAATAACAGAACAACTTGACTCGATAACCGTTGTTGTTTCTACAAAACGAAATGTAACTAGGAGAACGGGAACACATTACCTGTAGAGCAGCTTGTATAGCTTGAATATCTTTGGCTGATACACTACTCCTTCGTAAACTCGTAGTTGAACCAAAACTTGTTCTACGTGAAACTCTTTGCATTACGAGGCGTTCAATCTGAGGCAACATTGCTTGAAAACGGAACGAAGAAAAGACAATGTAACAGCAATGAACTTCAAAGAGCTAAGTTCAAAATTTGTTTTCAAGCGGACTCAAATCAAAGGACAACGAGGATAGCAAATATGATCCAGATGAGTCGGAGGGTGAAGATAGTGAGAAAAATGAAAACTCGAATGCAGTGAAGTGAGAATATTCTGTATTATGTATTCAGAAGTTTCATTAACTACATTGAAAAACGAGAGGACCAGAAATCAATAAAAAAGGACGGAAATTCAGTTACACGGAGGTATAATGAAGGGAAATAAGACAAAAACTGAAGAGCGAGGGATAAGAATAGCTGATTCTTCTACTTTGAAAGAAAGATTAACACAAACGTGCTCATAGTTCAAGTTTCACCAAGTTTTTGGATATGGCAGTCTTTGACACCAGTTCAGAATTAGCAAAAAGCCAGCCACCAGGAAGTGACCAGAAAAAGAAACAATCTTGCATTTAGGAAAAAATGCTTAAGTCAAGAGGAGAAACCTTCAGTGCGGCAAAGTGTCATTTTACATTAGATTGATATATGACGAGAGGAATATGAAACTTTATTAACTAACTGAATCCTTGCATCTGTCCTACAAAATCTGAAAGCTTAGGTGTTAGGATGACGAACGACATCTTAGTTAGCCATGTTTGACGAGGAAAAACTACAAATACAATTGGATTGATGCAAAACAAAGCAAAAAAACAAATAAAGTTGCTTAACTGCCAAAAAAATTGAGAGATTGATGAAGCAGCTAAGAGTTGTTTTTAGTAGCTGGCTCGAGACTACATCAGGGAGTTAGAAAGGAAAACATGATGGAAACATGAATGAAACTGGGATGAATTTAATTGTAAAATGGGAACACACACAATGTGTCACATAGAGAAAGCCAGATCCTCTCCGGTTGCAATGGATCCACAACTTCTTTGAGCGGGAATGCCACTCTGTTGTTGCTGCTTCAATCTCCCTTTTCTTGGGCTCTTCTATATCTCTTAGCTTCAACCTCAATATTTGTGTGAAGAGAGAGATGAAAGAGGGTGAAAAGGAGAAGCTATGAGAGCAGCGTGAAAGAGAGATAAGAAAATCTGCCCAGCATTAGAGCATGTTGGACATAACGAGCTGGCAGTTGTTTTAAAAAGAGACGTTTCGGAGAGGATAACAAAATTACTCGCCGAGAATGCAGCTTATCTCTTCATAACAAAACCCTGTGGGATAAAGCTGCATCAAGTAAAAACCTTATTAATTAGTTTTTATCGAAGCTGAATAAACAATAAATTAAAGTTTTAAAGTTCTTCATGTAGTTTCACATGAACTGCGGGCGGGAGAGGCAAACTGATCAAATCATAGCCATAAGTAACATTCAATTTTTTCCAGAAGCTCCATTCATCTTAAATTCGTGAGAGAAATATGAAAAGTTCGAGCTTATATAACTCACCACCATAGAAACTTGATTTGAAGGTAGGATCAGGAGTAATAGATAAATAAGTGTTTTCATCACCGGTGGGAAGAAAATATTCTGAGGGTTTCCTGAATCGATGTTATGTAACCAATTCGGATAATTCAGAAGATACCCTGTTTTAGTCATAAACAATATAAGATCAACAATCAAATCTTGTACAGTTTTTTCATCTTCAACCATATCGAATCTACCCAAAATAGGAAGATTGTAGATGTACGCGAACTCAGAAGCATGTACGGACCCTGTATAAGTTAAGCAATACAAGATACAAGACTACAGCATTAACACCTCTGGCTGATTCTGGGATGTCATAGCCTTGGAAAATTACAGGGTTGTAATGATCTAAGGAGTAAACATATACAGGCCAACCACCAGCTTTTTTCTGAGCAAGTTCTTCTGCTGCGGGAGCAGCAAAACTTAAAGAGTTCAAGATCTTAGAAAATGTATTATCGAAATGAGATGAGAGGATACCTCAGTGTATTTGTCCAAATAGAATCCTCTGTCTTTCACTTCATTAGTCCGATCGAGGAAATATCTTCTAACTTCATCTAAAACTTTCGACCTGTTAGGACCAAAGTCTTTCTCTCGAATGAATTTCTAAATAAACTATGTTGTGGAAGAGAAGCTAACGATAGCCAACTTCAAGATAGTGATTAAGACTTTCAAGTCCAAAATTGCGTATTCCTTCCACACCAGGATAATAGCGGTGGATAGATTGAGATTTTCCAAGAAGAGCTTAATCTCATGGTATTAATCAAGAATCAGATTAACACTGACTGAAAAAGCCAGCATCTTTGTTAGAGATCCCCAATAATGATGGTACTGGTCGTCCTTGTTTGATCAATTCTGAGGGAGCGGCAGGGAAGAAATCACCATCAATGACAGGACCCCACTTAATGAGAGAAAGGTCGTCTCGTGTATAGCCCTGTAATATTTCAATTTCATACTAAACAGCAGTTAATCAAACAAATACAATTTCCAAAACAGCTTGATGCATTTCAGATATGCTTTTGTTTTTCAGGCAAGTCTTGGTATTTTTCTCACAACCCAATTGCTGAATGAAGTGACGATGAAATCAAATATCAATCTTTGTCAATACTTTTACAAGTTCAAGTGTTGCTTCTGGAACACGATGTCCTAAAGCCCAAGAAGCAAATGGACTTCCTGACATTTCTATTGTTGAGTACACATAATCTGAAGAAATTGTTAGTTCCTATCATTTGTGTAAATAAGAACTTCAAACCTCTAGAATGAGGACTAAGAGCCAGTTGGCCGGCTGCAGCTGAACCTGCACTGTAACCAAAAACAGTTATCTTTTCAGGATTCCCTCCGAACTCTTTAATGTTATCATAAACGAATCTAAGAAAGATAATGTAAAGATGTAAGAAAATCAAAATAACTTCAGCGATTGAGTCAAATCCCATAGTCCCAAGTTTTCAATAATTTCATCATCACTTTCTAAAGATAGGAATCCTAAAGCATATTAATTAGTGGTTTTAAAAAGGAAATGGACGGCGTTTAGCACAAACGTCGTTCACGTGATAGTTGTTCACGTAATGATTATTCAGTTGAGATAATTCGCTTGGAACGGTTGCATTAAAAACCATACAACGTTTGATATGTTCATACCGCTAAACCTTTCGGAAAAAGGTTGCGAAAGGGCGTAATTGCGGAATACAGAATACAAAGACAGAATGGAAACTTCCTTTCGAATAGAATTTTCCATCATTCGTAAGTTTTGTTTTCCCCTGGTTATAGACTTTAAAAATCACCTAAGAACCCGATGCGGTATTGAGTAGTCACTACAATAACATCTTGTTGTACATATAAATCAGCGAATCCCTGAAGCATGTAAGTTTGCTGAGCCGATTAGTATATTTGCACCTTGTATCCATATATACTAGCAGACCCAATTTCATAACCACCTCCATGTATACTGAATAGTACAGGGAAACCATCCGAAGGAGGCTTAAACTCGAAACCTCCAAGCTGCTTATTTCAATGAAAATATGATACCGTTGTGGCTGGTCTTATCACATTTAATGTCAAGCAATCTTCACTTGATGGGAAAACGGAGGCATTAATGAAGTGTGGAATACAGTCGAAACCAAATTTAGTTCCATCTCTGTGTCCCCAATTATCAATAGGCTCCGGTTTCTAAAGTAATCACTTAAAAAATAACTACATAACTAATTCAAACCTCAAGCCTCAAGTTGTCCACGGGTGGTTTGGCAAACGGGATATTCAAGAAAACATCAACATCTTTTTTTTGTGCAGCTGTGTATTTGAAACCAGTTATAGAGCCATGTTTAGTGCTAACTTTCAATCCTTCATCTGCATAAGCTCGAAGAGTTAGTGTGACCACTAAGAATAGCTGTAGGATCCTTTTACTCATAAAATCTGCAACAGAAAACAAAACTGATAGGATCAAAAAACAAAATCGAAACTGTTCGAACTTCCTTTGATATATGTTCTTTTCTACTGAATTGGTAAAAAGAGACATATATCAATATAAAGGCTTTCATCAAACTGTCAGAAAAGTTTTGCAACTACTAACTAATCGATTTTTTGATAAGAATTGTTTGTGGAACATCTTACACGCCGTAATAGCAAAACAATCCTGAATTTGAAGTATTCTTCAGAGAATTCCGGCTTCAACCATTAGTTGAGTAAACTATTAAAGAAATTCAGAGTATTTCGAATACAAGCTGATGTTGTTTCATGTACACTAAATATATTAATCGTTTTTCGATTTGAATAAACCGCCGACTCGACCAACCGTACTCGGCCTCTACATTTTTTAAAATGAACTATTGCCACTCGCAATATTCAAACTAGTTGTTTACAAAAAACTATGTTTCCTAACGAAACCTCTGAACGAGCTTTTATTAAAAAGTTATTAATTTATAGAACAGACTATATTTTGTTGATTTCTTATCAGTGCTCCCCAAGCTGAAGAATTCGAGTATTACAGTATGTGATGCAGATGTTTCGTTCTCAGTAATAGCTTATTATATTACATTACATGTTGTAAGAGGGAAGGCTGTAGAATCCAAAAAAATCGAAAAGAACTGAAGGTAGCAGTTTCAGTTTTAAAATTTCTTGCTGCTCAATCATTGTTGTGCTAATCAGATCACAAAACGTTATGAATGACGCAAACTAATTCATGTGATCTGCTGATTGTCTATGAGTCGTCTTTGATAAGCTGTTGTAACCTATTGATCAAAGAAGCTTCTGATGAATTGAATGTTGGTCTACCGTTTTACCATCCCCGGAGAATGCTGAAACCTTATAATGTATAAAAGTACATTAAGTAGGAAATAGATAATTATCGGTGATAGTGCATGATCCAACTTTTATCGTTTTAATGAGCTTAACAAGCGAAGATGGTAGAGATACTTTGATCAGCAAGAATATTTCCAGAAGCTTTACTGTTTTGTTCATAAAAATTTTTTATTCGGTGATATTGCTCGTAAAAAGCATCCTGAAAACATAATTCATGAAGGCGTGGTTACGACATCTGGAAGCATATCTCCCAGTTTTTACGATCACATGTGTATTAAAATAATGTGATGGCTATCATCAGTATTGTGATCAGTTTTACCTGAATACGCAAACATTTTTATCAGAAACGGGAACAGGTATAACCGGATGGGCTTCAGATCCGGGTCAGGAACCTATCTGAGTGTAAGGTAGCAAGATGGTTTTACTTTCGACTCATTTCTAATCTACCAATATCAGCCTATCATCAGAAAATCTTTTATTAGGTACATTTTGTATCGCGATTTTATAACTTTTCCACATTTCGCTAATGGACCGCCTTTTCACTGATAACAAAGCTCAACGAGCAGATGAAGTATAAATACCAGAGGTTCGTGGGTATGAACAGGCTATATCTGTTGTATCCTCACATCTTTCTCTCCTCGGCATACATTCCGAGTCTTATTTTTTGTTTGTAGGTATGAAGACCCTTTTCCTCGTCGCCGTTTTGGCGACTGCTCTCGCCAATGCTGCCGTTTTCAAGATGGAGACCAAGAGCCACGGCTCTATGATCGCCAGAATGGTCAAGTAAGCATCACTGATCCGTTCGCATTATCATCTCTCACTTCAAGGCAAAACCTTCTTCAAGAGTACCTTGCTGAGAAGAACTTGGCTCGTGCCCAAATTCTTGCCACCGGAACTCAACCATTCATCGATTATTCTGATGATTTCTACCTCGGAAACATCACCCTCGGAACTCCAGGTAGCTTTCACATTCTGAGTCCACACTCAAGAACTTATTTCAGCTCAAACTTTCACCATTGTTCCCGATACTGGATCTTCTAACCTCTGGGTTATTGATGCCGCCTGTAACACCCAAGCTTGCAACGGATACCCAGCCTCTGGATTCACTAAGGACAAATTCGACACCACCAAGTCCAGCACTTTCGTTAAGGAGGACCGCAAGTTCTCTCTTCGTTATGGTTCCGGATCTTGCAACGGTTACCTTGGAAAGGATGTCCTCACCGTCGCTGGATTGAGCTACCCTACCCAAGAGTTCGGAGTTGCCACTCACCTCGCCACCGTCTTCGGATACCAACCAGTTGACGGTATCATGGGTCTTGGATGGCCAGCTCTTGCTGCTGACAAGGTTGTACCACCAATGCAAAACATGTTGAACTTGTTGGATAGCCCAGTCTTCACCGCCTGGATGGACAGAAAGGTCCACGGATCCAACGGAGGAAACGGAGGAGTTATCACTTACGGAGCTCTCGACACCACCAACTGTGATGCTACTTACACCTACGTCAAGCTCTCCGCTGAGACTTACTGGCAATTCCCAATCGAAGGATTCTCTATCGGATCTTACTCTGAGAAGAGAAAGGACCAAGTTATCTCTGACACCGGTACCTCCTGGATCGGTTTGCCAGAAAATGTCCTCGAAGGAATCGTCAAGCAAACTGGAGCCAAATACAACCCAATCCAAGAGCTCTACATTGTTCCATGCACCAAGCAATCCACTCTTCCAGACTTGGTTTTCACCATCAACGGAAACACCTACAACGTTCCTTCTGTCGAATACGTTCTTGACCTCCAACTCGGAGAAGGAAACTGTGCTCTCACTTTCTTCGGAATGAACACTGGAGGTTTTGGACCATCCTGGATCCTCGGAGACACCTGGATCAGAACCTACTGCCAAGCTTACGATATTGGAAACAAGCAAATTGGATTCTCCAAGGCCAAGCACACCCTCCAATAAATAAATTAGCTGTGAATTATAATAATAAAATTAATAAATATGAAAAAATAATTTTCTTCTTATTGTTGAGTACTGGAAACAGATGATAATTTTTAATGAGTAGAGATTAACAGTCACTGGAATTTTCGATTCTTCTCTCTATCATGCGGTAAATTTAAGATAAGACTGATTTGAAAAAATGTCCGAACAATTCAAAGAGCTTAACTGACCACGTGATTGGCATTATCTCCTTGAATCGGTGTTTAGTATGATGTAACTGCCTTGCTCTATCAATTATTGCGAATTGGGAAAGCAAACCGTTAGACTTTACCGAAGTTCTCGTGATCAATCTTCTTGATGTGAAAAAGAAGAAGCGTTATATTCTGTCGCCTCAAAGAGATTCGCGTTTCTGCGAGAACGCGACCTATCTTATCATACAAGTTTGAGTAGCGCGTTATCAGACGATTCAAAGATTAATCCCTATATGGTCGAGAACTCTGATGAACTTTCAAAAGGTTAATACGGGAGTACCTAGACAGTTCCATTGAGATTACTCATAGTTCATCTCAAATACCTCTGAAAGTCCTTTTTGAAATAGTCTCTTCTTGTCCTCAATCTATTAGCGTTTATTTATTCAATCTTATCTCACTTTGCAATTCCATTCATCCGACTCACATGTCGTCATTGAAGGTCCGTTTTCAATTTCATACAGCCAAAAGTAAGATAAGACCTGATAATAACTTCGATGTGATAAGACTTTCATAAAAGTGGAAAAGCCTCCTCAGAGACCTGATTGCCTAGGAAGTTCTTCGCTTCTTCGCTACTTAACGTTCTCCATATTTTCACTCAATCATCACTGTTTTTTTCAGAATGAAAACCTTCATTCTCTTAGCCGCATGCTTGGCGGTGGCCAGTGCCGAGGTTTTCCAAATGCCAACCAGAAATGCTGGTTCCATTAGGGCTAAGCTTCTGAAGTATGAGCCTAATTCAAACGTATTGATTAATGAAAACCATTCAGACAAGGAGAAGATAAGTATCACGAGTATCTTGCTTTCCTTCACAAGAGCCGTGTTTCAAACCTTGCCACAGGAAGCCAACCAGTTTTCGATTACTTCGATGACTTCTATCTTTCTAACATAACTCTTGGAACTCCAGGTAAATTTTTTGAAGAGTACGCTGTTGATGATTCATTTCCTTAGCTCAATCTTTCACTATTGTTCCTGACACTGGATCTTCGAACCTCTGGGTAATTGATGCGGGTTGTACCACCGATGCCTGCAACGGATATGCTGACAGGTACGAAAGATAAGTGATTTTGTAAGTCATAGTTAAACTTTAGTGGATACACCAAGGACAAATTTGACACCACCAAGTCTACCACCTACCAATCAGAATCCACCAAATTCAGCATTGCTTACGGTTCTGGTGACTGTGCCGGTCACTTGGCTAAGGATACTCTCAGCTTCGCGGGATTAACTTATGCTACTCAAGAGTTCGGAGTCGCCACTACTATCGCTGATGTCTTCGGATACCAACCAGTTGACGGAATCATGGGTCTTGGATGGCCATCCCTTGCTGTTGACAACGTTGTACCACCAATACAGAATATCCTTCCGCAGCTCGACCAGCCTCTTTTCACCTTCTGGTTGGACAGAAAGGCAAGTTTTTAAGTTCAATTTTGCAATCACAAGCCTCATTTTTAAGCTTTCCCCTAGCCAAGGAGGAGCTGCCGGACAAATCACTTATGGAGGTTTCGATAATGCTAACTGTCAGCCAAACATTGATTATGTCCCACTCTCCGACAAATCATACTGGCAATTCACTCAAGATTCTTTCTCAATTGGATCTTATTCTTTCAACCAAGCTGCCCAAGTTATCTCTGACACTGGTACTTCCTGGATCGGATGCCCAGACGCTGTTCTCAGCGGAGTATGAGCAAAACATGCAGAATTAATTTTAATTCCTATTTTTAGATTGTTAAACAAACAAAGGCTACCTACGACTTTATCGACCAACTTTACACAGTTCCATGCTCATCCCAGACCACCCTTCCCGACTTAGTATTCACTATCGGAGGAAAAAAGTTCACTGTACCATCAGTCGAATACGTCCTGGACCTCGGACTCAGCAGAAACAGAGTATTTCCTAATTTGAAGTTACACTTAAACAAACACAATTCATTTCCAGTGTGTTCTCACTTTCTTCGGGATGGGATCTGGATTCGGCGGACCAACCTGGATTCTAGGTGATACCTTCATCCGTACTTATTGCCAAGTATATGATGTCGGAAATGGAAGAATCGGGTTTGCACTCGCCAATCACCAACTTGCCAACTAAATGGAGAAATCCGGGAATGTAAACTTCGCTGTATATTATCGTAATAAATATAATTATTTAACGTTTACTCAATTCCCAGAAAGCATACAAAACTTCCTTTAAGAATCTTCATAGTATGACTATAAGATAAATTTGTCATCTCTCTTTGAGTCTACACTGTAACAAATGTACTTCTGTACATATTAAATAGAGCCACACTTCTGTCACATTATGTTACCACAATCCTGTAAAAAAAAACTCGAAACAATTGTTCCTCCAGTCATTCAAAGAAAACTATTTCCAGAGATAATATTTCGTAAGTTTGTTGGATCAATTGACAAATACAACTCTATTTACAGCTTCATTCCATTTCGTAGACAGTGATCAACTCACAAACTCTCAGAAAGTTTAACAATAAAAACAACATCCAGCTCAAACTTCCATATTAAGAAAACTTGGCAGTTCAACACCTTTTAGGCGGTGGGATGGGCTGCGCATGTGCGCCGACATCCAACTTCCTTAAATTACACAAATACAAGTCAAGTACGCATAGAAAACGTACGATTTTTTCGTGATGGGTGTCTTGAATGAAGCAGAACTCAGACGAACAGTTTTAATGAGCTGAAATTATAGAACTGAACTGAAACTGATGGAATAAACCTCAGGTTTTGCTACTCCTATTGCTCGTTTCTTACAAGAGTTGGTTGGATACTTCCCCTGAAAGGAGAACATAAACGAAAATATTTAGGATAAACCGTGAAATTTTCCATTGGAGAAGATAGTCTACACTTCGATGTTCCAGAAACAATATCGTTGATCTAAAGAAAAACGTGGGTGAAAAGAGTCGTGTTAAGAGTTGAGTACACCGTCATCAGGATCGCTAGGCTTTATGAATACTGGAACCGCTGTATTAGATGAGTGACTTCTCTTAATGTCAGCAGGAGAATCTGAAGGCAGAGGTCTCATACATCATTTTATTATAATACCTTTATTTAAAAAAGGAGTTGAAGTAACAAAACCAGTCTGTTTTTGTGGAGCAGGAGATTGTATATTAGAAGCTCTGCAAAGTAAGTTTGTCTTTTGAATACTAGAACAGCCTCACATGTACTTGAATATGAGAGATATCAACTTACAGAATTGTTGTATCGAAATCATTCTTCTTCTTAGTCTTGCTGGTATTGTGTAACCTTCGAATTTCGTCTACAGCTTTTTTCTTGAATTCTTGTAGTTTCAACATCTCTCTGAAGCAGTGAACCATGACAGAGGCTTCCAGTATCGCTATGATGGTACAGTTTATAAGCCTCTTTTTTTTTCATTTCCTGTTTACACATTGTTTGTAACTTTTCATACTGATCATTCTGAAAAGTGAATTAAGTAACTCATAGAGCGAGGAACTTACTTTTCGTTTGAGATGTTTCATCAAACGGTTTCTGTGATTTTCCTGGAAGCTTAACGTCTTGTTGAAATCTTTCAGGAAAGTCTCGAATGTTTCCTCCAAAGGCAGGAACAGCTCCCGAACCTTATCGAAAAAATTTTATTCATTCATTGAGTACAACAGGCCAACCTCAGGCGGTAAGGATGAGTTTATTTCTAGGAGTCGGGAATCGGGATTCCGACATTTTTTACATGTTGACAAAGGGAGAAGTATATCTGTAAGAAAGAAGCTGAGCTATTTCTAGATATATCTATCTTTTACCATCGTTTATACAATTCTTACAGAAAACGTGACCACAACTGCTAATATAAAACTTATTCCGGCCAGCAGGCCTTACAAAGCATGTCATACAATGTAACAAATCAGCCATGCCCAACGGTTTATCATCAGATCTTGTAGACATTTGTACAGAATAAACAGAATTTCAAAAACCCGCAATCTAAACACAAAAGCTAAGTGAACGAAGGAGTCCTGGTAGTTTCGTTGATTTTTTTGGGAAAGAGACACGCTCCGAAAGACTTCAATGATTAAATACCCACACTTTTCAGTAGATTAATTTCGAAAAAAAACTAGAGCTGAGAATTTAACTACATTTAAATGAAAACAAAAGTTGAAGAGTAATGCTCTGAAGATATCCCCCAACATTCAAATTACCTAGATTTGCCTAAATTACCGTGATAGCTGAGTATCATACGCGCTCATGATTCTTCGATCACTGTATACAATGTGAATCATGAGGTGTGAGAAGTTTAGCCAACAATATACTATCGAGACTCAAAAAGAAACTAATCTATTCTTTCTCAGCCCATTATTGTTGTTTAAGGGAAATTCATATTTTCTATAGCTTATGCCATTGCTACCCTTTGCTTTTAATCTCAAGCAAATTCTCACGTATGCATATCCCAGGTATTTGGAGAAAGGACCGGACAGGGCCAGAAGTCATTTTCATTCATCAAGTCGTGGAGATCGGTTGCACACAGAACACTGAACTTACGTAATTCTTCTTTTTTACACTCTGGAAATGAATTTTTGAATCAGTAACACGTTGTCAATAACAGTTTTGATTTTTATTAAAAACAATCCTTCTAGAGCTTTACTAGTAGAATCTACAGTCAAACACACGATGTTAGAACTACCATGAACAGTCGAAACATGAATGATGAGAAATCTTCAAATACTGTCTAAAACTAGAATGCAATAACAATGTAAATATGTGATAAGAGCATGCAAACGCTGAGAGATGGAAACAGAAAAGATGCAATGTGCGTTGACAACAGAGATGGCGTACGGCGCAAAAGCAAGGCCGGGTACATTTAACTGCAGATACGAACTTAGATTTGTACCGAATAGTAGTCCCGGCTGCCTGCACTCAGACGTCGGTTTGGAAATATCGGGGAGATTGAACAGTTTCGAAGCCAATAGATTTTCAGCATAACAGGCTAAAGGTGTTAGGCTTCGATTCGACAGTTTGCATGTTTTGTAGATGTTTCTTCATGTTCTGTGAGTATAACAAATCCCTCACAGTGGGCGGAAATTCGTCGATTATTTTCTGTCGCTCTTCTAACCTGACTGCTTTCCTAATATATTCATATGTGTTGATTTCGCTCTGCATGATCACTTTCTTCATATTACTTGGTAAATAATGGAAGTATGGATGATCTGATCCACTAATGAACCATGGATGGATGATAATATTTTGGTTAGGGTAAGATACCATGATCTTCTGTACGATTTCGTCATTGAGGGGGAAACATTTCTGGGTGAAGAAAAGGCATGCATTGGAGGAGGATGTTGTGTTGGGATCACATGGAGTTTGTTGTGTATTTGATTGGATATGAACAGTCTTTCCTTCTGCATCCTCATCAGATGCGGGAGGAACGTGCATTATGGAGCTATTGGGCATCTCGAAGTTCAGACAGTTATGGCGCAACAATATGGGCAAGAAACCCAGGAGAATCTCGGTGATTTTCGGGTAAGTGTGTGGTTTAGATCCTGATGTCGTGATATCATGTATCAGACAATTTGGTAAGAGATTCATATTCCCCCACAGTTCAATCAGCACTTTGGCAGCAGCGCTCTTTGCGAAGTCAGGCCTATAAAAGATAACGTAGTTGTCTAATGATGATCAAATTTTACGTTAAGCCATAGCCAGAGCAGAGGACAGCTAGAGGAAAATGCTTCAGGGTTACTTCGCTATAGAAACAAAACTCTTCCTCCGGAACCGCGTTATCATCTGTTGCAGTTTTTTCAGTTGAGTATATCTCTGTAATTTTAATATCACTATGATAGTTGATTCCAACTCCTTACTGATAACTTTGAAATGCACATAGACATCTGGGCAGTGAGGACAGAACAGTTTCACGTCATGATTCATGAGGCAAACGAAGTCCATCAAAAACTAAAGCAAGTTTCGATGATTAAACTGGAATTTTAAGACTAACCGTATAGTAGTTCAAAGTCGAGCAGAAGCTACTCTCCTGAAGGTTCAAATTCTCGAACTTCATTCCGTTCGCTGTCAAAGAATATGAACTGAAGAAGAGAGATTTGGTCGATTTTTTCTGTTTGGAAAAACAACTTACTGTTCATCTTCCAGTTCGAACTCATTGAGTACTTTGGGTTCGAGAAACTCCAGGTCCTTTAAAGACGGAATGATTGATTCGGCTTCATTAGCACTACATTCAGGAGTCATTTCTTGATATTTCTTGTCCAAATAGATCGACATTCTGTAATGTTCAAATGAGAATTCTACATGAACAAAAAAAACAAAGTGAGAAAATACAACGTAAACTTGTGGAAGAACACAACTTAGATTATCCTACGACGAGACAGGTAATGCGATTTGAAAAGTAGGTTAATCTCCAGACGGAGCAGGATGCTAGAGGATAATCCTGGCGTCTGGATACATGACTATCAATGTCAGATGAACATCACGATAGCACTAATTACATAACAACTCGAGAAGACAACTAATGGCTTTAATTAGCAGGAGCTCTGGTCACAAGAGTTCATGAACATAGAGGCTTGGTCGAATGAACAAATAACAAAACATTTCGTGCTCCAATGAGAAAATCCGCACCAATGCTAAAATCGGTTACACTAAGTCTAACTATGAGTCGAGTTTTTACATTCGCGAAGCTAAATGGCAAGTGAATCTTTTCTACCCCCCTTATGTTATCGGGTAGAAGCTGTTCTAAAAGAAAATTCAAAGAAGCCACAGGCTGAGGACGAAGAAGAGAGGTTATGCGGTGCTTTCGTCTATTATAGAAAAGTTAATTTTACAGCACAAGTAGGACCTACGTAAGTTTTTTTCATTATTCTTATATGCACTTCACCATATAGATGTGGATTAGCTGCACTGATAATGACTGCGAATCTTTTTAAAGCTACGGAATACTCACTTGATGATGTGTTGCAAAAGGCAAAGGACTTGAAACTGACAAACTTCGGCGAAATGTTCTCAGGTACAGACAACTAATCTAATGAATTTTTCTTCTGTTCCCGGGCTATATTGAATTGAAAGTAGGTTTCAGCTTATTGGCTTGTTGAATTAGCGGATGATATATGGAGAGATGCTGTTATCGGGGAAGTGGAAGAGTTCCCTTCACCTGAGCGAATAGTAAAAGGGTTCGTAAACGATGAAGTCTTGCTGGTTCCTTACGATAGCGATCGCAACTTCAGTCCGTGTGCCAAGAAAGGACACACAGCCCATTGGGCACTCGTTGTAAGTTACGCAGTAATGTTCAAGCATGAAGTTTTGTTCAAGATTGGATACTTGTATGTGAATGATAAGGGTAATAGGATTGAATTCACAAAGAAATTGGAGGAACAAATTGAGTATCAGAAACTGTATCTGTTCGCTTTGCATGGAAAGAGCAAGTACTACCGTATAAACATATAAAAAGTATAAAATTCATATAGGCATATGTCGTTATGGTCATATAAGAATCTGCTGGATAGTAACCAACAGCTCTTCGAGGTTGGACCTAAACGGACTGAAGGATATGTGGTTCCGAATGGCGAGATGACTGATTTGCGCAACAAAGCTGTGTGGCTGAGGCCACGCCCATAATCGGAAGAGGCGGCGTTTTGCCAACGGCTCTATAAGAGACATATGAAGATCAAAAGTTGAGTATTGCTAATGGAAATGAAAACATTCTGAGAAAGGAATTAAGATAGTTAGACGACAACAATTTTATTTATAACATGATTATGAAATAACAATGTGTAAGACAATGTGGGGAAGAAAGGCAAATCATCTTTTTAAATTGAACATACTGTGGAAAGGTTTGAATATCCCTTTGGTTTTTGATTTCAGACTGAACTTCTTTTTTTTTGGTTGTTCTTGTCCGAACATCAAAGAAGTTGGAAGTTCTTTCGGTGCAGACTCATCTTCTGTCGGTGATGACAAACGTAATCTTCTTACTTCCAATTCTGGGGTGTAAGGCAGCTCCCTTTTCCTATTAGACATAGTCGGTTCTTCTTTCTCACAGTTTCTCACAGTCTGCATAACGTCTGCGGGAATATCAGTCCGACCGAGGTGTGAAGTTTCATAGACGTAGGAACTGTCAATTTCATAGCTAATAGCAAAGTGTATGGTTCCTCGCACTTTCCCGTTGACGGTCTCAGCATTGTGTTTATACTTAGGATCTCCGAGTGTACTTGCAGTCATCCTTCCGCAAGGTTCGCCGTTCTTGTTTCGCACCGTATACATCTGAGGAAGTTTCTCCCATTTTAGAAAATGAGGAGATGGTATAGGATCAGGATCAACTCTCAAGAACTTGAGAGCTTCAGCTGAACTATCAATAAGGGCTTCTTCTACTATGAACGGAATGGGTCCACTTTGAGGCACTTGGAAACAATTTATACCGTTTTCAGCATAATCATTAGTAGAATCACACAGAAGCTCTTTCTTTACGTTCAACAAGGATTGGCGTTTGAATTGATATTGGATATTATCATTATCTACCACATTCTCTTTATAATTATTGAATGAGTCTAGAGGATCTGAAGAGTCAAATTTGGAAACATCTGTCGTGACCCATGACCTAGATTCCTCCTCCATGAGCGGTTCTCCATAAAGGTGAGAAGCAGATGATGGAACCAGGTGCTCAACCGGTGGGATATCAATTTGGGATTTATTCAGCAAATCCTCGACTAATGGCTCCCCGAACGGCATTGCTGCAAGAACCATTGAAGTATCCATGGTATAGCGAAATTGATTGCTATTGCTTAATTCGAGTCCTTTTCTTTCTTTTCTCATAGCTTCTTTGATGTGATTCGGGATGATGGGAAGATTGCTATGACTATATTTCTTCTTGGTATCGCTGTTACTACTCTTACAAGCTGATACATAGCCTGGCTGCTCAGTCATAGAATATCGATTATTTCTTCCAAGTGGAACAATGTATGGTTTGTTTGAAGCACTAACATCATCTGCATAACAACCTGGACAGTTCAAAGCATCATCTGCAATAAAAATTTCAAGCTTTCATTTAGAAACTGAGCATAAGCAGATCCGATGAGATCTGTACGCTAGTCAAATGGGATAGTCAATCACAAACCTAAATGGAACATTGCTAAGTTCATTCGTGCAAAACACGAGTTACAATGAACTCTCTTTACCAGAGAAGCAAAGCTGTGCACCATTTCCCCAAAACCTTGAGATCCACTTGAGCCCTGAAAATGAAAAGAAGGTTGGAAGGTTTAGAAGTACTCATACATGGAACTCAATAGGCCTCCTCCTGAAATCCGAACTGTTGTCGACATGATACTGTATTAACTAAACGATGTAATGCTGTTCATGAAATGGTTGATTGTCAAACTTTTCTATCAAATTCTTCTTTCTCCCTAATACTCATGGTTCTCTCTATAATATATACAGGAAGTGGATACTTTCGCTCTATTTCGGTTCCCGAACCCTCAAGAGTATCCGAAAGAGAGAAATTTTTCGAAATTTTTTGTTCCATCGCATTTCCTTAAAATAAAAATAATTACGACTACAATTTAATTAGAAATCAACCTGCTAACAGAACTTTTTTCTGGAACTTGGTTGTTTTGAGTGTTTCTAAATCGGGCTTCTTATTAAAAACTATTGTATCTTCTATCCGTTGGATTATATTCTTCTCAAAGGGGAAATCTCCATTTCCGAAGTTTTTGGCGTGAACTACATCAATTGCAATTGCACATGTGGGCATTCTGGAGAGAGCAATCTTGAAAGTAAGGTCTGAGGTAATATCCGTTTCAGTTCCTTTCTCTGAATGAAAAGACTACATGAGTTAAGAGAGGGAATTTCCTATACCTATTGCTGTTACAGTAATTCTCTCTTCATCATATAGCTTTTCCATTATGTACGTATAAGGGTTAGTCATAGTCATAAACTAAAAAACGCAGTCATGCTCACAAACTCATCAAAATCTCCTACTCTACTAATCATGGTATCATTTGGCGTATTATATAACTTCCTATAATCCGTACTACATGGCAGTGGATAAGACTCCACATCATCCATATTTCTAAGCTGAAACAGAAAATTAAAAAAATCTGTAAACGTGAAATATTACTGGGCTATTTTCTCAAAAATGATGCCAAAATTAGCTCAGATAGGCATCGTCTGAGTTATAGGTCAATCCTGTCTAGGCCAAGTTGTCATATCAAAGACAAATCTCAAGCAGAGCAGAGTGTTATTTTCTAATGGCAAGTGCATTTATGACCTAGATGGTGCAATACCTAATATATAAGGAGAAATGATTATAATAAATTTCCGGCAACCAGTAAAGCACTATGTTTCAACAAAAGCATTTTTTACCGCTTTATTACATGGATAAGCTTAACTCTTTCGGTGAAGCAAACAACTTGGCGGCAAAGACTTATACAGATTATAATGAGGCAATTAAGTTTAAATGAAGAAAAAACGAACCGTTCAATCTACAATACAACAGAAGGACTGGGTCAACTGATTCCATCGTTGGCTTCACTGTAATGGACTACTGTAGAGATAAACACTACAACCTCATATTTCCTATCTTAACCTGAATAGAAAGATAATAACTGAACTTCAGTAAAATTATTAAAGTCTAACAGAACATTTCCAAGAGAACCTGATTGTACACGTAGAGTTAGGCTTCTCGACTCTTCTAGAAAAATACGAGTACCGAAATCAAACCCCATCGCCTGAACACACTCAGATTATATTTAAATCGATAATCAGGACGACCACTGCCAAGCAAATTTCAACTTCATATAATGTTCACCCTGAATGAAAAGTTGAAACGAAAAAAGGTTCCTGGAATGAAGCACAGCCGTAGGCTCAAGTTCAACATTGAGGTAATGACTGCCACGCGGTTCACGTAAGATGCTAATTTCATAATCAATTTTCGGTACTCCATGAATTCTCTCTGTTCTATATTCTTCGCCATTGTAAAAATAACCTAGAGCTCGATAGTAAGATTTCAACGAGGCGCCAATTAAAATAAATGATCTCGTTTCAGAAATTCCAGCTTAGCCAATTATGGAAAACAGCAGTTTTGCATTAATTAAAAGAATCTTGAAATTCTCTCTACAAGGAATGTTTTTATATAACAATACGTGGATATGAGTATAAGTTTCAGATATATCCACGCCCATATACGATCATATAACAACATTCCACATATCTCATGTAATGAGAGTAAAGGTCTGAGTATGTATTCCATTCTCCAACTACTTATTACTCTTGATGAATTGAGAAATAAAAAGATCAGCTTAATTTCAAATGTGAAACAGCATAAATCAAGGGGTGTTTGGATAATCCGCCAAGACCCTCAACCATTTAAAGGGCTATTTCCTTTAGTGTCCCGCAAAGAACTATAATTCACAGCAATAATACTGACATTTATTCAATGCTTAGAGACTCAGACGCATTTCATCCCACAACGATTTTCACGCCACCGTAGTATTCGGCCCTCTTTAATTTCAAGTATCCTACGATTTTCTATTGCTTGCTTTAAAATTTGTTATATTATCACTGAGATATTATGTTTTTGTTATTAGTGTTAGATTTAGACTATATATGTCCCTTTGATCGCTCTTTCATGTTCTCCATCTTTATTCCTTACTTTATCTCTGTTTTTTTAAGGTAATATCATGCCTAAGCAAATTGCTGAAATCAAGGAGTTCCTTGTAAAGGCTCGCAGAAAGGATGCTCGCTCTGTCAAGATCAAGAAGAACAAGAACAACACCAAGTTCAAAGTTCGCTGCAGCAAGTACTTGTACACCTTAGTCGTTGCTGTAAGTTTTTCATCTTGAAATGTTTAAATTCTCATTGATATATAGGATAAGGAGAAGGCTGACAAGCTTAAGCAATCTCTTCCTCCTGGAATTCAAGTTAAGGAGCTCAAGTAAATTGTTAAAATGTTTGTTAATGGCGTGATATAAATGTTTATCAGGTCAATATTTCTTTTTTTCCACATTGCAATAATTAATATTCTTGTTTCTGTGAACCACGAGGGTTGATATTTGATAGCCTTTGTGCTAATTTACATAATCATGGCTGGAAAGACCAAATTGTCTGGAATTTTTGGTTCTTTTCATTAAGTTAGCTCATTTGGAGCAAAGGGGCTGGTTAATATCACATGTCTTGAATTTCTTCAGAGTTGATTGAACAGGTTATATAGCTTTATTCTTTTGTACAGAGAACATGAGCATTTGTTTTTTTTGTAATTTAATGTAACTATGAACACCCGTTTAGACAGATCAATTGTAAGTGTTGTGTTCACACTGAGGGTCTTCTGTAATGGGAACCATCCAGGGGCATTTCAGGTTGACTTGTCCACAAGGATTGTGTCCAATCGCGCAATACCTTCAACAAATGGTATTACTTGCTTCAACATAGAAGAAGTTCTTACCAGTCGTGATAGAAGAAAAGATACATTGTTATAAAAAGAACTGATACGTAAAACACGAGCGATATGATTTCCAATCTTCTAATGACTGTCTGCCATCGGCTGTTCAAATCGTCTTGCGGAACAAGGGATAACATCTCTTGTCTGAAAGCACTTGGTAATTCTAGCTCGGTTTTACATTTCACCTGATTCCAGAAACACTCTTCTCGATATGAGTAACACATCCGATAAGGTCTTCTAGAACTTGTTCGAAATATTGGTAGAGAACCATGTTATCGTATTGCGTTACGCTAATGCGTCGTCGGAGAGAATGACGTTGAGGAGTGGTATTCTGAAGTTATCTCATGTTCACTTGTAATTGATAAATTTGTACTTCGCTGGGCATAGGTGGTTGCATTTGGTACGAATTATTATTATCGATTGATTGCCTTGGTAATAAGCTAAGTAAAGACACAGCAACTCCACGTGCCTTGTCCCTAATACCACTCTGAACGTGTCCATTAGACAATAAGTGATCCTGATAACGGAAAATAAATTTTTTTTTTAAACAGAATTGCACATACACTTGATTGCGGGTCTTCCACATGTCGATGATACTGACTTAAACGTCTAGCGATCCGGCCTGTGTTAATGTCAAACGCCAGCCATTTCAAATACCAAGGTATATCATGCTTAACGCGAACATCGCGCTCCAGGAACACAAACATTGAAGTTGTAACAGTTGAAAGACCAATAATTGCTAACAAGATGAAGTAGTACAACCCTTCAAGAAATTAGTTAGCTTTCAAGCAGTTTCAATGACTAACCAATCAGAGGTATCCCCGAAAAAGAACCTCTTCCTTTTCTAGCTGTTGACATGCTGAACTTGGGCATATCTTCCACAATGGCGAGTAGGATAACAGACATACTCATAAGAGTCATGATACCAAGACGGAACTTCGCATCTCTGAGGTTTCAAATTGAAAAAGGAAATACGATCACAGACGAATACCGAACTCTTCCACTTGTGCTTGGTGTATGGAAACCAACAACTGCTACTAATGTTATAATTGTACTGGGTATGACCAAATTGAATACTGAAAGAGTAAATTGAGTGAAAAAATTGCAAAAGAATGGAATGCTGCTGCTGTGCGCCATGCACAGCTACATTGCGCAAGTGCCAATAGAAAAATAGCTTCAATACGTGAACGCAGCGGAAGTTCAAAATTAGCATACCATAATAAAAGCTTTGTCTTTCAACAACCAGATCTATGATGATCATTTCCCAGAATAATGGTGGATCCAAGTAATCGTAAAGAAAGCCATTTGATTCCACTTTACTTTCATTCTGAAATAGGAAAAGATTTTCATAAGAAATCAACACATGGTATATTCATGACATGTATAGAATCATATTTAATATAAATAACGTACAAAGACAAGTTCCCATTCCTGATTATCATAAAAGTCGATAAGAGAAAGTGTTGGAGAATATAACGAGTACTTGATGGAATCGTTCGAATGAGCCCAGGAACCGAACAGTAATGTACATTTTTGTCTGAAGAAGTAATTTACGTATCGGAATTAGAGCAGATTTTGAAGCTTACTTATCGAATGGAAAAAACTTGACGTCTAACTTGCACAAACTTTCGGAAGAGAACGGAATGTAGTATCGGACATGTCCTGTATAATTTACACGAATGTCATTATTCGATTGAAGTTTGACGGCATCATTGAAGTTCAAGCTGCAAGTTAGGAATTGCTGTATGTAAAATGTTTTTAATTTCTTCTAGAAAGGTCTCTCCAAAATCAAACTGGCAGTTTTAAAGTGAATATGAGAATGTGGGAACGACTTTTTCCTTTTTTTTCTCGCGTTCTCAGTTATACTTTCCTTTTCAATACCAAGACTAGATGAGAAGCTTGCTGTTAAGTTAGTCTCTTTCTCTCTAACCCAAGACATATTTCCCTTAGTTGTTTTTGCGATAGAAGTAATGAAGAGGTGCGAAGTAATGTCTTTCTCGTTTGATTGAGAATGTAGATGGCTGCTGTCATACTTTTCCATAATTTTCAATTCTGATCGAAATTCTTGAAAAGTGTTTTTTTCTGTTCATTATGTATGGAAAGTTGTGTAATACTTGAAAACAAAAAAAAAGGAAATGATAAAGCTTAAACTAGATTGAAAACCCGTTTATTGAGAACTGTTGTCTTTTGCCTTTTATGGCAATCTATTGGCTATTTTAAGTGTCTTAGCCATATTACCTTTCTTCGTTTCTTTACGTTCGTTTGTTTCTAAGTTACTTCACATTCGATATATTTTCGAGAAACAATTGAGTTCTCTTAAACGTTTGACTTTCTCTGTTCTTCTTATCTTTTTCCACCTTTCAATTGCCATACCAGGCTATCAGCTGAATGAAGAAGCCTGACTGTCAAGGATAGGAAAAGTGTCCTTTAAACATTATGTTTCTCTCATTCATTGAAGTCTCTCTTGCTGAATGAATTTCTGTTGTGTATACCTGTAGTATAAGGAGAACTCAGGAATCCAGATATCAGATGATGTCAAAAAAATTTCTGTGGCTCCTTCATAACTTTCTGGTGACCATCTCAGGAATTCATCAATCCAATACTGAAAATAATCTTAATTACTCCTTATTGTATCTTAATGTTCTTCTTGAGAAAACTGTCTCTTTCTTAATATGTTGTTGATCAAATGTTTACAGTTGGAGTTTCGAGATGATTCGACAATTTTTTCTGACTTGTTGCTTCCTAACGGCATGGTCTTCAGCTCAAGTCGTCAGCAAAACAGGTTTTTTTTCATTGGTTTCATCATTTCAAAATCTCAATAACATTATAAGGATTGAAATATTTGCTTGAAACCTTCTTAAAATGGTAAAAGTTTTGGCGAAGTTTCATATTTGAGAATAGTTTGTCTTGAAACTTGATCTCAGAGATGTCTTATCAAGTTATAGCAGAAGAACTTCCTTCTCTACAAAGCCAATGTTATCATTTCTCTTATTAGAATGTTACTAAGCATGATGACTCAAAGAAAATCGTTTTTCTTCCAAGCGCAACGAGTATCTGTCCTTTCTTGGTCAAAAAACGGGCTATATGTCTTAAACTTGTAATTCATCTGAATATTTTCAAAAACTTCTTTCCTATGGAAGAGAACCTTACTCTTCTGAAATTTTCTCTTTTCTCTTTTATACTTTCTTTCTCTCTACTCTCTCTCTCTCTTCATATATATGAGTGACAGATGGCGTACGAGTCCTCCAGGGAACGGTTCTTCCTGATTCAGCTTCTCTTTTCTTATCGTTCTCTCGTTGTATAAAAGTTTCATCAAAAATTCTTTTTTTTAACAACTTTCCGTGTCCCATATGACCGCAGAACAACAAGAAAATTCAAAATAAATTTTCTGAGCTGAAGAAGTGACGTCACTTTATCTCATAGACAGAGGCGATTTATGAGATTGATATTTACACAACTTGAAACAACAACGCTGGGGAGAAGAGAAAAAAACATAAAAAAGAAAACAAAATTGCCGCTTTTTTTTCGGTTTTTTGTCCTATGGTGAATCTGTGTAGACAGCAGAAGTATAAGTATGACCGTGTTAGCGGATATATGAACAAGCTTCCAAATGAAAATACAATTTGATCTTTGATGATGACCGTCAAACGATTCGTCTAATTCGATCAATTTCAAACATTATTTTTCCAGCCATTGACTTCTGTTCTGTGGAAAAGCAGGACTGTGGTCGAGGAATATGCGAATCCCATCGGTTAGGAAATCGTTGCAAGTGTCCCCGAGGCTGGATGGGACGTGGCTGTTCTCGTATGTCTTTCGTTTGATGTACGAACTCATGAACTATTTTTTCCCAAAAAGGTCCCTGTCAGGATGTTTACCGAAGCTGCGCTAGATGGAAAGAAGAACGTAGGTGTAGTTGGACAAGACCTATCAGCCCTTTTTTCGCTGATAATTGTGCTTTGAGTTGTGGAAGTTGCGAAGGAAACGGAAAGAGTAAACTTTTTCAGCTGTGTTGGAAACAACATTCATAACTTATAGGACTGCCCTTGACTCTCCCTCCCATTCTGGATAACATAGCTTGGTTGGTTGGCAGATGGGAAACTCGCACAAACGCTGGAGATAGGTAAAAGCGAAATCAAACTCAGATCAATGAACGGAAACCCGTAAATATTGCATTTTCACTGAGGGTCCGTTCATACGAGCTGAGAGAGAATGGAAAAAATCAATTACGAATAAACAATTTCCTGTATTGAAGAGAGAGGTTTTTGAAAAATTACTGGGTTCATCGAACCCAATAAGTCGTCTTTGGTGGTCTGCGTACTGAGAGCAAAAAACTTTATATCTTGATTGTCATCTATGAGATGACTTAGAAAAGAATTTTTTCACTTCCTTTTCCAGATTCCCAGAGCCCATCGATGGAGCTTATCGCGAAATCCTTGAAGTTCAAATCTCGGATGTTCCATCTTTTGACCGCCCCCCTGTGAATATCAGGTAGGCATTAGATTCTTCAGAGTATCCTACATGACATCATATGATTGTGTAAACCGATTTACTCCCATGAATGGTCAAGTGGATCTTCTAAGAAGTAGAAGCAATCCAAATACTCAAGTTTAAATGGAAATTTCAATTGAAGTTTTTGCAGCACTTTAGCCATCTCAATAAACGGAAATGATATTCATCGTGAACTTGGATTTATGACCAGTAAACCATTCAATGAGGATACGGGATTCATTGATGAAAACAAGCCCAAACTTGGAGAAGATAAAGTGGCTATTGAAACTGTTGGCAATACAGGTTTGTTACGAGACTCACATCCCTCTTATCTTATCCATCTAATAGCCTACTCTTATATGATGCAAAGATCTTCGAGATTTTTGTTCCCTCTTTCTTGTTTGAATGATTATGCCCTCCAGAAATTTATTACCAAATTTGGTATAAATCAGGCAAAGATTGTTTACAAGAGAAAATAAAGCATCATTCAAAAATAAAACGAAAGACATGCGAACAAAGAAATATGAATGATGCGGATAGACTATTCTCTTTTTTAACTTTATGTCTCATTACAAAAGTTGATTAAAGACAAAGTTTTGAATGAGAAGAGAGCTTCCCTCTTCCTTGTCTCTTGCTCTCGTTCGCAGTCTCATCTACTACTCTTTTTGCTTATAAGGACATTTTTTTTGGTCGGGAAGGTTTTAATTCGTTTTGTACTTGATAAAAGACAAAAGAAATCTTGAAATGCTCTCTATAGAATACGTTAAGAGCATTCAGTTAGCTTTTCTTTAAACTGATTCTCTTATTGACACAAGAGGTTACATTTTTTGCCCTGAGAGCACTCCAAACGTCTTCGAACCATGTCTCCCTAGGGGAAAGGACATGACGACTGGTAGATTTGCATTGGATATATGTAAGAGGAGCATGAACCTCTCACTCTTTCTCCCACCCATCTTCTCTTTTTCCCTCCAATCCCCACCCTAAACATAAAATAATTACAAAAGTTCAGACAATTTCACAAAATATCCCTCTCAAAATCATTTTAAGAGAAATGTTTTATGTGTCCCTCTCTTCGTCTCTCTCTATCGTTCATGCCATGTCTTCCATATCTTTCTTTCTTCTTTTTTTTTACTAAGAATTTACGACTTTCCTTTCCTTTTCTCCATCATCAGCTGTGTTTGAGCGAAAACAACCGGGATGATCATATTCATCTGTTCCAAACGTAAAATTCTGATTTTTCTATCTTGTTGACGTTGCAGATTCAGAATCCTTCGTAACAACGATGACAAACATCTCGACAATATTATGTCGATCCGTTCATTATTCATTATGAAGCCAAGAGATGAAGAGAACGAAAATTTTTTTTTCTTTCTGCAAACGAAAAGTTTAAACGCTTTTGCTTCAAAACATTTCATTGCTTAAGAAACGGCCCATATTAACTATATATGCATAGTTAACGGAGAAGAGCGAACTTTACTTGACATTTTCACCATTAAACGGAGCTAATTTCATCTAATTTTCAGGCATGATGATAATTGAAGAAGGTATAATTAGGGGCAAATCAATAAAGCTTGAAACAACTTATAAGAAATCTATATTAGGATCTCATATGGAATTCCAAAATGTTTGTTCATCATCCGACATCTCTCTCTTCCTCTCTCATCAGCATAATTTCAGTCACGTCGCATGTTTCTGCTCATTCAACCAGATTTACTTGAGGAAAGAGTAATAATGACTGATTCGCGAGGACAGACAAGAAAATGGCTTAAGAGGTAAATGAAATCAAAGCTTAAATTTTTTTCCTTTTCCTTCAGATATCGACGAACATTCGATTATTTACATAATATCGTTAGTGTGGATGACGTGGATTTGCGTCTCCCATGAAATGCTTTAATTTTGTTTTTTTTCTCTCTTCCATTTTTTTTTGAAAATAAAAAATTAATTTGAAAAGTGACTTACTAATTCGAAACTACCGGATAAACTAATTGTGTTCTTAACGGCATCCTGCAACCAAATGATCAAGTTTGATCAAAATGTACATGCAACTTACTAATTTAATAATTTGATAAAGAAATACACTCATTGATACGGAAACAATCTTATTCGGATGAGTTACTGGCCGCGTTCCTTTCCTGAAGTAATCAATCATTAAAAAGTGCTCTAATGTACGAGCGTGAGCAACTCGCGGGAGAAATGTATTTCGTAAAATCATTTGATAGTGAAATGGTGGAGGAGAGCGGTTGCATTCGAACATAGGAAAGAGCTAGTGAGGAAAACAGGTAAGGATCCCATTTTGATTATCATGATATGTTTATATTGATAGTATCAGTTTATGAATGTATAAAGCATCGTGTTGACCCTATAATCATTCTTCTTGTTCTTCCCTTTTCTATTCAAAACAAACAGGAAGTGTCTATTCTGGCAGTTTAGTCAGACTTTTCTGTCTATTCACATCTAAAAACTTTCTGCTTGAGATACATATCAACACAGGAACATAACAATCATTTTGTTTTCTTTTTAAGGAACTCCCTCCTACCATTCCTTTCGTTCTCTAACCCCCTCGTCTCCCCCTCTCTATTCAAACTAGAAAAACACAAATATTTTATAAAGCTTCTACTTCCATATATCATCACTTTAACCTGACATTTGCTTTCTGCTTCCCTTTTCCTTTTTTCCACTTTTTGTGTCCTTTCAATTGCGTATACGAAGTTTTCTTGAGATTGAAAGGTTCAGAAATACATATAGCCACCGGAAATGAGTGTGAAGCAATGATTAGCCAATATCCCCGAAAGGAATTTCCGGCTGACACCCTCCTTTCCTCGCATTCCCTTTCCGAGTCCCTTCTTTCTATCTTCACTTATTTGGAAATATATCATATAAATCTCTCCAATTGTACTTTTTCACCAAAATATGTCTGTGTGTGAACAATTCGTTTTAAGACGAATTTTAATTCAATTTTTAACCAATAAGACATGCTTTACAAAAACTCTGGAAATTCCCAAGAAAAAGTCTGAAAGCTTTCAACACCACTCAGCTTTTTTCTTCTTTTTTTTGCTGACCGGAAACGAAGTTTTGCCTTCAAATACGTTTGATAACAAACATATTCATAAAAGTGTCTTGAACGTTTTTGGTCAAAACGACATACCAGCTCTACCCTCCGATCCTCAAACAGGCAGCTTAAAGTGTCAGAAAAAGAAGATTGGAGGAGAGCAAGTGAGAGGGAACGAACTTTCGTTTTGGCCATTCAACCAGCTTAGAGATGAAGCAAAGAAGAAGAAGAGTAATGGAACGAAGTCTTCAATCGAGATTATGTTTAACTTTGTTCCAACAAAAGAAATACCCTCGAAAGAGGTAGAAGCTAATAACAACTGGATGAGCGAACGCTCAACTCTGAAAAATGGAAGATTCGCCTTTGTGACAGACAGGTGATCATCTTGCCATCGCTCACAGGATCATTCATCAAAAGTCAATCGGAGCATTGTTACTTTGCATAACCATGTAAGATAAATCAGATCGTAATTCAATCCATTCGAAATGAAAATCTCATCAAACAAAACTCTTTCCAAAAGTACACAGTCTAGGTGAGTTTGAAACATTAAATGAGTATTTTTAAATTTTCAAAACTTATATACACATGACAATCTCGGAAAGCAAAGCAACAATTCGCCCTAATTACAAAGCTCAGGCCTACCGAGATTGCCTTAATCGGCCATTGTGTCTTCTCATGTAAACAGATATCGATGAAGCTCTCTGAGATTTTCATTCCTCTTCTTCTTCTGCATCTTCTTCATGAGATAGACGGAACGTTTTGAAAGTTTGTTCTGGGTTGCTTTGAAGCTTTGTTCCGGCTTCGATTTGCTTTATATGGAATCGATTAACTCAACTAGACATGGATAAGTTCCGGTCAGATTTATGGGGATTGTGATGAGAGGACTAAATGATTCAAAAAGAAAGAAAGAGTATGAGAGAGTAGAGAGAGAGAGGGAGAGAGAAACAGAAAAGAGATTCAACAAGGAAAAGCAGTAAGAAGAATAGAATATGTGACATGTAGAACTCGTCCCAATATACAAAGTTTTCAATTTCATCGTCAAAAAGAGAAAAGAGAAATAATAAAGTAACTCTACCTATAATAACGAAGAAGATCGTCATGTAAACGATATGTCACCGGAATATCCTGTCGTTTTAACGTCCGGAAGTTTTCTGGCAACAGGTAGTCGTTACGTCCAAAAGCTCTTCTGTTACGTGACGACATTGGACTTCCACCATCGTCATCTTCCATATCTTCGTCGTCGTTTAACGGTGCTCCTAATGGCATATGATATTCTCTGAATGGAAGAGGTTTATTGAAAAATTGTTTGAGAAACCCTCTAACGAGATTTGTCTATTCACACTTCTTTTCTTTTGAGCCAATAAAATTCGTTGGAAGCATTGCAAACGAATGAACAGATGGAACGAAAGAAAAAAAACAAAACAAATTCACCTAATTTCTGAATTTTTCTGTCGTTCAATCGAAGACTTTTCTCCTTCTTCTTCATTGTTCATCTTCAACGATAAGCTGCTCATTGGCGTCGTCGACGTCTTCGACGTCGTCGAGGAATTGGATGCAGATGATGATGACGTCGTTGCGCTTCTTCGAACAGAATTTTCACTGCCGTCATGCTTGTTATCTTCTGATGAGGAAACACTATGGGAACTTTGAGCCAAAGAGAGACAGCAAACTGCACAAAAGAAAAGCAGTGGACGACGTCTCATCTCCACATAACAACCACTATAAAAGATATTTAAAGGAATAGAGAGGAATAGAAAGAGAGAAAGAGGGAAAAGGAAGGATAAGGTGGATGATAGCACGGAGAGGAAGAGTTTACATAAATAGCCACAGGGAAATGTTTTTTTTTTCTCGAAAAAAACAAAGACAGAGAGGGGATAATTGAAAGGAGGAACTCGAAACATGAAGGAACGCATGTGCAAAACCATTTCAGCCAAACATATAAATATGAAATTAAAAAAAAACATTTTCAGTTTGTAAAACGGTATGGAAATATGAAATTAGAAGAGGAAACTTGAATATGAGAAAAAAAATGTTTGAAGAACCTATTCTTTTTCAGCATCTGCTCGTTGTCAGGTGGACGGAAGGAGATTTTTGAAGAAAAAAAAGGAGGCGTCAAACAAAAAAACAGAGATATTAGTCCGGCATGGAATGAGAGACGAGTACGTAGTAGAAGATGTATATGAGATAAAGAAAAATTTTTTTTAATTATGAGAACTGTGCTGAATCGCTAAGGCTAACAAATAGTGTGGGCATGGGTGGTCGAGGATACATTGCTCATCAATAACAAAATATGATATAAAGAAATCTAATGAAGAATAAGATTTTCGTTGAATATTTCTAAGAAAATTTCTTGTTTCAGGACCTCTAGCAGAGTTAGTGCTTGCTGAGAGGGGGCGTGTCTTCTTACGTCTTCTATGGGCGTAGCTTAGGATGGATAGGACTCCAGGGACAAGGCTCAGAAGCTGAGCGGCCGCTTCTTTTTCTTTTCTAGCTTTAACTATAAGCACAAAGATTCTTCTGATCATTGAAAGAAGAGATAGAGATATGAAATGAGAGAAAGGAGAATGAATGAAGAGAGGAGGAAAGAAGTGAACGAATCAAAATGAAGGTTTCTACCTAAACAAAGAGAATAATCAAAGGTTTTCTCTTGCAAAAAGGAGAGAAAGTACAACGTTGTCTCCCGTTTCTCTTGCTCAACATGATGAAGCTGTCAATTGAAGTATGAATTGAATTGTTTACAAAACAAATTTTCTTGCAATCTACAATTCCCAAAGACATGCAAATTCTCACTCCACATTCCTCTTCTTTCCATTTCAAAAAAACCGTTTTAATTAAAATTAAACGTTTTTCTTAGAGGAAATGTAATGTTTCAAGTAAGGATTGAAGATTGAGATGAATAGAAAGTGGGTAATATATGGATATGTAACGCTCTGCGGGACAATCTCATCGCGCCTGTCATGCTTTTGCCCTCAGGAGAACGATGACCCTGAAGAAGTTCTTTTACTCTTCCTCTCTCTATTTCATATAGTATAAGTTAAAACTTCAACATAAACTTCTGACCATAGATCACATAAATACAAAGAAAAAATATTTTTATGCATATGACACATTAAGTTAGTCAAAGTTCGCGCCAATTCTATTTCATTTGCGTACACGGGGGTACGTGATGTACGTTCTCATTAGTGTGAAAGCAGATAAGCTGTACGGTTGCAATTTTGATTGTTCTCACATTATTTATTATTTTAAGCATTCACATACGTTTTTCATGTTATTGTAGTGTGAGCAAAGTGGGTAGTAAAAGTTAGACACCATTGGACTCTGGCTGAGAGTGTAGTTCTGCTTCTTGTAGTTAATGCGATATTCCATGATAATATCAATTGAATGATGGGATAGAAGCTGGATATGGCATTTTTGACGTAAGAATACAATCTAAAAGTGGTAATTAGCGTAATTAGCATTATTTGTTAACAGAGGAAAAATGCTTACGGGTGATTTAGAAACATTCATTAAGCGTTCGTCGACTCTTTTTTTATTTCTCATCCCAGCCTGTACTTGTGCATTGGTTGTATACGGCTGGCTCTCCTACAAAAATAAATTATTATATTATAATTAATATTATTATGAATGAATTAACTGGTTCTTGACAAACAAATGAGTTGATATCAACACAATCTAAATATTCATTAAGATATTGCATTGATGTTTTCTTAAGGAGATCCTTATTTAGCCAGTTGTCTTCATCTGCAATAATGGGAATCTTTTCATTCTTCCACTTTTTTTTCGTACCTTCAATGGAAGTCTTCTCCATACAAAGACAGAAATTTGAAACTATGTTGTTACTAAGGCATTCGCGATCGGTCGATATCGGCAGCAGTAAGCTTTGTCCTGAAAGTAGCTTTTCAGCTTTTTTTTGTTTGAGCTCTCGTACCACGGGAGTTGTTTCGATGATGAATATCATTCATTCTTCCTTCAATTAATTGCAATAACGTCTCGTAAACATCAAAATTACTTTAAAAAATGACTGTTATTGGCTTATAGTTTCCTTAGCTTTCCTCATTTCCTACCTCGTAAGTCGATTGGTGTTGTCGACGAATGTTTGATAAAGGTTCGGGAATTGTCTTCTGAGTCCGGGAGGGAGGTAAATAGACATTAGGGGATTTCGTTCCTCTGTGAATTTTCGCTTAGTGTATTTAGGGTTCATTGTTTGGCGCTATTTCACTCTCTGCCATCCCTTTTTCGTTAGAATTATCAACACTTACAAGGAGACCCCGAACAAACTTCTGTCATGACCATAAAACCGTATCACCATAGGATTATATTTTGGTGTTTGGAGAGGGGAGGCAGATAACGGAACAACCCAACCCTAGTGTTTCTCTTCAAACCTATGTTTCCTCCGAAAGTTCTCTGTATTGGATGAATTCGATTTCCATGATCTCCCATAATTATCATCACTGAGTTTTCCAATGCTTTTCGTTCCTCAAACACGTGATTAAAGTGAAGAACCTGTGTTAAAACTGATATACTTTGAGTTTGAACAGTCGTTCAGCTATAGGCTCGTCTAGTAACTGTAGCAAATTTGGATTATCGTGAGTGATACTGTAACTCATATATATGGGACTCGTTTTTCATGAAAGCTCAAACGTTGTAACAAATGTGAATCCGAAATGTTGTCGATGAGCCATTTTGTATGCGAATTGATACCAGGGATCGAGAAAGTCGACAGCCAAAATACGATTGTCATAACATAATTTCCATTTATCTGAGAACTTCTAGGATATAAAAATGAGATTGGGTCAAGAAATGAAGCGAACTTTATACAGGTGTACGTAGTATGGACGATAGTAATGATCGGTTGGCTTGCTCCCAAATCCTGCTTTGAAGTATTTTGCAGGATAATGAAATACTCCTCTGGATCTATGCCCGATTTCATCGTTGAACATGGTTCTTGCTCCTGCATGAAACTATACAACATGGTTACTAATGCTAGTTTGCCTTTCAAATTTTTCCATAAAAACTGGATTTTGTCAGGATCAATAGAGCCGTTATATGGCAGGATACTTCGAATGTCCACGTCCCCATCTAATACGTTCTCATATAACTTGGCTGGAAAGAAGCACATGTATCATTGGTAGTTCACTTTACTTTACCTTCCTCAACTTGCTCGGCGAGTAATGCCAGCAGGTTTATGCAACTATTATCTCCAACCTTGTATAAACAGTATTATTTCTCCGATTCCTTCGCGTTTTCAACCTTGTTGTAAGCTGTGAAAGTAACGAAGCCCAGTTCTTCCATAAGTTTGTTGCTTTTCCGCATGAATCTATTGAACTGTGATCGAGAAACGCTGTCGAGTGTCAATATGTTGAAAGATAGCTGCTTAGGATTGTATGAAGAAGATTTGATGATTGGTCGCCTTCCTTAATGAGAAGAGTTAATTAAGTGAGATTTAGAGGTGAACCTTCAACAATGAGCAGCGTCACATTCTCATCGTGTAATCCTATGAATGGCTTCTCGTAAATCACTCCTTTATCTCCTAGGCAGGTGATCACATAATTATCTGAGTTGACCCAGAATTCATTGAATTCTTTTGGAATCTAAACAAGAAGAAATGACAATTTATGTGATTAGAGGAGTTCAAACTTGTTTTATTTGATTTATTTTGTAAGTTCTTTGACGAGGTCGAAGAGAGCCAACCAACTCGTTCACCGTGCAGGAAGAAGCCATATACGGCTTCTTCCATTTGAACGTTTGCTCATCTGATACTTCGAAAATGTCATTCCAGACTTTTTTACAAGTCTTGTTTTCAATTTTTCTCACATAACGCTAGGAAAAGAGAGGAAGTGCCAGCGAGCTGTGTTCTGCTATACCTCTACAGATGGATCGATACTCGATACATATGCAAATCGGCATTCGTTCTCAAATAGGTGGCTTTTGGCAGTTACTTTTGGTTCTTCCTATGATATAGTTAGCATAAATATATTGTTCAATCGTACTTGTTGATAGGACCAGTATGAGATGGCTACTATTGTCGCTAAGCATATGATCACATACTGTAAGGCATATAATTAGCATATTTAATTAGCATATGATGTCATGTGACATTTCAGCTTAATGTGCATCTATTGAACGGTTGCATACATATAATTATTAGATTGATAAGGGGAATGATAAAATATCTTATGAATCTGAACTTACAAAGACAGTTGAGCGACGTCGACGAGGTAACATTTGGTATTTTGGGAATTTCAAAGAGATCTCCCTACAATCAGATGGATTGCAATATGAAACTGGTATTGCCTCCCTCATATCCTATTATAGGTGATTTCTTTTTCTCTCTTACCCATCCTAATCAACGCCCTTGTTTAGTGCATCTTCTCCCCCCCCTCTCTCTCTCTCTCTCTCTCTCTCTCTCTCTCTCTCTCTCTCTCTCTCTCTCTCTCTCTCTCTTTCTCTCTCTCTCTCTCTCTCTCTCTCTTTCTCTCTACCGTCCATCATCCCCTGACTTATTCAATACAAATGTATCTAGTTGTTTCATTACTGGAGCTTAATTCTTCAACTCTTTTAGACCATGAAATTCCTTTGAAAACTCTTATTTTATCGAATCGCAGAAATCACCAGTTCGTCTTATCTTCCACACAATATTACATTTCTGTCAAACCTTTCCTTTCTTCTTTTTTTCGTTTTGTAATATTCCTTTTTCGGTTTCGTAAAATTCGAAAGAAGTCATAGCGCTGTAATCCTTTAATAGGCATCATATGACGTAATTTGCATATTTGCAGTCATCATTTCACATGTGAGGTTCATCTTCCTCTCTCTTATCAGTTCATTTGACTATGAACGCTCTGCAATCTCAGCTGACATACTTTGGACTTTACGGAAAAGTTGTCTCTTGGCATATCAGTTAATAATCAGATTCACTGATATTATTTTCTCTCTTTCTCTGTCTCTCTCACCCTCTCTTTGTCTATCTCTATCTCCACTCTCTCTTGGTCTCTTCAGATTCTTCACCCACTCCTTCTTCCATCATCTCGCTTTCTTGTTCCTTGTTTTAAAAAAGTGGGTTTTAACAAATGTCTTAATCGTTTCTGAAGAGGGAATGATAGGAATGGCCGACCGTCTTTCCTCAATCCATTTATCTTTCTTTTTTCTTCTCAGCCAAAAGCAAAAACTGAATCACAAAATCATTGTAATATTAGACAACTGTTGGTGGTTCGGAGACGTGCCGATCGCAAAAATTCTGCAAATGAAAAAAAAAGTTTGCATCCACGATCATCACGGCCTTTCTTCCGAACAGTCTCAAGAAGAAGACGATTCTCGAGAATATCTTTCGTTTTCATCCAGCCTCCTCCCTCTCCTCATATTTTGAAATGAAAACCCTTTTTTCCTTTCTTCATCTATTTTCTTATGAAAGCTCTATGAGTTAAACGCTTACACGGTGTGACCGGATGTGCTTGGTCGGAGAGAGCGTGGAGCACCTAAATTGACGTCGACATCAGACGGAGTTTGGACACCATATGTACTTTTCAACGACGTCTCTCTTCATCATACGTCATCACTAGCAATAGCCCAGAAGTAAATAAAGAAAAGCAACATTCTTCTCATGTTGTCCTTTTCGCAATTTCTGTGATTATTTCTGCCTCGCGCACGCGGACTCTCTTAATTCATTCCTTTCTCTCCTTATTCATACTCGGTCTGCCTTCCTGCTTCTCTCTCGTTCTTTCTTGTAATATACCGTTCCCTCTTAGATACTTTAAACTGTTTTTAATTATACGTATATGATCTGCCGAATATATGCTCATGATTCTTTATGTTCACGTGAATATTCACGTTTCGTGTCCACATGGAACTCTTACGTGACAATCTTTGTTGCATTGTTCATTTCATTTTACTTTGTGCGGCCACCAGAATCGGTTGCAAATCAAACAATCTCGTACAGTTTTTAATAAACTTTCGTTCAAAAATCAAGATCACTTTTTCTGTAGGAGACATCCACGATGTCTGGTCAATGAAAGTCAGATTAATAAGAAGAGAATTGGTTTTTTTGTGGACGTTTCTATTAAACTGCGAGTGATTGTCATTCATTTTCCATAGAATTGGTTTAGAAAGGGCTTTCCTTTGCTCCCTTCTCTCTCTTTCTTTCTATCTGTCTATAAAACATGCAACAAGTTGCTGTACTAGAGGAGTCTTCCGAGGTTCCTTATCTTTTCTTACTTTTTACTAGTTTGCAGTTATTTCCGGATTGATAGAAACTCTTTATTCCATCTTGCAGCTGTCGTCTCCAAATTATCTAAAACTGATAAAGCTGGAGGAGACAAGCATGTGATCTCCATAATCAATTCTTTTTAGTTTTTGGAATGATATTTAATTGTGACTAAGCTTACTCATGTGATTGGAGGTTAACCACTCAGAAGAGATCTTGTCATTATACATAAAAGTAATTTTTTTTGAGAGCTGTTCTTCAACTAAGGGGTATGAGGCTCCTATTCTACGAATGAATAACTCATCATATGTGTGTATGGTAAGCCCACAAAATTTCATTTCCTGTTCTTCTAATGAATGTTTCCTTGTATTGATATATGAACTCTTGTAACCGATGTTTACCTCATTTACATAATACGCATTCTTCAAACAGTCATTGTTCACGTCATTGGACGATGATTCACGTCATACAGATATCACTCCTCCGAATTTCACATCCTTCATCGTCTGCAACCAACTTTGGGCAATTCATTCAAAGGTTTTCAACTAACCTCAAATCATCTCTCCCACCCCCTCCTTTTTGCCCTTTCGTCTTCTCCTTTTCACATTTTTTATTGTTTATGTTTCTCTCATATCTTTATTTCTCTCAGCATCACACTATATCTCCTCTTTTTTTTTGACTGTCCGTCTTTCTCTTTTTTTTTTTTTCAAACTTTCGTATACATTCTTGGGAACGAACTATGTGCTAAATCAGAACCCACTTAAGCGAACTGCTCACTCCATGAAACTATCATCACACTCTTTCTGTCTCTCATTGTGTCTCTACTTTGATACCATCTATTATTTTTACTCTCCCTCTCAAAAGTAGAAAAAAAACATCTTCAAAGCATTATTTCGCTCAACTCTTTACCACCCATCAAAGACATTGTGTATGTGTGTCTGTGTGTGTTTCTCATTATTTTTAGATGATTCATCTCATCCAAAGCCAATTTCTCAATCTGAACCTCAACGTCCTTCCAGACCAAATTCACGCTCCGCGGGCTTCCCTCTTGCAACCACCCACTCGTCGCTATACCTCACACGTGTGAATTCGAAGGAAACTTCCGCTTGTTAGGAGATATCTCATTGGAACCTCATGATGCTTATACAAGTTGAACTTGTCTTTGTTTGTTGTTTTCTTATACCTTATATCTCACATGACGTCGTTTACTATATTTTGAAGGAAATGATGTCATGCTCAAACATTCATCTCGTTCTCCCTCTTTTCATCACCCTTCCCTCACTCTCTATCTCTCCCTCATTCTTTTCCTCTCTCCTTGTCTCTCTCATCGTCTCTCTTAACATGTAAATATTAAAAAGAAGTGTTTCCTGCATAGTTTAAACTGGTTTAATCTGATATTTCCATCATGTTTCTTTACAAATTACTTTCTTCCTATTTAAAGTTCTTCTGCAACCACATGGCGAAAGGTCAATCTTCTTCTTGTTCAAAGAGAATGAGGCATCCATAGGGATACAAAACATCTGAGAAGCTCGAAACTCCTTTTTTTCTTTTGTGTTTATCTATTACATATTAATTCATGCATTCTCTCTCTCTCTCTCTCTCTCTCTCTCTCTCTCTCTCTCTCTAGCTTTTTCTCTTCAAATTCACATGTCTCACTCACCATTTTTTTGGCTTTTGTGGATGACGCGTTCCATTGTATCGTTCGTATGATTCCTATTTATGTGTATGTGTATGTGTATGTGTATGTGTATGTGTATGTGTATGTGTATGTGTATGTGTATGTGTATGTGCGTGTACCAGCATGTGTTAATCTGTCTATGAGAAAGCTTATTGATATTATGTCCATTTAACTCTGTAGAGGTATAGCAGAACACAGTGAATATCATATTTGTATTCTGAACGGTCACTTTTACTTTCATACAAAGAAAGCATTGCTTTCGGAGAAGCTCCACGAGAATAACCGCTTGTTCTCTGTCTAATCCTATCTTTTTCTCTACTTTGCTCGTTTTTTTTGTAAGCTTCTTCGTTTGCTCTGTGCCACGTGAAATCAAGTTTACGTGAAACTTTTTCCTTGTCAGTTTATCGCTCAATCCAATGAGGACCGGTTGTATTTTTTTAAGACTTTTTCACTTTTTTCTCTTCTCTTCTCCTATTTTCCAGAAACTTCAGTTTGTCAGATTATGTGGATTAGTTATATATTTATGATATTTCTGACCTCATGATCGAGAGAAAATCAAACGAATTTAGAAACAATTTTGCAAAACACTCGACTGATTTGTGGTTTGTTGTAGCGAAAGATAATCCCCTTTTATGGTCAGAGATCATAGACATACTTGTTCACACCTTTTTTGAGAAATTTGAATGAAAACGGTTGCATGGTGTTACTTGTTCTATCAAGGGGAATGAACACAGACTATGTGAGACATAGAGATGATAGGCCGAAAGAGAAAGAGTGACTCTCTCTCTCTCTCTCTCTCTCTCTCTCTCTCTCTCTCTCTCTCTCTCTCATTACCTTATAGTTTCTCTCATAATTTACGCTCATAACTCTAGCAGCTTTGTACGTGTATGTATGTGGCAGCAACATCATGTCAATATTGACAGTAGTATCTCCCTATCTCTATATCTCTTCGTTCCTCTTTCTTCCTCTTTCTTCCTCTCCATTACTCTCATTCCTCTTTTATCTTTTAACTGTCCAAATGAGCGAAGGCACTCTGTATGTATGTGAAGACTTCAACAGTCGGCAACCGATGAAATGAACAGTGTGTTGCACTTTTCCCTTCTCTACTTCTCTTCTCATCAATTCTCTTATACTGTCCTCTCTTTGTCTTCTTTCTTTGAAGTCAGAATCTTTGAAAGCGAACTGCGAATGTTGATATGTTAAAGAAAGAAAGAATTGTAGAGAGTCAAAATGAGACAGAGAGACATCTGGTGTTGGCCTAATGCCAGAACACACTCTTACCATTACCTTCAACTGACATTTTCAAAAATACTCGATTTTGCGTGAACTCGCGTACGCAGTTTCCCGTCAACACAATTTATTATCTTTTTGTTTTGTTGCATAACTTATGTGAATATCTTTCATAAACCGCATACGTATACTGTTGCTTGTTCTTCTTGGTCACATGTACCAGTAATCCAGCCTCTTTTCTTTCTTGCTCTGTTGTCTCTACGTTTTCGTTCACTTCTTACCTCTCTCTTTCTGTAATGTCTTCGAAATAAACACTATCAGCAGCTCCACCAAAGACCGTTGTCATCCTGATGGCAACACTGTTCGTTCGTCGTTGTGATCAAAACGAAGCCTCCATCATCACGTGGCACATCAATGCTTTTTTCTTCGTGCGCAAGAAGGAAAAAGAAATAATCCCCCCCCCCCCCTATTTCTTCATGTCATTTAGTCAACTACTTCCTCCAGAAGATGACCTTTTCCTCTTTTTTATCATTCGAAATGAAGAAATAGTTAAACAATCTAAATCTCCTTCGTATGTCTCTGTAATTTGTTTGATTTTTGATGTTGTCAATAGGCAAAGCAGATTCCATAGATTCTTTCACTTAGAGCCTTTTTTTTCACTTTTTGTATGTGTGTGTCCGCCAAGCCTTCTAATGACACGCTTCTCTAGTCAGTTACCGTGCTAGTCTGTCATCTTTTAATTCGATCTCTGCTCCTAATTTGTCAAGACAACCATCTCTCTCCTGCCCACAATAGTTTCTCATCTCACGTATCATTCCCTAGAAGGTCTTGTTGTTGCTAATTTCACAATTTTTTCATCTTTCTCTCTTTTCTCTCTCATTTGTGTTTCTCTCCATCTGAAGTCTTAGCGATTCAAATGACGTTGTCTTTCATCTGCCTCACGTGCTAATACATAAAGTGCTTCTGAAGTTAAAAGCACGTGAGTTTCATCTCATTTTTCCCTTTTTCATCTCCTCATTAGAGCCATACGAGAGAGAGAAAGAGGGATATATCAAGGGAAAGAGAATGAAGTGAAATCGAACGATATGCGATCTTTAAAAGCTTGAAACGATGCATGAAAAGCTTCTTTTTCATCTTCCGCCTTCATTACTTCAAACAGTTGTGACCATAACAGCCATGTGTACGGAAACTATTGAAAAATGAAGGGGAGTTTCTCTTTCAGACTGTTCATGATGATATTTGGGGATAAACAGCCTTCATTCGTTCTAGTTAATCTCTCTCAGACAGGGAACACTTGAGGAATGCTTTTCCTGCCTATCTCTCTCGTGACCACAACCGTTCGCAACATTGACTTTTCAAAAAATGAATTTGTTTCCACGTGACAGCAGTGGGAAGAACAACAGCACCGAGAGAACATGCTAATGAAGCAAACGTTAAGCATATTCCTTTCGTTGGAGAACGACGAACTAAAAATATCATTTAACACCTGTTGAAAAAGTTTTTGAAAGGCGAGAAATGCTTGACAGGCTGGACTAGCTTGGCAATCTCCCAAACGACCTTCTACAAGGTCAGCACCGTCTGGCACCAGCTGCCCAGTCAACTCCGCCTTCACTACGCAGACGTTTGTAGAATCATTAGATGACGTTATTGAAGTTTTTTGTGTGTGTTGTCTTCTTACTCTTCCTTGTCTTCTGAATCTTCAGTAGTTTCATCATCATTATTCAGTCAAGATACTCATGTTAGAATAGCTTTTGAAAGATATTGGACGCAATAAAAAAAAGAAGAAAACGAAAGACAAGGAGATAAAAAAGTTGAAAAAAAGAACAAAAATAGTGTAAAATTGAGATTCTTGATCGTTCCTTTCTCCCTCCTCTCTATCTTTCTGTCTTTGTCTCTTTTTTCCTCTCAATCTCTCCCTTCTCCAGAAGTTACTTTTGCAAACGGGAGAAAGATAGGAAGAGAAGGGAACGCGGTGAACGGTCAAATGTTTCAAAAGTTGCCATTCGTAGCTTTTATGAGAAATTCTTTTTGATGTCCAATCTATAGCCTTCTCATCGCTGTTTCCTCCCTACCCCTTCTTTGCCACTCCCTCTCTCTCTCTCTCTCTCTCTCTCTCTCTCTCTCTCTCTCTCTCTCTGTCTTTATCTCATTAGGGTTGTTAACAAAGCAAAAAATCTTTTCGAATTCAACCCCCATCCCCCCAAGTTCAGAGAAGTAAAGAGAAAACGATATTCTATGAGCTTTTTCTTCTGCCACTAACATCTGGGGAGGTCTATCATGCTTTGGCTTACACAACCGTTCATCTTGTTCTTTACGATTTTCAAAGTTAATTTGTCTTTCATTGTCATTCGTTCTAATGCAAATTCCCACTCATAAAACTACTTCTTTTGTATGCCATTATGTTTGTTTTTAATTTCATTTTTGATTACAAACGACATCGAACCGGATATCCGGGTACGAGGAGATGTTATCAGAAGAGCATTAGCCATCCATCTGTATGTGTATTCAGCTTTATTTATATTTTAATTTATTTATAAAAAACTCATATGTACTATTCATTATGTCCTTATTATTAAGTTTTTTAACGTTATATATAAATATATATATATATATATATATATATATATATCTCATGTACCATTATATCATGCTCCTGTTGCTCTTTCTCTTATTCTTTGACTTTCATCTCACGTCAGTTGCATCATGTGATCCCACCGAAAATGCTAAGATAGATCATGGTGAACTGAATCACTTGCTTGTTTCCAACACTTTCAGCTTATTCGAAGACCTTTTTTTCTTTAAGAAGATCTATTATATGAGTCAACTCTATTAACTCCTCCTTACTAAGTCATTCTTACTTTTTCTTGCGCTTTTTGTTCCATGTTCATGTTCAACTACATTCCTTCTCTTCATACTCTCTCTCTCTCTCTCTCTCTCGCTCTCTCTCTCTCTCTCTCTCTCTCTTTCTCTCTCTCTCTCTCTCCCCTTCTCTCTCAATCTCCATCATTTTCTCCTCTTCTCTTTCTCTTGCTCTTTTGATCTGAGTCATTTGAACTCTAAACGAGCCCTTCGTCCTCTTCTCATGAATTATGGAAAAAGCCATCTTGCGGTTCTATCGCAACTGACCTCTCTCGGGAAGGACCTTAGGCTACAATTCCATAGCTGATAAAAGTTCATTTGATTCTATCACATTTGTTCTCTTCTCATCGTTGTCGACCACTCTGCGTAAAAATAGTATTTTTTTACATATGAGAAGCTAATGAGTAGATAGAAGAACACATGTCCTCAATGCAAAAGCCAAAAGTCGTGTTGAGCTTTCTCGCCATTACATCTCGTTCTCGATTTTTTGTCTCTCTATTTCGTTCTACTCTCTCTCTCTCTGTCTCTCTCTCTCTTTCTCTCTCTGTATGTGTTCCTCATTTTCCTTTAATTCTTAATCTTTTTTTATCATTTCCATTCCCAATTATGAAATTGATAAAGATCAAATATCATCCTCTAGCTTTCCAACCAATATTATCACTCATGGCCCATAAGTCTCAGTCCCTCTCTTCTCTCACTTTCTCTCTATATTGTTGCCTTCAATCCGGCGAAACGCTTTTTTGTCTTGAAAGAAATTTCAACTTTTTTTCTTTTTTTAAGACAGACACACACACCACATCTTTATGGATTTTCTATAGTACATGAGGATATCTATAGCTTTCGCTCATCTATTCCTAATAGGGCTGTCCACATCTGGAGGCTCTAGCTCTTTAATTTAAGCCTCTCACCGTCTCTTCATCATCATCATCTTCTTCTTCTCTTGGATGGTTCCTCTTCCTCATCTTCTTCTTCCTCATCCAACCTTTTCCTAATGTATTCGTGAATAGAAGTTGAAAGACTTTTTTGCTTCCGGCCACGCAAAAGCCACGTGTATGCTGCCAAACATGGTTCAAGAACTCATTGGCTTTGCACTCACCCACCCGCCCATCCACTCATCATTCATATCGTCCCACTTTTTTTGATCAAATATTCTTTTTATTTACAGTATACGTATTAACTATATCCTCTTCTAACCATGCCATATTAGGACTGTCTCTTTCAATTATTCCGTATTTCACATGTTGATATTGCTTCATCTTTTAGTACAATACAACTTATGAATTGATACAGCTGTCTCTTTCTCTCTTTGAAAACCACTTCTCTCTATATGGATATAATCTATTCAACTATCATCAGAATAGAAACATTTCAGGCTCTCCCTCTCTCTTATGAAGGGCAGCCTCCGTTCTTGTTCGTCATCCTACTTCTCAATATCATCGCAACATTCTCTGCTGGTAACGTGTGGGCTCCAAAATGCCCCTAATATCATTTTAACGTCATTTCTGATATTTCCCCAAAACAGCTGTTCTTAACTTCACAATGTCACACATGCCAACCTTACACGTCATTTACCTTCTCTCACCCTTCTACATCCATTTCTTTGCATCACTCTTATTCTTGTCTACTTGTATATTTGAGACCAACTTGAGTTGTTTGGCTGGCTGCCAACATCTCTTCCCCTCTCTGCGTCGTAGTCGAGCTTTACTCTTTTTTATTTTAGTTTTTCCATTTCCAGCCGTCTGGAAATATTTTGTCGTTTGCCCCACGAGCAGTTTTGAGTCGTTGTCGCAGCCACTGGGTCGACGACTGTGATCGTAGGGGCTTCAGTGAATGGGAAGATGATGGTGGAAGAAAAAAGAAAAAAAGAGAGGATGTAGTTAAATGGAACAAGTATATTCAAAATATTCATGAAGAATGAGAGAAAACAGAGAAAAAAAAGAGGAAAGAAAGAACCGCGAACGACTGAATGGGAGGAGCCATTGCCATCAACGTTGTCGTTGCTCTCGCTCTTCAATATCGCTGGTGGTTATAGTTGTCGTGTGTCTCTGTTGGTCTGTTCCCTCCCTTTTCTTCCATGGTATTTCATATGGCTATTCGCAACAAAATGCTCTCTTGAATTCTGAAGCCATGCTCGCGGCGGCTATTGATCAGTCGCCGGGCGACAGCTGGCGTCAATTCGCGCATCGCACAGCTTTTCTAATCTCTCGTTTTCTTTTGCTCTCCTTTGACTCTCACATCAAATGAATGTGTCTTCGTTTTTCGTTTTCGCTCTCTCAACATGATCTGCTTTTTTTGTTGCGATTCAATGAAATCATTAAAGTACACGGACAGAGAGAGTGAGGGAGAATTAGAAAGGGAGAAAGAGGAGAATGAAGAGAGAGACAAAAAAAAAGAGATGAACATTAAGAGAGAGAGAGAGAGAAGCAGCTTTCACGTAAAGGAGAGATGAACTGATAAAAAAGAATGGGAAAGAGAGAAGAAATTGAAAGAAGAGGGAAACCATACTCTTAGAGGATAATGCGAAATTTAAATTTCCAAGCTATTTGTTTGCCCTCTGTCTCTTTTTCTCTTCCTCTCTCTCCCTCTTTATCTTCCGCAACTTTTCCCATATTCAGCTTATCATAAATGGCAACATTGGTGGACATTGGATAATCCGTTTTTTCCATCATTTTTTCCGTAATAAAGTTATTTGAACTATTGAAAAGCTTAGGTATATCATATGAATTATTAGAATGGGTGGTGCGTTGACTATACAAAGAGAAGCTAAATCTGATGAGTTGTTTGACTTTTCATCTCCAATTCTTCAATTGCGAAAGAATAAAGTGCACCGCTCTTGAATGTCAACTTCACCTTTTCTCTATAATTATATCATATAAATGAAACAACCAACGTATTATCCCATTTTTTTAAAACGCCATAAGCGTGTCTCCATGTAAGGATGTGTAAGCTTTTTTTTTACATAATTCGAACCGTTTTCGTGACAGGAATTCTCTTTTCTTTTTTCCATTTCAACTAAATTACATTGGAATGTCATGAGATGAAGAGCATTTCGCAACCATTTCATTTTACCCAATATTATCATTCTCAACTTCCTTTTCATGTTTTCATTCCGATTTCGTAGCACCCGAGTTGCGTAACCTCAATTTTTCACTATTTTTGAGCAAAAAAATAATTAGCATAGCATATAATACTCACCGTCACGTACATTACGTCATTCTGATCTCATTTTGTCCCTTCGCACGCGTGCCAATCGGTTGTCTTCTATTCAATCTCTGTTAATCATTTTTTTGTTTCTTTCCTTCTATTTCTCTCAATATCTTGTACCGTCGTAACATACATTTATATATATTTATGTAAACATGCATATACTATGGTTTAATTAACGTTTTCACTCAAAGTACATCATAATCTTCATCATTTCCACTTCCCTCTGTCAAGATTTACATGAATATTAAAGAAGCTTGGCCATACATTTTGAAGCTTTTCTTATTTCTTTTTAATTATTCATCTGATCTCCGATGATTTAATTTATCATTTCAGTCTTTTATTCCTTCTTCCCGCCTCCTCTCTCTCTCTCTCTCTCTCTCTCTCTCTCTCTCTCTCATTACATTTTATCTCCTAAGAACTCTATTTTCTCTTCTCTGCTCTGCACATAAACGGAAAGCCAAAAACCACTGTAATCCTTCGAACAGCCTTTCGATTTCCTTAAAAAGATTACAGAATGTTTGAAAAAAAAAAGTTTTTTTGGGAAGAATTCATAGTCGCATCAAGCTGTTCTCATATATACTCTCCAGATAAAAAGGAAGAGAGAGGCAGGTATATATATATGAAAAACAGGTGAGAAGATAGATCTCAAACTATGGCTTTTGATCCTATTCCTTCAATAATGTTTATTCAAAACAATCCAATCTCATTTGCTTATCAGTGCCATGAACAGGCATCAAGTTCCTTGTCTACATAACGAAGAGCTTCCCCTTATGATAAAATGCAAGTAAATATCCCCTTTTCGTGAATTTTCCGATTTCACATTACTCTCACATCACTCTGAAAACAAAAAAAAAACAAATGTGGGATTCGAAATTAGCTCTATTATGTATCGATTCTCCTATTCGAGAGGTGTTCGTTCTAATTAGCATAAGCACGAATGATTATTTCACGTTTTTCACGTGAGTAGATAGAGCCCACGTGGAAAAGCTTATATGATTACTACACCATCATTAAAAATATTCGGTCGGTTGTAAATCTGTAGTCATCAGTTTTTGCTGCATATACATTTGAACTTTCCATATTTGATTAGATTTCCCAGAATGTTGCTATTCCTGGTATTAGTCATTAGTATCTCAAATCTTTCATATGAACAACAATTGCAACAAGAAGCTTGTGTGTTCCGAATGAGAACCAACATCTCATTTCATGTTGTTTGATAGCTTCTAAACGCTTTTGTTCCACAGTTCACTTCCTGTTTATGTCATCTTTTAAGCCGCTTGACCTCTTTCTTAAATGCTTCCTCCCGTTCTACCCGATTTTTTTGAGGCAAAGGACAGCTGGCACAAACAAGCTGAAACTGAGCGCGAGGTTTTCTTTCTCCTTTCTTTGGTGCCAGCTTCGCGACCATTTCTATCATTTTTCGTTCAATTTATCGTCTTCTACACGCTTTTTATGATCTTTTTTTTCATAGACCATGGCTACTACAGTCAGCAATGTGCCGTCGTGTGTCTCCAACTAGATCATGTTCTTTCCCGCCTTTCCTTGTTCTTCATCTACCCAGTTTGAAGGACATCATCATCTCACAGCTCTTCTCAACAGTATTGTCTTTCTCCATCTTATTCTACGCTTTCAATATCATCAATTACTTTTGAATCAACACATTTATCATATAAAATGGCGATTTCCGGACACTACGTTACGGTACCCTGTTTCACAATAGTTCGTACGCAATTCATTGAATACGCATTCCCGCCTTTTTGAACTGCTTCTTCAATTCTCTATTAAATTCTATGAATTTCATTAAATTAACTTTGTTTTTTTTGTAGATTGGCTTATGTACGTTGTTCATCTCTAAGTTGCAATGAGCTTTTTGAATATTAAAGCTCGTTTAGCGCAAAAGTCTCCTACCGCTGATAGTGCCCTTTCACATTTGCACAACAATGACGAAGTGTGAGTTTTTAATACTTTGAAACTTGTTTACATGAAATTGCAGTCGTCGTAAGATTTCCTGCACATCGGGATGTGACGTGCCTCAGGTAGTTGTTGGTTCTCCTGATAGTCAGACTTCTGACTCTTCATCTTCCTATTTGCCTGGTCAAAAACAAGAAGATATTGCCCGCCTTTTCATTTGCGATCGACGCAGGTTTTTTCAACCATTTTTAAAGTCGAATAATCTAGTGAATAACCTTCAGAGCTATTCTGGAGAAAGTGTTAGATCGAAAGTTTTCTATACAGAATGGTTATCAAATGTGTGATCCCGGGAAGGTACGGAAAGGCTTCAGTAATAGCAAAGTCATTTGTTTGTTGCAGATATCACCCAACATATTTCTGGCTGAACAGTATGCTGACACTTCAAGTAATCATTGGGCTTATCGTTTTGATTTTAATCATTGGAATGACCAGTATAATATCGAAGAGGTAGCTTTCCGTCTATGAACCTGTTTTTCCTAGTTTTCCTTTTACAGCTATGTTTTCAAAACTTTTGTTCTTTTCTTGATCGAGAGCATGGCAAAATGGAAATGGAGGGTAGTCCTGGCACTTTAGATAGTCGCAGGGGAGGTAACCCTCAGAATACGATGGTTGTAAACTGTTGAAGTTTCCCAATTGACTATTGTAATTTAGCTAACCCCCCCGTGGTCTGGCGATTCGCGTTCTCCAACGGGTGGTCCAAACACTGTTGGACCTACCGAAGGAAACACAGCTTATCATCGATTACCTTCAAGCCAATCTGCTAACTTCCAAGAACAACATTCAATTTTGGATGACGAGGTTTGCGTTCTTCACTATCAGTATTCTTACAGTACTCTTTGCTTCAGGCATCTAGTTTGATGTCACAACTATCAGCTGGGAGACTTGAAAGATTGATAAAATCCCTGTCTCTTATGAACCCTTCACACATAGTGTTTCGAGATCATTCTTGTTATCCCCATCGTCCTACGCTTCTACTGTTTTGGTTTTTGAAGCTGTAAGTCGCTCTGTTGCTAGAAAGGCGGAATACTTGCTAAATTCAGATTGCCTTATAAGATTTCTCGACTAACTTTTGACGGAATGCAGTCTGACTCTCGTATTAAACTTCATGATGTTCTTGATATGGATGACTTGGAAGAGTTGAATGTCATTCAACCCGTAAGTTTCCGGTTTTGGCAACTTCCTTATCTCTTTAATGGCTCAGGGTCAGCGGGCGGCTTTCTCTGTAACTCCAGAACTTTTGACAAAATGGCTTAAATCATCTTCTGAGTGAGAACCAAGTGTATGTAGATCGGAGTAATTATTCTATTTTAGAAAACTTCTTCGCTTATCTGTAACAGGTGCTTCGGATATAACACCTGCTACGCTGGCAAATTTTATCCGTGAATGGAGAACGACTCCCGTTCCACGTATCTTTGATACAATAACTTTCGATGCTGCCTCCTTATCAGTCATTGATTTTGTGCACGAAATCTCTGGTCCCGGAAGAAACGTTGAAGTAAGTATCTATTCATGTGTTCACACCCACACTTTGTTGTTTCTTCAGTGGGAATCTGATTGGCGTCCTCCTACTCCTCCCCCATCTGGTTCATTGAGTCCTATGTTCCAGAGCTCGCAAAACCGGCAGTTCACTTTCAAGCACAGAAAGGGACAGGCTCGTGTTCATTACAAGCATGTGGATGGGTAATAATTCCCATATAGACAATACTTACCGTAACTTTCTTTAAGTCTTTTGGTTTTCACTTGCCTTAGCGCTCCCCAAGGATCTATTCTACCAGGCTTACCTCGCGCAGCTTCAGAGCAAGCGTTCACTCACTACCGAAAGAACAGTACTGGTAACATAAACGGTATAGCAGCTAGAAAAGTAGCGTATATTCATATGGGATCTTCCAGGAAACCGTTCCTTACACAGGATAACGACGTTCAACTCTCCTTTAGCAGAAACACAGGCTCAGCCTAATCAAGATCAGTCGCAAACGTTGAAGTTTATGGACCGTATGTTCGGTTTCCTATTGCGTTCAAACGCATGAAGCTAACTGAATGGTAATGTTGCTTATGCCTATTGGTTTGTAAATATGTTATTTTGTATGTTTATTGTTCCTCTAGATTGTTATCATAGCTCTGACATATGTTCTATCCTAAGAGTATATTATGTTTTGTACAGTTGACCTACCCGGGAATTTATCATCTTGCATCTTTCTTTAATTCCTCCTCTACTGCTCAGTGTAATTTGCCGTATGGTTGAATTTTTTGTTTCTTACCATGCCCTAATCTTTCACTCCTCACTTGACTGCCTTCAGTGCTGTGCTCATTAATGACATCGCTTTTTACCTACTTTTGTACATACTCTTTCTTCTTTTCCTGTGTTTACCGTCATTTTTTTGATCAAGTTTTTACCGTCGCGGTAAACCAGTCTTTGCTCGTCTCAACTCATGAGCTCAAAAGTAAAAGGCGATAGATAAGCACCAGCTCCTATTGGCTGATTACTAACTTTCAATTTTACTTTCTTTGTTTAAATTTTGTTCTATATCGTGTGGAAAGCGAGGTGTACTTTTTTTCTCCCTTTCCACATCCTTCGTTTTTTCCTCGTACAGGTTATTTTTCCGTGTGTTTTCAAAATGGGCTAATTCTTTTCCGGTTCATATCTCTGTAGTCATGTAGATAGTTAAGTTCATTAGCCATTCTAATAACCGGTGACCTATACTGTTACAACTACGGTTCTGGTATCGATAGAACGTTCAATTCTTTTTATCCTCCAATCTCGTTTACTTTTTGTCCTCTTTACTCTTTCTCTTGTCATGCTTTGTTTTAAAAAGACCAGAATTGTATATAACAGAATTTTAATAATACGTACATATATTCTAAGCTTAATCCTAGCAAGGTTTGAGCTAGCATATTGATGTATATACTCCCTAGCCTTTTTTTCGGCCTTTCACAAAATTTTAAATCTGTTGTTGTAATATACTCATGTAAGGGACTCAGAGTGCATCTGATGTGGCCTACATTTCTAAATTAATTTAAGATCTCAATAGAATAGAGCACATGGATATAAAGAAATCGAAAATGATCGTATAAGGAATAAATCTTTTTTTTTTTAATTTGTATTTTATCTCGCTTCAACCGGTTCTGTTGTCTATACATTTGGAAATGAGTTTACCTGAATTTCACGGAAAGTGCGTATGTTTTATGCAAATTAAGAAAAGAGAATGATGGTTTTGAACAATAGACTTCTATTCAAAGGGTACATGTACCATTCAATTCGAATGAGAGAAATACAGAGTTGTGATGATGAGATAGTAACGTCAAAATATTTTTCTCGTTTCTTGTACGGATTAATCATCTGCCGACCAGACTTCGGTATGCACTGGCTGTTTTGAAGACTGATTTTCTTCTGGACTTACACTCTGAAACGCGACGAATTGAGTAATGTTTTCGATAAAAGGAGAAGAGTGTGAAAGACTTACTCGGGCACTATTCAGGAGAGTTTCATTATGTTCAGGTTCATTTCGAAGCTTTTCTTCTTCCTCCTCCAATGCTCTCATCTGGAGTTGAGCTTGTTTTTGCATATTTTGCAGTTTCTCCATAGTGTAAGTTTTCATTGGTAAAAGCTTTGGTTTGCAGAAAATAGGCGCCCAATCTTGTGTGTTGAAAACCATGCAGTCATCGTAAGTAATTTGTTCCGTTATTTCAGACATATCGTCACTACGCTTTGTGATATGTTATGATGAAGATGAAATGAAACTCTTAACTCAAAAAAAAAGTAAACGTGGATGAAGTCGATAAAAATTGAAGTTTTAAAGGAGGACAGCCTCTGGTCAGCACCAACTGCTGTCATGGCAACGAATGTTATTGATTTCTGAGTAATTCGTAGTGAGTCTAGAAAAAATTGTTGGTTCTTCGCTTGTGAAATACAAAAAAAAAGAGTTGGCGACAAGAAACGAGTACAACCGTTCATTCGCATCTGCACAATTAAAATGATTTGAAAATGATCAGGGAGCTTGCACTTGAAAAAAGTAAAATATGCAAATCAATCGCTTCATAACGTATGTGAATGATTCCATAACTGGACAAGCTCTGAGATAGAAGTTAGATTTCGATGGTTTTATACATCTTAATAAGGAAGATTGAGGTGTGAAGGAATTGAGATCCTCTTATGAATTGTTCAGCAATTTGGGTTGTGCTGCTCAGCTATGACTTTGACGTCGACTTGTTTGTTCAGATATTAATGGTCTATTGGAAGTAAGAGTGTGTCTCTATAAAAAATCAGAAATTATTTTTCCTTCCACTGTTCAACAAGAATTTACTCTTTGTTTAGCGTCGTGCTCCATCTTTTCGAACGCAACCAAATGCCATTTAAGACATCCTCCTATCAGCAGAATAAAAATCTACAATAGATGAGAAAAGAAAAAGAGGCAATCCGCTTACTTCAATGCATAAAACGACAACGAAGAAAGCAGTTCTGTATTGCTTCATTGTTTCTTCTTCTTTCACTTTAAACCACAATATTTATATAAGGGCAGAACTGGTGAGGCCTACCTTGCCGATTCATCGAGACAGCGCCCATGTGTTTTTTGTCAGTTGATGGAAAGATCATCAGGAACACTATAATGGCTGCTATTTTAAGCATGATTCCGATAAACTAAAAAATGAATGATGTATTCTAAGCAGTGTATCTTTGCATTACCGCCACCATGATACATGGCCATTGATCTGAGCGGTTCTCAGTTCGGAACTTGCACAAGGCGAAGAAAAGAAGAAACGTAGGTACAAATAGTGACACCAGGGAAATAGGATAGAACAGAAAGACAGGGAAGATGCTAACAAAAAGGTAGAAGAGCAACAAGCATAAGACTAGCCTCTGAAAAGTGCACAATCATTTTTCAATCGCGGAAGTCATTGTATTACCGTCATATTAACTTTACGTTGATCCATCATATTGTGATTTGAGCTGTGAGAGACCGTCTTACTGGCTCTCCGCTCATTAGTAGCATTCTCATCAACAGGCCGAGTATTAATAAAAATCATAGTTCCGAGCGACGAATCTGAATGCTGGATTTTCAACAAGCAATGAAAGATGTCATGAAATTCGAGATGACTAGGAAGAACTAAAGGAGAACAATTGTTTTCTGAAGCATGAACTCTGATATCTCTTTTTGTTAAGAAGAAAATAAGTGAGTGTGTTGGCAATTCAAATGACATTGTTTCAGAAAACAAAGTTCTTTCTGGAGATGTTTCATCTTGTGTTCCAATTACCAGAATGAGATTTTGTTTTGAATGGAACTATGATCTTTAACTTAAGAACAAGTAGCAGTATGCGAAAACGTCATTCTATAACAAACAACAACAACAAAAGTTTCATTTTCAATGGTTAATGAAAAGAGTGATAGGCTTGCTGGTGAAGCAGTCGGAGCACCTTCGTAAACTCGAAATATTGTAGTTTTTCTGCTTTTACACTCTTATTTATATGAATTAACCAATATTCTCACTTCCTTACAGCTGGTCAATTTCTGAGTTAAGAGCATGGAGGCGAAAAACATGAAATTGCGATAGTAAAAATACGTTTCGAAGGAGTAAAACGATAAAATCTTTTCTCTTCTTTAGTAAAAAAAATGAAAAGCTTAGAGAACAACTGCTTAAAATGCTCTATGGGAGAAGGAAAGATGGACGAAGAAATAGAGAAAATGGGAGAAGAAGAAGTTTTCATTTTGGCCAAACTCTGCTCGGCGGCCGTTGGTTGTTGCTATCAGACTTTGGTACGTATCTATTTTGGTGCTTAAGCTTTTGAACGTCAAGATTGACAATTCTGAGAAGTTCGGATGATCTTGACAAACTGGGAAGAAGAACTCCAGATGTTGAGCAGTAGAATAAAAGGACGAGGAGCCGGAGTCTTAGATCCAGAGACAAGCATGATAAAGAGGAGGAATGTGAAAGACAAGCGAGAGAATGAGAGATAGAAGGTACTGGGTAAGAGAGAGAAAGGATGTTATTCAAGCTTCAGCCTTGTCATGATGATGATGAAGCCGATGATGAGCCCAGATGGATCATTTTAAATGATTTTATTGTCCTTTTTCATGGGAACATCTGCGAATATCTTCAATCTAATATACAATATTACATATGTATCTAAGCTAGAAGTCTACCCTGAGTACAAACAGGTTTACAAAACCTCTCAAAAGGGAAAATAATTTGGGGAATCAGAAAAAAATGATGTTTGAACACATGAATGAGTGAAGATGTCACATAGTTTAAGAGAATTCAAACACAGCTGACAGATTCTTCTGATTTTTCAATATGACATTTCTCGAGATTAAAGTTGAGTTGATTATATATGATTCAAGCTTACTTGATTGATTTCATAGAGTAATAAAAAGCAGAAGAAACAAACGAACATAGCATCGAAGAACTTTCATTATCTTACAATAGCTCTCTAAAGAAGTAGTAATACCCTCTTCTCACTCCCTCGCCCATTTTACAGATATAGTCATTCGAGTAAAATAGTGAGCCATTTAAACGGGGTCGAATGTTTGCGTGAGGTCTTGGCTTACAAAAAATAAACTTTTCCGGCTGAAGATATGTCGTTATCTTCAAAGAAGATATGCTTCACGTCGGCTACAAATGTCGTTTCATCCGCGTGATAAATGACAAGATTATAGAGGAAGAGCAAGACAAGTTGAGAGAGGTAGACATGGTTTGAAGGCTTCTTCAGGTTATTCGTTTTCTCGCCTGATTGTTGTAGATATCCGGAAAACAGCTGACACTTCACATGAAGACTATTGGAAAGTGAGAGAAAGAGAGAGAAGGGGAGGGGGAAGGTGGGAGGAAAGGAGAAGAGAGGACACTGGGGAGGTGAGAAATATGTGCGCATAGAGCAAAAGCTGTTCCAAGTTAAGAAGTTGTTCACATAAACAGCTTCTGCATGTCTTTTGAGAAGATTTGTTAATGAAGACGTAGGCTACAGCTTCTTATAGTGGAGGACAAGCAGTTTGAATTGAAATAAAATTAAAAAGGAAAATTAAATTAAATGGCAAATAAGGGAAAAGAGATTGTTGTACATATATGAACATTTTTTTATTGGAAAATGTTTGACACAACTTGTGAAAAGATGGATAAACCATGACCTAATTGGAGTATTCAGTTCTTCGTGACTTAAGTTCAACTATAAATAGAAATCAACAACCGACAAGTGCTGAGTTGAAGTTTTAAGCTTGACCTTCTGCACATATATATACATGGGAGAAGCTTATAAAAACCTAAAAACTAACAAAAGAGGCAAAAACAAGAGATTAACAAAGTAGAAGTTAGAATGATTGCACATAAATCCTTTACAGAAGCACTCCATTTTGTATTCAACTTCAGCTCTGTAAGCCATATTAACTATCTCTGCCACTTGAGGCTTAAATCACAACCTGTGAGAGTAATCATCTGGAGATTGAAAACAGCGGTTTTCTGATGGTGATTCATGGAAATCTTCGTCGATCAAGCGGTCGTAACATCCTCGCAAAACACTTATCTCCAAGTTTCCTATAAAGGTAAACATAGCATGAGACATTTGGTGCGTCTAACCATTCGCTAAAATAGTTCCTGAAGCCCATTTATAACAGAAACCTTTGCAGAAAACGGCTGTTTTATCAGCATAAACTCGCATTGGGTCGAACGAACATGCAAACGGGGCATGAGGAGGCCGTTCTGTTAAGTTTAAATCCTGAAACCAACGATTGGAATATCGAACTTATGCAAACTATGTACCCTAAGACCAGGAATCCGCTCAGCATAATAAGACCAATTGTTGTTACTCATACATGAGTAGCATTCACCTGAAATTCGAATCTGTTGATGGAGAAGCAGATAAATTACCTTTAACTTCAATTAATTGCAGAATTATCAAGAATAGAACGGCGTAAATCATGATGGCACACTAGTATTTGACAACGAATATTCCGTTCTCGGGTTTAAACAATATTGAATATGAGGATGAAGAGGAATAAAAATGTAAGTCATAATCACAAATAGAAAAAAGAGTAAAAGAGAAGATGAAAGAGAGAGAGAGCAAGAAAAGAAAAGCTGGTAGAGAGAAGGAGAAAAGAGGTCAGTCAGATTACACATGAGTGATTCATACGTACTTTGCGTGAATCCCTCTTTACTATGTACAGGTCTATACTATTTATTCAGAAGATGAATCTCTTTACTGATATATTCCCGCCTGACCCTTTTGCACCTCTTAAGCGCCGAAATACCTGTTTCTATCATCAGCTCTCCTGGATGGTCAAGATGGAATGAACTCGGTCTTTTGCTATCAAATGATTGCCATCATGTCTCAACGATGTCACGTATTTTTTGTCCTTTTTTATTTAGTAAATTTTGTGAAGAATAGTAAATCAGGAGCTCTGAAAGTTGTAAGACTCTCAGTGGAAGCTCGTAATTCTATACATTTGCAATACTTATGTAAGCGTTAACGGTTGTACCTCCAGATGCGACACATGATGATCAATGGAAACGTTCTGAACGGCTCGGATGGAATGCAACCGTTCTGAACGGCTTGGATGAAATGCAACCGTTCTGGACGGTTTGGATGGAATGCAACCGCTCTAGAGAGCTTACCTGGGAGACCCCCAGGAAGAGGGTAGTGGAGCTCACCAGCTCACACCGCGGACTGACGTGATTCAGACGTCTGACGGCTTATATACCCTTCGGGAGACACGCCAGCCAATCAGCGACGAGTTACGTGAAAGTCATTTTTACGTGGAAAAAAGATAACCCGGTTGTTCTCTTTTGGAATAAAAGGTGAAACGAACATTAATTCATGGAGAACTGTTTCGAACATAATCATTGAAAAACTTTTTGAGAGCTGTACCCTTTTGCTCCACAATTGCATCATTACGTAAATGTGAAGTTTATTAGATGATCACTGTTTTAGTCAGGGTAATAACAACGTTGACATTTGTTGACGGAGAATTTCGAATCATAAGCAAGTTTCAGCCATACAGTAACGCAATCTGTATAACAAATGCTTAGAGGACAACGTGAGGCTAATCTTATCACTAGTTCGCAATTAAAAATTTTAAAGAAGATTGAATGCTTCATTCAACAACAACAAAATCACGCTTATTATGCTTTCTTGAGCGATTTCACAGTCTCAAATCAAAAAAGAGCTTTATCTTTTTGTCAGCTGCAAAACTATTTTTCCATCTTTTGGCTGCATTATAATTCCCATAACTATACGAATGAGCTCCTGAAATATAGAGGTTGGCGAGAAGATTATCCATTTATGGAAAATACCTCATGTCCTGGGCAAGCTTTGAGCTCATACAGTTGAACAAGCTTTGTTAATACCATTTTGAATTCCATTTCTGCGAAACGCATTCCAACGCAATTCCTTGGCCCTAACCCGAATGGCATCCATTTTAGAACAAAATCTTTCGCATCTTCTTCCAAAAATCTATAAGAGAAGTTGTTGCATCTGTCACAAGGTGAAGAGCATGCCTTTCAGGCCGGAACTGCTCAGGATTTGAATACTTGCTCTCATCATGGTGCATGGAATAGACAGGAGTGAAAACCCAAGTACCTTTTGGAATATGAACTCCAGTGACTACAGTATCTTCCAAACATTCACGACTTGTGAAGCTAGAATGTTTTGATGTATAAAATGGGAGGGGAAAGGAGAAATACTTTATAACTGGTGGATAGATACGCAGAGACTCCTTGAAAACAGCATTCAAATATGGCATATCATGAATAGCTTCAAACGTCAATCCCTTGAAACATCAAAATAAAAACGAAATGTTTGAGATGAGAAGAAACCTTGTGTTCTTTCGTTGCTATTATTTCTTCATACAGCTTCTCTTGAACTTGTGGATGTGTTGCTAATAAATAAGCTGAATATCCTAAGGCTGTGCTTGTTGTTTCATATCCGGCAAGTAGGAAAGCATAACAATTACTGACAACTTGTTCTTTTGTCAATCCCTATAAGGAAAGAGATTTTATTCTGTTTGTCCCGGCTTTCTTATCATAATTATCAAGTGTCAGACAGGACAAGAAGGAGGAGGAGGTTTCCTTTCCTTTCTTTTCTCTTTTTTTTTTTGCACATTTGAAATGTCAAAGCTTCTGTGAGCCTCGCCTTCTCTTGTTACTCACATTTCCCGCTGTGTCAGCTTTATTCAGCAGAAGCTGAAGGATATCCATACTATCCGTGTGCTGTCCATTTTTTCTTGCATCATAGCTGAAAAGAAGACAGAAGACTATTTTGTTTCTTTGAACACGTCAAACATACACCTGACCCAATCCATCTATCAAAATTTTTTCCACTTTGGCCATTCCAGACATAGGATATAACCATTTCCATAGCCATGAGAATTCCGGCAAGAAAACTGCAAATGAACGGAAACTCAATGTTTCATCTAATGCATCTCCCCGTTAGTAATCATCGAAAAAAGCGGAAACACGCTTTAACCCCTCAGGCTGTTTCTCCTCATTTTCAAGCTTCTCAAGCAGCAGCGTGAGCAGCAAAAAAAACTTTGCAACAACGAGAATCTTAAATCTTCTTCTTCATGCTCACAAAATAACCTCCAATATCTTATTTTTCACTTTCACTCCATAGTCTTCCGTTAGTAATCTTATATATTGCCTCAGGGCATAGCATTGCACGCCTGTCCTTTTTTGTGGCATGAATATCCACCAGTAATTGCGCATAATACCAAAGATTTTATTATTTTTCTGACGGCAAAAAATAATATTTTCTTTCATAAATTTTTCATTCACTGACTCATACTCCATTCTTCTCTTTCTTATTTTCATTCAAACATCCAAATTTGCATATTTACGTCAAAGTTCACGGAAGAGAACGCTCTTCACGTGCTGCTCACACTATTTTCTCTCAAACAGATTGAACGGTTGCTTTGGGAATATGCAAAAGCTGTGGAATATATATTATTGCACAGTTTAAAACTCCTCCCTTCAATTCCAAACACATTCCATGCTACCACAAGCCATTCAAATGAAGAGAAAAATTGACCTAGTAAAACATAGTTTTATTCTTAGGGCATTGTTTCTCTCATGAGAAGACCCCTCAATAAAATCTCTCAAGCTGATAGATAGTCAGAATTAGATACTAATCACTCCACTCAATAAAAAGTATACGGTGAACAATGATCTTGGCAATTACATCATTTCTCATCAACTGGGTTTTTCCTCACCTGAAGCTGGTACAATGATGTTTTCATTCAGATCAATCTCTCTAAATACTTGTTTGGCATTTTGATAGAATATCTAGAAAGACTGAATGATGAACTATGATCAGAACTGAACGAAACCTCATTTCTATCCAACTGACAGTTACTTTCAATAGCAAAAGCGCACTTTCCAATGACGTCCATGGTTAAAGCTTGAAAATCACTGAATAAGAATCTCGTTAAGGCCACTATTTGCGTTAAGCGTTCATAGTCTATCACTCCTTCTCTCAATGTATTTTTCAATCTGTGGAACTACTGCAACTGAATTTGATTTTTTGAAGACTGTTCTGAAGAAGAAGACGAAGAAGAATATCGTGGAAGGACAATACATCCTGTAATCGTAAACGCCAATGCCTCACATTCAACGCTTCAAAATGGTAAACTGTTTCTTCTTCTTCAATCCGAATTACAAGAGCTAAAGGTGTTAATCTATCAAAAGAATGAGGCTTACTCGTAAATGTTGAATGGAGATCCAGCCTCAACCCGCTTCTGAATGATTTCCATGAACATTTGAATCTTATCTTCAATAGTTTCATACATCATTCGCATCTTTCCTATAACAAATGTTTTTTTTCTTTTATTTCCTTGTTATATTTCGTTTATGAAAGTAGTAGATGCATACCAGTTGAGAATTGTGGGGACATGCAGCTTCGAACTTCCTTCCAACCACTACTCTTTGCCATTTGAACTAAGGCTGTCCGTAATTCTATAAGAAACCTTTTTTCATTTTAACTTTATACACATCCATCTTTTTCACTCTTGCTCCTTCAATATATTATTCTCTCCCTTCTCTACTGAGCTATAAAAATACCATTTTGCCAGAAAACTTCGGGCACACAACGATCTCCAAATTTGGAGAATTGTTTGATGAAAACTTCTTTCGCAAATTCTTCGTCGTTCGAGACAATTTGGAGCTTTGGACCCATGTACATTCTGAAATAAAAAGATATCAACAGAAGAGGAATTATCAAAAGCGAAAGAGAGAGATAGAAAAGAAGAGAGCTAAAAAGAGAGAGAGAGAAGCAGAACCGAAGGTATTTGAATTTCCTCACCCAAATGTCTTCCCATAGACGGTGTGCCATTTAAGTAAATCCAGATAACCGTCATCATATCCGTATTTCTTATTTTTTTGAATAAAATGATGCATATTTCCGAAAATAAAATTCGTTTTTGGTCCTTTGAGTCCAAGTTCGTCCCGCAGTTGGAACAGTTTCCAGCGCTGCCTAGAAAGAATAGATAGAGCTCTCCAATCTGATTTTTGTTGTTTTTGGCTGAAAACATAAAACAAAACCTTTTTTATTTTCTTTCAAAAACAGAGAAACCTCATAGTTCCGCTCCAGACAAGAGAGATGAAAGATGATTTGAATACATGACCTCTTATTCTTCATGAGGTTATTATTAAAAACTTCTCTCTCTCTCTTAGTATTCTACCTCTCTCTCTCTATCCATCCAACTGTTGTTTTCTCTTTCCATAACAACAAAAAATCTTCTTTTTTTTTCATTTTTTCCTCAAAATTTGAATAGAAAAGGTTGATAGATGATCTCTTAATATGGATATAGATGAAGCACCCATTCCACGTGGATGAATAGGTGCACAAACAAGCTTATCCCTCCACCCTCTTTCATCTTTTCCTTTAGTCGTTTTCGATTCTTTTTTTCACTCTTTGTTTTCCCGGTAAAATCTACTCCCCAATCTCTCTCTCTCTCTCTTTCTATCTCCCTTCCAAGATTTCTTGTCCCTCTCAAGCGTTTCTCTCTCGAGCTTAAAATTTTTTGAAGGCTATGTTCAAGATGAGTTGCAACTCCATTTACACCTCCGCTGAGTGTACTCTCATATTTTCTCCGTGTTGTTCTTATTCATGTACTTGGAGGTGCTCTCGTTCAAATTTTCCATTCTCAAACCTTTCACCTTTGCACATACGCTCTTTTGCGATTCACATCTTCCAAAAACGGAGACAACCAATTTCATGTTGTTTCCGGTTCTGGGCTTTTTACTGAAAAAATTTGATGACAATCCTCGAAACTCTCTATCGAAGATCATTGACGACTTTTGACTTTCGAACGAACTCATAGAATGTTCTTCGCCAAACTTCTTTCAACTTTTTTGTTTCTCAAGTAGAAAGAGAAAGAAAGGAGAGAGAGGTCGGAGGGAGAGAAAGCATAGGAAGTTAGCGTTCTTGAAAAATACTCTCTTCTTTCTTCAAATAACTTTTTTCCTCATCATCAGATGATTAGGAAAAATCTCTCTCTCTCTCTCTCTCTCTCTCTCTCTCTCTCTCTCTCTCTCTCTCTCAATTGTACTGTTTCAAAGGCGAGAATTCATAAATCTCTCCATGTTATTCTCTCTAAATCCCTTTTCCTTTGTTTTTTTTAATGAAAAGGAAGAAAAATTAGAAGAAAATGATTAAAAAGCTTCCGCAAGAAGAGAAAAGCCCATCTGAAACAGGGAGGAAGGCGATTGTACATCTCACGGAAAGCTACGACGTATCAAATTTCTTTTTTGTTTTCTGACATTTCGACTGTAGTTCATTCTTCCTTCGATTTCCAATTTTAAACTGAGTGCCGCATGATCAATTCGAAAGGAAAGGATGTTAGGATGGGGGCAAGCTTCACACTGACTTATGCATCTACACCCAAGCATACACAAATCCATACACGTTCAAAGTTCTGCTATAGAGAGAGTGTGAGCGAGACTGAACGTGTTCGTTCAAATTGAAATTTTGGGAGAATATTAACAAGTGCAGAGAAGTAGATTTCATTTTGGAATTACACTAGTTAGTTGAGCGGTTGTGCTTCTTCATTTCTTTTTCTATGCCAACAGATAAGACATTGAATGTTTATGATTAATGTTAAAGCAAGATCTATTCTCTTTAAGAAGAATTCTCTTCTTCACAAGAACATGCTTCAACTCTGTTAATGAATCGTTTGTCCCTCCCTATGCATCCCGTTTTCTTGTTTGATTAGAACACTCTTATGCTCAAACTACTCGCCAGCATCTGCCTACGCAAAAAAATAAATTTATAATCTTTTTTTTTCTTTTTTGAAGATAAAAGAAAACACATAACGAAGACGGAACGTATTTACTCTGCTCTCGAAGCTCACTTGTAATTAGCATATTCGAGTGGTATGAGGTAAAACGTGAAAAACGTCAAATCTCACACTTGACCGATTACGGACGCATCTGAGCGGTTGTCTTACGAGTTTTGCTCATATTTGATTTGTTAAGATGAATAGCACAGAAGAGCTGCATTATGCTATTAAAAAACCATACAACTAACCATATGATATAAGTAAAGTAGAGAACTAGCAGTAGTGTCAGAATCATCATCAACGCCATATTGCTCTGAAATGAAACAGTTGAATAGCAAAGACAGGGCGAGCGCGTCGTGTAAATAAACGAAATTTAAAAAAAGAAGTTTCAACATGAAAGATTCATTATCAAACTTTCCAAGTTTTGCTTCTTCCTTCTCATTTGAATACATCGAACGATTCCTTTTTTTATAACAAAAATATTGAAGTGAAAACAAAAAAAAATAGAAAATGAGACAAACATACACACACACATACGTAGGCATGTGTACGTGTATGTGAATTCGTGTGAGAGGATGAGCACGTGTGAGTATGTGTGTGTGTGTGTGTGTGTGTGTGTGTGTGTGTTCTCTTCGAACACATATCGCTAAAACTCTCCTTCTTATACTGCTAACCCCTATCGTTCAAACAGTTGATGATAATGTAATCTTATCAAAACTATACTCTCGTTTTACTGTTTTCGGTTCATGTTGGACCACTTCGTTCCGTTCTCCCCCCAAGCCCTTGTCTTCACGTTTTTCTCACTAAAATGTTGTTGATAACAGTTATCATTATGCATCAATCGCTATCCTCCGTATATTAAACTTACAAACTACAAAATACGAAATCGTAGTTTGATACCAATTTCAAAAGAAATGTGATTACACGTGAAGAAGGCTTGAAGACATGCGAGTATATGCAACGGAATATCATGATCTTGCTCTTCACTTCTTAAGCTTAGAATGATTCTCCGTATGCATTAATTGAACTTTGACTTCCATGTCATCGGATGTCCAATTACTACTTGGGACAAGAACGGAAATGCACAAGAGATAAAGATGAATCGCTGTTATTCTGATCTCCAGATAATCAACACAATATATTCGTCATTCCGTAGAATTCAGAGAAGGAAGTATCACCTCCATATCAGTGAAATTCTTTTTATCCGACAAAAAAAAGTTTGAATTGATTAAAGTTGTTGAATGAATTCTAATTTCAATGACTAAAAGGTGTATTGTGATCTAATTTCGATAGAGCACGTCATATAGCCTCCCATATCGCATTCAGATAGCGTGAAGTCATCTCCCTCCTTCTATCTTCCACTCATCTTCCTCTCATCTTCTTATATTCTTCTTTATGGTCTTATCTCTCTTATTATAAATAATTTTAATTATTCATTACGTTTTTCACGTAACTTCACATGTATTTTCTAATTTGCATGATATACCTAACTATGCGGTAAAATGTACTAATAATATTATATAATTAGTCATAACCAATGACAAATAATCATGCGAATTGTATTGCGAGTTGTGTTGTATTGACAAATATTCAAATTCAAATTTCTAAAATTCCCTTTTTTGCATCAAATGGCTTGTGGTGTTCAGCCATGAACCAGCTTAACCTTTATTTCTGCCAGAGAGGAGGGGGGTTGACATTTAGCGGCCAAATTCAAAGTTTCTCATGTTTCCTACTTAGATAGCTTGTTGTCCTGACACGAAGAATTTTTTTGTATCTTAACGGCATTCAATTCATTCAGATTACACCGATTGCAAACGTCCCCTCTAATTTCATTGGGAGACTTCTTCTCTGTCTATAATGGCTATCTACCACAACTGATTTTTCCAGCAAAAACATTATTTTATAAAGTTTTTTTGGACAAATTGGCCCTGAGGGCATGAGTGAAAAACGAATCAAGATTGGAGTAGAGAAGTTACGATTTTGAAGCTTTTTTCCCGGAAATATAATTGAGAAAATCTGAAAAGAGAAAAGGTTTTCTCCGTAAAATGCTGAGAGATGTGTGTCACTTGCAGAAAGAAAAAGAATTTTCATTTAATTCGGTGACAAGCTCGGTAAATTCACATGTTGAACTTATCCAATTGGATTGTAATAGTAGAAGATGGAAAACGGAAGGAAAAGAAGATTCTTTCGAATATCAACGATTTCTTCCTTTTTGGCATACTAACTATTACACAATGAACATTAAAAGAGTCCTTCAAAGGTTAAAGAGAGAGGAAGCGATAGTGAAAGAGAGGGGAGTACTCCGAGAGTCAGGGATGAAGGAAGAGAGAGATAGACGGAAGCCACACTCAACAGACTCTTCTTCTTTTCATTGAAAAGTAAAAGTATGTGAAGCTTCCCTTTTCTTTCCTTATCTCACTCGTCCAGCTCAGCTGTTAATCACTTTCTTTCCTACTCTCTTATAGCGTTTCTCTCTTCCTTATATTTCCCTCCAATACGATTCATAAATCACTGAAGAAAATTAGCAAAAGTTGAGCTTTCCCGTTTAATCTCCCAAACATCCATAATTCCAAAATATTTCTGTCAAATTGACATTTCCTTCATGTTCTTTGTATTTCATCATTCTCTCCTTTCATCTGACTTTCTTAGTCTTCTTCTCTGTGATCAGTGAGACTTCAGACCTTTGACGTAGCCATCGTAAGTTCTAAATTCGATCAACGGCGTCGCGTTCTTGAAGTGGTCAACTTCATCATATAGACGTTTTTTGAAGATTTCGTAAGAAGATGGCACATATATATATATATATATATATGTGCCATCTTCTTACGAAATCTTCAAAAAACTATGAACTTCCTGTCTTGCCAACAGATTGACCTTCTTCTCTTTTCTTCCTCTTTCTCAATTCGTTCCCACTATTGTCTTTTCTTCTTATCTCTACTTCTAATATATTCTATTCATAAATTTTTTTTTCCTTTTTTGTCCTCTTCTTCCTTCACATGTGTCCGATCAACTATCATTAAGACAATCTTGGCAAGCTAGCACACTTGCAGCACAGAAACTATTCCGTAGACCTAAGCATATTTGAATAATTCATTTGATTTCCCAAACTTGAGTTTGATCTTCATCTAAGCTTCTTGATCATTAGCTTCTCCTCCTCTTTGGTAACTTCTTCATCTTATTACAATTTCAGTTCTGAAGATATTCTGAGAAATCCCGTTTCCATGCAATCACTTTAAACTGACCATGAATCAAAACCATCAGGGAGAAAGAGAGTGTAAGCTTGAGAGAGAATAAGAATTCTCAAGCTCTTTCTTATAAGTTATAAATTTAAATTTTACTGTCGATTGTTATGGCTTATAAACTCTGAAGTTTAACTTCATTTTTGAAAGAAAAAAACCAGACAGCCCAGTCAAATGGTTAAGAGACATTAGTCTGGACGAACTAAACTCTCAGTGAGAGTCGTTCAACACTGAAATTGCTCCAAGAAAACTCTAAGCGATCATCGTGAACTCTCATGTTCTTTATTTTTTTTTATTTTTCTGATAAATTACTTGTTGAGCTCAGAACCTTATTGACATCCTTTTGGGAAGAAAAAGAAAAAAAATGAAATATTCATATTACTCGCTTTACTTTAGAGGCAATAAGCTTATGAGTTTCGGTTGTAAGTCCTTTGACCAGTTCGTCCAAACAAATTTAAACATTGGGAACTTCTATTTGGAAGGAGCACAAGAAAGAAAGAAGGAGAGAGAACGTAAGACAGAAGAAGCTTAAATGATTCGTGGAAGAAGGATCCTATTGTCTTTCGCTTCCAAAACCTTTCCTTCAACTCCATGTAGTCGTTGTCATCCAATTTGCATACGTGGAAAATCCACGTTTTCGGATGAGATGAAGAGAAAAAACAACAAAATTTTCCGTTCATTTTGAACTTTGAGAACGCGGCGAGCGGTTGCATACACTTCTCATCATGTTTTTCAGCAAATAATTCCTTTTTAAGCTCTCCAAAAAGACCCTTCATTATCCATTCAAAACACAAAATTCATTTGATATTATATCATGCGAGCTCCGTTTCCACCTAGATTCTCAGTTCTTAGTTTATTTGGGTTAAGACTAATTGAGAAGAATTCATACGAACCCGCATAAGTTTCTGAGAAGGATGAAATCTTTATGTTTTCATTTGCAAGAACATGTTCATTGTCGACCAGACATCTTATTTCATATTCCTTTTCTCTTATACTTCTTTCAAGGGAGAGAGAGAGAGAGAGCCCACTATGCTCCCCTCTTTCAAACCCTAATTAATATTTCCTTAAGCTGTTTCATTAAATTTCCTTCCTTTTTCATGCTCTATCTCTATGCTTGAAGAAATTTTGAAATTCAATTAACAAAGCTAACAGGTTCAGATAGAACAAGGTCCGTAAGTGATTTCGTTTTTCGGCTTTACCCGTAAAAGGTCACAAAATGGACAGATATGGAGGAAATTTTTCGTCTACTTCATCTCTCTCCCACTTCACTCCTTTCCTCTACAGCCCCAATTCCTTCCCTCTATTTTTAGTCATTTTTTCTTGTCTGCTTTACAAATTTAACTTTTTATTTATGTTGAAGGAAAATATGCAAAATGTCTCTCCCACCTTCTTCCTCTCCTATATTTTTCTGATACTCGAACATTTGACTTTGTGGGTTGTTCCCCCTTCTCCTTCTTTTTCCCACTCATTAATCCCTCTCATATTTATCGAACAGGTGAAATGTAAAACCTTTCCATACTTAAAATACTTTTCCTTTTAAAGTTTACTATTATTCCTCACGCCAATCTTCGTTTGTTTGTTTTTTTTCTCTCTTAAACAGCAGTAGCAGCCTCGTTGCGAGGTTCGAAGAGAGAGAGATGGAGGGAGAGTGAGAGAGAGGTGGGACTGTTTGTTTTCCAAAAAAGGTAAAAACCAACCTCTTAAGTCACTTCCAATTTATATTTCTTGTGATTTTTTTTGTTTTTCTCTCTCCCAATTTGATTATTTTCAATAAAGGAGAGCAAGAGCCAAAATAAAGCAATGCATAATGGAAATGTTAAAATTCCGTTTAACACACAGATCGTTGATTATTTCAAGTGCCTTTCACTTATTTTTCATCTTTCAATCCCTCTTTTTTGTGTTGCGTGCGACCAAATAGTTAGACGACATTGATTTACATATAACCATTTACAGGTAGGGATGAGTGTGGGTGATCTAGATGGAGAAGCTGTGGATATCTGTGATTCGTCTCCAAGTGACTCATTTACATATGTCCAATTCCTGTTTCGAGCATACTTAATGCCATTCACGTATTTGTTCGGAATTATCGCAAATGCTCTCAATGTTATTGTTTTTTCACAGAAAACAGTGAGTTGTATGAAAAGAACAGGCGTCGTTATAACATAACGAAGAGCTGTACTTACAGCAGCAACATGTAAACTCTCTTTTCTCGTTTTCAGATGAGGAAACAGCCTGTTAATTGGTTCTTCTTAGTTCTCAGTTTAAGTGATCTGACTGTTTTAATCGCTTCATTTTTTGTTTTTTCTGTCCCGGTTTACGCAGAAATTGCAGATGACATAGGTTGTGCACTTAATTTCAATTAAATGCTAATCTCTTTCTCTATTCAAGATTTCATAAGATCGTCATCGTATTTGATCATTTGGTTCTATCCACTGGCTCAGACTGGACTTACTATGTCAGTATATCTGACTGTTCTCGTCTCTGTTCATCGTTATCTCGGCGTTTGCCATCCATTTTTGGTTCGTTTCTGTTTTCATATTCTAAAAACTCAAGAAGCAACCGCCTTTTCGCGTAAATGAAATGCAAATGAAAATCATCTGCGTGAACGTTCCACGTAGAAAGCGTCTGCTCTCTGACTTTCTTGTTCGTCTCGTTTGATGACGTTTTCGGTCAACGAACATCACCATATGATTTTTGTCTCGTTTAAACTCACAAGATTTCTAAAATCCGGTTTCTGTTTATTTTGAGTTGGCGGTGAAGCAAATTCGTGTTGTCACCAAAAACTTTTTCCTTTAGTTGCAATCCACCCATATTCATTTGAAGGGCAAGAATTGAAACGACAGATACATATTACAGATTCGGAGAATCAGTAACTCAACTGGAGTTAAGCTGGTTATAGCTTCAGCTGTTCTTTTCGCATTTCTCTTCAACACGAGCAGGTGGTTCGAACTCACGACTATGTCATGTCTGAGTAACATCCATAGAAGGTAAAACAATTGAAAATTCTATGAATAATGAATAAAAACAATCACACTGTAGAGAGTCTCTTGTTGTCATTCCAACAGAACTAATGGTTGATGGCTTTTACACTGTCGTTTATCGGAATGGAGCTTATACTCTCGTCATGTTTTTTTTTCCATTTGCTATATTGACATTCGTCAATTTGAGAATTATTGGAACATTACGTAACTCATACAAGTAATAAAACATTTACTTACGAATAAGACAATCAACAACTTTGCAGAATGAGACGGCAGATGACGATGCATCCGAGAAAGAAGAAAGATGTTGTACCATCGACAGCCGAGACTATTTCATCTATAAATGGCAATAATTCATCTTCGGTCACCACAAACGTTCTCATACAACAGAATGGAACAGCTCATCATAGCGGATCATCACAAGCTAATGGTTTTAACCTTATTTTGTCAACAATCTCATTAAAAATCTTTGTTAACTTTAGATCGAAAAGAAAATGGCGTAACAGTCATGTTAGTTGCCATCACAACAGAATTCCTAGCCTTTAATCTATTGGCGTTTGCTAATAATATCCTAGAGCTAACTGGAGCATTTGGTCAATCAGCTCTGGAAACCCTTTTAGTGGAGGTAAATAATATCATTTTTATGGATCTCATAAACTGATTCAAGGTATCAGCGTTGCTAGTGAACATCAATGGAGCCAGTACGATAATCATTTACATGATTTTTAGTAGTAAATATCGTAATGTCTTCCTCAGGGTTAGTTGTCTATAACCATCTTCTTCATCATTCATCATCACTTCTGCAGATTGTCGCAAGAATTGGTACCATATTCTGTGGTGAACGCAAGCTATCCTTCTTGAGTGGGATTCAGCAATTCGAGACAACGCAACTCATTGACTCTAAGTTGGATCAGAACGAAGCAAAAAACTGGAAGAGTTCAAGAAGATCAAATGGCGATTCTGTGTATAAGCAAAGGGCAAGTCAAGCTTAGGTTGCCAAACTTTCATTTTTTGTTCAAATAAGCATAAAATGGCAAACGTTGTTCTTTCCTCTCCACCTTTCGCTTATTTTCAACTTTGAGATCTCACACACTAAACCAATTAACCGTCAGGGTGCCTTAATATGGGTGTTATTACCTAATTTACGTTGTATTGTATGATAAAAGCATAATTTATAATTATTATAATAAATTTTTCCTTTTCATTGGTCACATTTTTTGCGGGAATGAGATTTGTAATCGCTCAAAGCAAGAGTACAACAGCCGAAGAGAGAGACAGAGAGAGAGACAGAGAGAGAGAGAGAGAGGGGGGGGGGATTTTCCACAAAACAAACTTCAATGTAACCTCACAATAACAACATGGAACATATTTGAGAGTCAATTACACCAATCATTTATCGATCGGGCCGCCTTCTGCATGTCGTCATCCGCAAATTCGTACTCAGGATGTTCGTTTAAAAAACACATAATTCGATCATGTCTGAAATGCTTTTGTCATAGAAAACAATTCGTCTTCTATTGCTTTACATGAAACCCGTGCCACACGCTATAATTAACGTTGATTCATCTTCTTCTAACTTCAAACTCAGCCTATGCCAACCGAATACTTCCATCAATAGACATTTCAGCGTGTTTAATCTGTTTGACTTTATCTAAAATTGATGACGTCAAAAAGAAATATTGTCATTTTCCACTTCAAGAACCTCGGGTGGACCTAGTAGGCATTTGACGGAAAAAATCAAAAGTTTTGACAGCCAGGGAAAAGAGGAGCTGATGTAGTTGCGTCGTCGACAGATTCTGATGAATTTAAGACGTTGTCCAACAGGGTCCTCCCCATCCTGCGTATATTGGAATTCAGAAAACACGTAATGAATGAACAGTCTTACAAGAAAACAACATTCGTAATTGATGAGTGCAAGAGGAATCCTATTTGAAATTCTACGCCTGAGACTATTTAGCAATATCTCAAAACTTCTTGAAGCACTTCTGAAGAGTCTTGTCCAAATTAAGCAAGGGAAAAGCGAAACTCACAGATTGCTATGGTATGCCTTAGTTAGAACAACAAAAACCTTGCCTGTGACGAAAGCGTCATAAGCAGCTTCATGATACTGTTCATGATCAGTACGGCATGAGCTGTTTGCGTTTTGTGAACAAGAGAAGTTACAGAACAACGGGAAGGATCTGAAAATTTAACTTTCATCATTTTTTTAGAAGTCGGAATTACTTTTCGAAAAACTCCACAAAATCCGATAATGAGCTAAGATGAATTTGTTTCCGGTAAAGCTTCAGGAGAGCAAAGATTATGGGAATAAACGGAAAGCTCACCTTCAAGTATTCAAACCCTATGAACTTCGTATCATACACACAGGGGAAATAAGAAATGAAACTCTGCTTAAAAACAGAATAAGAATCTGAACATTGTCATAATAAACTGGCAGTGTCCTCATTCGTACCTGGGAGATCGTCTATGAAACTTTGATAAATATGTAATAAGTCCATATAACAATTATGTCCTACTATGGGTTTTCGGCATTTCGAAATCGCTTGAAATACCTCAGAAAAACCATAAAAGCAATAGAAACTACAACGAAACTTTCAAAGCAAAAGTTTTATGCTAAGCCTACTCTTCTGCCCCTTCACTTGTCCTGGGTTTTATAAGTAACTTTAAAGGTTATGGGATTACTTCAGAAAGAGAGAACAAACCAAATCATGATTAGTTGATAACTTGAAGGTAAAATTTCTGAAACTTCTCTCCAACTCTTTGACTACAATCATTCCCTCATATTCATTCATATTCCATGTCCCGACGGCATCTTCCATTTCTAGCTCAACAAGAAAATCATCTGTCGACGACGAACGCGTCTGGTTTTCCGAGTAAGTGTCATGAATCTTGAAAAGCCAATATCAGAATCGAAATGGCTATGAAGTGAAATACATTAAGTCGAGTCATGACACAGCATTTCAACATTTCTAACTTTGTGGATATTCCCATTTTGGACAACCGAAAAAAAACAAAACACTCTATCTTTCGATGCAGAAGTCAAACTCTCGGAAAAAGCGAGCAGTTTGGAACTCTTGTTTGAAAGTTTCGAACTCTCTTGCATTGAGAAAATGGATCCCATCTTTGATGAGCTAAAATAGAAAAGTAGGAAGTCGTAGTTTTTCGAAGAAACATTATTGAAATCAAAGTGATGTTCTTCTAAAAACTCTGCTGCTTGCGAGGTCAAACACATTGAACACAAAACTCTTTTGAAAACACTGAACCCGAACGATTCGACTTCAAACCTGATAAATTTGAAGATACAGTTATTTCAAGTAATTGGAAGAAAACTTTGAACCACTCTCTCGAAAACATGAAAGACCTATTTGACAAGGGGGATATTGGCGCACCCAATCTCGGAATTTTAAATATCTTGAATGTTTTCCTGCTCACTGAGTATTCTAATCTCTCATACCTTTCTTCGGAAGAATCCATCAAGTCAGCAGAATCCGAGTGTCTTGCATAAGGGAATCCAAAAAATTCAATATCGAAAGCTGAAGATGAGATACTACTTTACATGAAGAAATGAGAAACTTACAAATAAAAGATGACTTCTGAATAGCATCAAGCACTTTCGGCAGGTAATCTTGGAAGTTATGAAGACCTATCTCGATCATACTAAATTGAATCCCTCATGAGAATGACGAAAATGACTTGTCTAAGAGAGACCCAGCTTTGGTAAAACCTTCAACTCACAAAAGGGACATCGCAGATAATGACAACAATTTATTAGTAAAAGAAATAACAACAGACACACACATTATAATGGTATGGCCAGTAACAGCTTTTAAAACACACAGCCGATCAGGCAGATTTTTTTATTTTCTTCACTTTGTTTTTCAAAGCTTCTAAATCCACAGTATCAGCTTCTTTACGTTTCGTGGTCTTCTCGCGAGGCTGAATTTGAAAAAGAGTAAAAAGGTTTAGTCATATTAGAAGCACCTTCTGTTCAGGAGCTTGATACACTTTGAGTTTTTCTTTCCTTCTCTCCTTGGAAACTGCTTCAGACTGCAGCTTCTTTTCTCTACAGCGAAACTATTTGAGAATAAAGAATGAAATTAGTTACTTGATTTTTTCGCGTTTGTTAACCTCTTCTTGGAAGAAGTATTCTCCACTCTCCAACTGTAAATCAATCTTGCTCTTCTGAGGAGCCGGTGGGAATGGAGTATATGGTTTCTTCTCTTTCCATTTAAGAGCCTTCTTCTTCTTCGCTTCTTTGGTAGCAGCCGCAGTTTGTACCTATGAGATACATTGGTGAAGGATAACAATTAGTAACTAACTCTCTTCTTGAACTTGGGTAAGAACCGTTCCCAGTTCTCGTTCTTTAAATCTTCATTCTTCTCCAACTCTCGCTTGATCATTAGAGTTTTAATGTTATAGATGGGATGAACATTGTTCATACAATCCGTTACAATTTTACTGGAAAGTTGCTTAAGTCAAATTTCGTACGATTGAGTCTCTTACTTCACTTGTTTCAATCCTGTTAGAGGACCAACCGCACAGACTGTTCCTCCTTGAATGCATACATAACATTTCGTGAGAAGTTCCATAGCTTTAAGCGTTGACCCATTGTTTCCGACTAAGCGATTTCTTCGTTTTATAAACCTTTCCTTGTTTCGACACTTTAAGAAAAAGTTTCCTTGAGATTTAGACGAAATCCAAACAAACCATGGAGTCAATTTTGAGAATTTCACAGAAAATTTCATCTTCCAGAACCCGTATGGACTGTTCAAAAGTAACACCTCTGGACAACAGCTTCAAAACATCACGTGCTTTAATGAGAATGTAAGGGTCCCACGTTTTTCTTGTGGTCCTAACGGTCATTGTTCCTGTAAGAAATATTAAACTGTAGGTAGAAAGGTAATGAATTATGTTGATTCAATGAAAACTCAACAAAGAATTACCTTCTATAACATCCAGATCAGCCTTTAGAAAATGGTCAGCCATTGCTTTTTCCATCAGAGGCCAACACTCTCTGATATATTTCTCGCGATACTTAGGAAAAAGAGAAGAGAACGATGATTCCGTAACTAAACCGTGAGGATTGTCTTCCTGGAGATTCTCAATCATAAATTGAATCGAACGAATTAATACCTTGGAAAATGTTGATATATCCCACCATTGTGGGTCTTTTTGGGGACCGAAAAGCTTGGATGTTGCTTTTCTGTCTTTTCTTTCTTCTTCTCCATTACCTTCCCATTCTGGATAATATTCACTTCGATCGGGTTTGTCCGCTTGAACTACTCTATCTTCAGATTCAGACATTCTAAAAGTTAAAAGCTATATATTAATGGAATGATATCATAAAACGCAAAGAAAAGTTCCTAAATCTAATAAGCAAAGCTCGTTTGAATGAAAATGTGGTCGCAGCTACGACCACATGTAAAACCCAAACGTCAGACTGTTTGCTTCATTGTAATAATATGGTTATGGAAACTGATAATATTAAACGTTTGGTTATAAAACGAAATTGATGATGTGAATAAGCTCAATTATTTGGTATAGTAATTCCATTTTCAGGATTATCTACCCACAGAGCGGTTGCATTCGATTTCGCTTCGAGGTAATAGCATTGGTAATGAATGGGTCATGCCCGATTTCTGTTTGATAGGGGTTCTTGAAGTATTCATGTTGTTCTGCTAACAAACAATCAATTAAAATATTGGTGAAGAGTTTAAAAATATTTATTTACAATCGATTTGAGAATGATTCTTGTTTGAAAAAAACAAGGCTTGTATGGATATGGCTTTTCGTCATGAATTTAGACTTTGGTATGAGCTCGTCGTAAGGAGTGGAACTGAAACAATGATATGAGTCTCAAAAATCATTCTCATAAACAACCTGTAAGTCAGATTTTCTAACTTTTAAGGGAGATTGGTCTAAAACGTGATGTAGTTCTTCTGACATATTATTGTTTGTTAAGATATGCTGGTTTTTGGGTTGTTCCTCAAGCTTAATAGGTTGAACTTCTTGAGACTGAATCATAACTATGAAGTGAGGAGGTTCAGCACGTTACTTACTCCTCCGGCAATGAAAGGTCCCCGCAGCATTTCACATGATTCTAGTAGTTCACGAAGTGCTCGTTCTATTTGCTCATCATTATGACTAAATGAGAAGAAGTTAAAAAATTATACAAACGTTCAAGACTAACGCAGCTGTTGTTTCTGTGTTTTCGATGACATCTAATTGATGTGTACACGAAGCCTGAAATGTTTAAATTGATAAGAATTACAGAATGTAGACGTCAGAGTGGAAGATTGTAATTTAACAAACCTGGCAAATTTCTCCTTCGTTCGCATCAGCCAGAATCACAACAGCATAAGCAAATCGTGGTCTTTCAACTATTAGATCAGCAGATTCTTCTGTCAAGTCTTCAACAAATGATTCTAAGACTACCTTCAAGGCGTTGTTATCAAAGCCCATGTCACTGAAAATACTTTGATGAAAACAGAGTAAGTTTGGGAGAAGTGTTATTTCAATTGGTTATCAATTCTCAGAAATTCTGTAAGAATTCTAATGAATTCAAAAACATTAAGCGATTGCAAAAGAATGCGTCGAGTATGTTCGAACGGCAGTCATGCCAGTAAGCTAAGAAACCGGTGGCTATAAAAGAAACGCAGAACCATCAATAAGGATAATAGAAGCAAAAGAATTACTAACTATATCAGGATAAGCGGAAATAATTTTATTCATGTTGTTAGAATGTAACTCGGCCTTCTCATGGCTAGGAGAAAATGAGTAATAGGATTGCTCATCTCACTCTTCGCTAGAAAAGACACAAGAATTTCCAATTCAATTGATGAAACTGAAGCAAGCAAAGCGGACTCTACAGTTTTTCCTTAACAAACGGGGTTCAGAGTGTCGAAGAAGACGAAACAATCAAAAGCAAATATGAATTCATTTATTTTTGAAGATTATTGAAACTCTCAAATTGAAGCAGATGATGTGACCATGGAATCATAGCTTGACAAACTGGATGTAATGCAGTTGGATAGGTTGCTTGTATGAATGACATTTCAGCCTTATCGTAAGATAAGGCAAGGCAGATAAACATGTGACGAAAATTGAGGAGTTCCAGACCTTTCCTCCTTCTCTTCTTCAATTCATTAACGAAGAGGAGTTAGAGCAAACTGTAAGAAGGTAGTTGGCACTAATCGATTGAACTACTGTTGCTTATCTGTCCTTTCTCAGAAGTAAATCGATTAATGTATTAGAATCTAGCTGAGAGTTTATAAAAACTGAAAAATTTCAACGCAATCGACTTTTGTTTGAACTGTGCTGCAGTTAGGAATGAAAGTGAAATGCAAGACGATGTTCTCAGAAGCACAAAGACCCTCCCGTGCAATCCATTTTCTTAGTTCTATTCACACAATGTTTAAATCAACAAAGTGAAACGTATCTTCCATATTAGTTAATTACATTAATTTTCTAATTTTGTTCGCTGATCAACAACCGTTCGTATCATCTGTTACAACACACCCAAGTGAATTAGTCATCAAATGTATCGCTTATGTAAGACATTCCATAGCCACGTAATATACCACGTAACATCCCACGTAATATTCCACGTAATGTCAGTAATCACAAAACATAACAATTAACTAACATAGCTTTCTGAATCAATATTCATAGATGAACTATGCGGAAAACTTAGTTAGAAAGAGTAGGAGGGAAGATCGTTTATATGACCGTTTCTCTCCCTCCTTTTTAAAGAAATTCGATTGTAAAACGAAGTTTTCAATTGTCATGTAAATTTGCAGTTAAAAGATTCTGTTAGTCGCAGATGTTTGTGGGGCAGAAAAAAAAGAGGAAGAAAACCTACAAGCATTAATTTGAAGAAAGTTAAATGTAGGTAGATTGGGGTTTGTTTTTCTGCTTAACCTACGCGTAACCCGCTCTTTAGAAACTTTAAGAGGTGAAGAAGGTTGAAAGAAAATAGAAATTGAAGAGAATGAAAGAAAGATGAGAAGTCTGTATTATATGAATAACTAATTGAGGATACGATTCACAATCAATATCCAATAATGTTGCATTACGAGTGACAATGGGGTGATAGATGACATCTCTTTCCGTATGAGAACATCCTGCGACTATATTTTCCATACGAAATTCCGTTGCATTGAGTTCAGTGTTCCGTATGTAGAGACCAGACAAAGAAGATAAAGATGGAGAGAGAAAGAGAGAGTATTCAAAGGTATTGAGGGGCAATGCCACAGCCACAATTCTCATGTGAAAAGTTCTTGACTTCATTCAAAATGGATTTAGTTGATCCATCTGTCAACTATTTTTTTCCTTTTTCGTGGGCTGTTTTTATAAAACTTTTTTTTTCAATAAGCTTTTCGTCAAGAAAAGTCGATGTTCGTCGACCGTGGGCAAATAATTTAGAAGAAGGTTTCATTTTAATTTTATGAGTAAATGATGCTTGGGGTCTATAAATAACGAAAAGAGATTGCTACTGATAAATTACTGGAAGAAGACAGACAGTGGAAGATGAGACAAATGATATGTGGGGTACTCCAACAAAATGATAAATGAATAACCAATTTTGGGAGAGTTGAGTTTGCTACGACAAAAAACGAATGTTTGATGACTTACCCATGTGGTCGAGGATGTTCGAAGTTTGGGAAGCACATCGCTGATAAATCTGTAAGTAACAACTATTAAAACGAAGAAAGTAAAAGCAAGATATGTAAATGAGGGATGAAGACGGAGAACATTGTTGGAGAAAGTTTTTCATGGAGAAACATGGCTGATGACTCTTGATAATCCATCTGGTTTTCGATCCTAATTGATTGAGAAGTTGAAGGAATGTGTTAATTGCTAACCAGTTAGATTAATATATTTTAAATATTTCTAAAATGAAAATAAGAAACGAAATAGAAAAAAGAGAGAGCGACATCTTGTTTTTACATGAAACAGAGAAAAAAAAGTAAGTTCAGTTGATAAGAGTCGGGGGGGGGGTATGATAACGTGCGGCGGACGGGGGAAGGTTTTACGGAGAGGCGCGAGTTCAAGTAAATATTTGAAGAAATAAAAAAAGATGGAAGAAACGTTTTGTTTTCAAAAAGATTTTAGGTAATAATATGAATGTAATAGCATTTAATCAAATATAGCTGAGAGTCAAGCTGAACAGCGTGTGTGCTGACTGACTAACACTTTCTCTCCGCCTTGAACAAAACACAAAAACCTCTCAAACGCCTGGAAGAAAGTCGTCTACGTTGTCGTCGTCGACATCATATTGATGAAGAGTTTGAGGAGGGGGGGATCTTCTACTAAAGGGCGTTCACTCAACCGAAAATGATCTTTTCCATTCTTTTCGCTCCCAAATCCTTCTTCGTAAATCTCACTGAACTCCATTCACTCCATTTTCGTTATTTTATAGCTTGTCGCCTATTCATCCACATGCCGTTAACATTCTTCTCAACCTCATTTGCATAATTCCTCTCCCAGCACTTCATTTCTCCACGCGAGGTGTCACTTACGTGGAAAATTGGAATGAACGGTCGTGCAGACGACGACATCGGTTGCATTATAGGTTTGTATTTGTATATCCAGTTTTTGCCCGCAAAAGGACGACGCAAGAATGTTTTGTTAATGATCTGTGAACAATAAACGTTCCAAATAAGAATTTGAACATGAAAATGAGAGCAAATATTCATAAGTTGAGTGTTTAATAGAGTGCATATGAATATTCTATGGCGCAAATTCCATTGGGAACTCGCCAAAAGTTCATTCAAAGTGATTTTTCAAACGTGCTAAGCTGAAAGTACAATAATAGCTCACAAAATTGATAGAATTACAATTGAAAAAAAAGAGAATAAATAAATAATAAATGAGGCTTCATCTGAAAGCTGAAGGATACTTGATGTGAGATTCGAAAGTAAAGAAGGCAAACTCTTGCAAAAATAGGTAGAAAGAAATGATGAAGAGCGAGAAGAAGAGGAAGAGTATGAGAAAGAGATCTTTGTTGAACTTTCACTCATTTCATCATGATGATAGGTCTTTGCAGGCCTGCTCGGTAGAGGAAGTCTCTAAACATCAAACAGAACCTGGTTTGTCTCTTTTTTTGTGAACAAAAAAATCACCGCGGTTCAATTGTTTGAATTCGTTCGAGAATCTATTACTTCTTATCATGAACAAAGTCAGTTGTTCGAGCATTGATGAACGTCAACATTGATGATGAGGCAGACTTGTGTGCTTCAATGATAAATCTGATGAGATTTTGGATTGAAGAGCGGAGCAATTCCAAATTGAACCTGATGACGAGCTTTGTCGGAAGAAAGAGTATCTTTTCCTTTTCTTCTTTTCTCTTGCCAAAGCATTTTGAATGTTTCTTATATTTTAGTGTCAAGGGACTAACAAAGAGTATTCTTTAACATTCACGAACACATACACATACACAGACACAGACATACTCACGCACTCATACACATACACTTAAACTGCTCTCCAACTCAGACGTAATTCTGAATCTTTTGATCCCGAAAGTTAAGAGAAAGCAAAAAAAAAATTTCTTCCTATAAGAAATGAAGTATTCGACTTGGAATGGCAGCAAAAATAAAAATAATTTAAAAAATGGAATATTTGAGAGGTGGAAACGAACAATGAACTTAAGGTTGATAGAAAGGGGGAATGTGAAGTAAGGAACAAGACAAATACAACAAGAACTCCTCACAAAGGTATTTCAAACACGAAATGATCAAAATATGTTTTCTGTCATCATCAGGATGCACAGGGCAATTACTATGTTGATGCTATTACTATGATGGAAGTTGTTTTAAACATAGTATGAAGATGATAAAGGTTGCAATAAAGAAACACTTAGTGATTGAAAAAAAAGTTTTTTGATCAAAAAACAACTGAAAGAACATACGTGTGACACATGCCAGCCCGGTGGGCTAATGCCTACTAACATTATCAGCTTGTTGCAGTTAAGTTTGTCAAGTACAAACCACTAATTTCATAACAAAAATTGTATCAAGTTAAAGAGTAAGAGTAATATGCACAGGAGCAGTCATCAACTTGTCATTTTCATGTTTTTTTGGTTGGGCGTGTATCAGAAAAGAGAAACAGAGTCACGTGAGGATCACGTGGATCCACGTGAATACACAAATGTCATTCTATTTTCCAGATACGCGAAGATCGGTTGAATCTCATTTTTTTTCAAAAATGTTTTTAACGAATGCATTCAAAAAAGAATTATTATTTATGAATGAAACTATTGAAAGAAAGAAATAATGATTGGAATTCCTTAAATGGAAAGGACATGGTGCAAGCCAATGCTATCTTGAACAAGAAAAATGCGAGTAAAAGCTAATGAGGTCGAATATAAGGGGAGAAATGGACTTGAAATGAACCAAAAAACAGTTGGAGGTCATAAGCCATAAGCAGAGGCTGACATCTGTTCCTTCTGACCCAACGAACACATATTTCTGAAATCAAGCTGAGAGGTGAGACAGAGTAGCTGAAGATTATAACTGCACCCCGCCGTTCTCAACTAATCAGCAAAGAATACTGTTTGAACGATTTCAAAAGAACCAAGTCAAGAAGTTCAAAGAAAGTTTTTTGTTTAACTTAGACAACTCAGTAGAAGCTTGCATGGGGCGTGAAACATACAAATCACACACACACACATTGATCTCTGTACAATACATTTGTTCAAAGGTTTATTTAAGCAACGAGATGTTAACGAAGTTTGCAAAAGTTAATAAGAGAAGTGGAATTAGTCTTGTCTAAGGTCACTAAAAAGAGACTGAAGGGTACAAGTAGGGAGAGAGAGAGAGGACTGGGGAAGGGGGGAATTGGAAGGGTAATAACTTGCTTCACCATATAAGGAAAACTCCTATCCCCTTCGCAAAGTCATAAAACGAATTTCCTTGCAAGTAATCAGACTTTCGCTCTTTTTTTGTTTGAGAACTGGTAAAAGATCATCAAAATAACAAATTAATAAATCATTTGGTTCGTCATACAGTTTTATCGAAATATTTTGAAAACATGACAAATCTGACGAAAGTTTGTTTGTTCTTCATCTTCTAACTTGAACATGTAAAGCTTTGACAGAGATGGGAAAAGTTTGCCGAGCTAAGTGTATTTCCTATTTCTTTCTCTCTTTCAGTCTCTCTTTCAGTCTCTCTTTCAGTCTCTCTCTCTCTCTCTCTCTCTCTCTCTCTCTCTCTCTCTCTCTCTCTCTCTCTCTCTCTCTCTCTCTCTCTCTTAGTATAAACTGACCTTTCTTTCCTTTTACCTCTACAACCTTCCTTCTTTCCCGAGAAATGAATCATTTCAAAGGACTTATGAGACTCCGCCCTCATGATCGTCCATCCATTCCATTTCCCATACAAGGCTTCAACTCCTATCACAAACAAACATTCCATTCCTGACAGCTATCGAGGTTAGTTTCCGACTTCCAAACCTATTTGAATCATATTTTTTCTGACACAAACCGAGGGTTGGAAAGCCTCAAAGATGTTATACCTCGTTAATACTGGATTGAAGAAGCAAGATGTGCGAAGCCTCTCTACTAACTCTCCTCATCGCTCATACCACCGAATGGCTATTATTACATCATTCAGATGAAAAGTTATAATCTTTAGGGTTTCATATTCAGCACTTACATCGTCTACGTTGTTTTGTCTCCTTATTTCTTAAAACTTTTGCATTCAGCATTTTCTATTGCTAATCCTTCGAGTGATCCGATTAGCCAATGGATTTGTTTGTCAGAACAACAGATGATTCTATAAAGGACAGGGATTTTACCTTTTGCCACAGCGTCATACACACATACCGCTTTACAGGTATTTTCTCCATAATATTCAAATACATTTGGGCCATTCGTACTTGACATTTCCAACTCAGCAAACAGCATTTGATGTTTAGCAAACTTTGAAACTCTTACCATCAAAGAAATTGCCTTGAAAATGAAGAATTGTATGCTAATTATTCTGAAAAAGGTTTTATTGCTTAAGGTCATGACTGTTCAAAAGAATTCAACTGATAGTCTATATCTCCATCACTACATATCTGCCATGTCTAGCAATCATTTTCGTTGCATACAACTTCCTGTTGAGATGTTTTTTCCAAATTACGTGATAAATGAAGCATTTTCAGTTTTCTCTACAAAAAGAACACAACACAAGAACGCAAAATGATTTCAGCATATGCTTTCCAGATAATCTCATCCAAGCCAGATGCTCAATGACTGCATCGAGCTTGTACGAGATTGCCTGGATTAGCATTAAGGTGATTTCAATACGTTTTTTAGTTCTTCATAACCTCTATCAAACGTGTGGCACGGAACATAGGGTACGACTTTATTCTGTTATTTGTTAGCTCTTTGAATTTGGAGATACAAAGTTGTAAGCGCATCCGTTAGATTCGAGCCAAATCCTGCCATGACCACATGACCGTGAAGAGGAGAGAGGCTTAATAGGAAGAGTTTTGGTAAAATATGAGGGAGAGGAATGTTATCAAAGTCAACAAGGTTTTTCCTATCACCCACTATCTCACTACTATTATCATCATCTATAACTTTCATTAATCATAGATTGCTCTGGTATCCAAGGACCGTAGAACGTATTAACTCGGAAACCAGCTGCACTTAACAGTCTAAGCTTTGCTCTGGGTTTACACTTTGGTTAATTGTTTCATAGCACGCATTCTACTACTACGGTCCTTAGAATACTGTTGAACTCTTTCTAGCGGATCTGAAAAACCAGCTTAAATGAACACGGCGAGAGTTGAATGAAATCAACCGTCTGATTGGGGGCGTTACACGATACTTTACAGCTTAATAAGACAATAGTAAGTAATATTTCTGAAAGTGCTTGAATTGAGTTATCCGCGTCATAAACGTAACGAGCCTACTGGTTTTGTAATCCACGTTTTACGTGAAACGTGCTCACATTTTAATCATTCTGATTTTGTCATGACGCGTAAAGCACTTGCATTCCTCTTTCGACATTCGGCGTGAAAACACCGAGAAAGTAACGAAAGAGAACAATAAACCTTTTTCAATATTCAATCACCTGTTTTGAAGATAGGAAAACAAAAAAAGCTGGGTGAAAGCTCTTTGATTACAAGAGTATAATCTTTGAGTGTTATTGTATTTTCTTTTTTTATCGCTCGCCCATAATATAATTCGATTTTCTACTCTACCTGTCCACAATACTTAAATTGCAGCTTGTTGAAAAGTGATACCTTAAATCGTACACGACGATTGTGAGAGGAAGTCGAATGGCTGAACTATTCAAACACCTGACTGTCTACTATATCATTTTGGTAAGTCGATGTTCAAATGTAATAATTAAAGACTTTAATGAATATATTACAGATTGATCTGATCTCACTTATACCGTATTCTATGATTGTTCATCAATTTTATGTAAATATATCGTTTCGTAATCCATATAATTTCTTTTGTGCATTTCGATCACTTGTGTACCTGGTATGGTGCTTCATCGATGCCATAGGATTTCTTGCTTTAATGAAAAAGTTTTACATCGTGCAATTATCATCTCATACTCATCAAGTTTTAGAAGTCAACTTATTGGTGATATATTTAATTATTTTAATTCGGCTATATTTATTTTTATGATTATCGATGAAATCGTCTTTGCTTTCAACAGACTCGTTGCCATGATATTCTGGAAGTACTATGAGAGTATCTTTAAATCTCGTAACAACACGGTTATCAATTGCATTCTGTATGCAACATTATTGTAGATTATAGATATTCGCTGTAGCTCCTTTAATTATTTCATTTCTCCTAGTATGCTGTAATCTTCATGCTGGTACTGTAGTTCTTTGATACTTGATAATTAGTGCAATGTTCAGATTGCCGATATGAGCTTGACTTCACTAACTATAGGGTAACATATGAACACAATGGTAACGTGAAACAATGCTATAAAATTGATGAGCTACAAACAAATTTCTTGTTACTTCCGGTTGTAAGCTTAGCTTTCATATTCAATCTTATAACTCTTCTATATCTTGTCAAGTATTGGGTAAGGTTACTAGGGATAAACCTCTTAGTCATGTTTTCTGTTTTTTAGGTGAAGCGACGACAGAGCAATAAAAGATTGTCCTCCAAAGTCAGAGCATTCTTCCGAACCTTTTGCTATTCAGTGCTTCAATCTGTCCTTTCAATCATTCTCATGTATTTTTGGATCAATCCAGATATATTTCCATTAGAAGACGATGTTTTCCATAACATAATATCTGTTTTCATTGTTTCATCCTCCTTTCAGAATATGGTCCTATTCGAGGGGTAAGATTCGAATATAATTGCAAACTCAAACTATGTTTTTAAAGATTGGTCCTCGTTTATATTCACAAAAAGACCTTATTTCGTCCTGAGAGAAGCAGTTCCGTAGTTGATCGCTCGTCCGCAGTTAACAAATGCCCGTATGACTTAAGATTCATTGAAATTATTACATTACTTTACTCCTTCAGTACAACCAATTCAGTTTTCATCAAATACTGACAAGCAGAACTATTTCATACAGTACATACATCTGCAGCCGTTGACTAGTCTTCCTCATTAGTGATTCGAATGATCTATGGCTGGAAATAAACTTTATTGTTGAACCTTCGTTTCGTCGTTTATCTTAGTGATAGCTAGCTATATATATAGAGATGGAGAAACGAATGGGAGCGTGTCTATGTCCCGTTGCTAAGGAGCGAGAAGTTTTTTTCGCCTCCTCATTCCAACAATCCGTTCTCAAACTTCATAAAGGCGCTATTCCTGGATGAACAATTGCGACCAAAAAACAAATGTGTTATTACAAGAGAAATAAAAAAGTTTTTCTGTTGGTTTCATTTTACTATATTATCCTTTACAGGTTTAGATTGTTTGAACAACTATAATAATCCATAATTGAATGGGAAAAACTAGTTAGGGAGAGGGGAGTGGAAGCTAGGCTTTGTCAGATTTCAATATGAGAAGGAATGAACTCATGGGACCCCAGTTATACGGCGGTAACTGATTGAAAAATAAGCATAAGAAGTATCAGCTGGTTCAATTGCCGTTTTCGGGTTTGAAGTTCTCTACTCATGAGGACAATTTCATTATAAGCAGTCGCACAATGTCGGATAAACACTTTGTCTTCAAACAGTCGTCCACTGATTTGCATGAGCCACGGACATCGTGCCGATTCTTATGGATGGACAAAATCAGTTGAAGAGAAACTCTTTCCTTAGAGAGAAAGAGAGAAAGCTGGAGAAGAGGAGATTGTAAAAGATGGCCAAGAGGATGAGGGGGAAGATACCAAATGTCTTCCAATATCGCATTTCCCTCTGGGGGGATAGTGTATGTTCTGTAGTTACATTGTTCTATTGAGCAAGCTGAGAGCTTCCAAACAGCGTATCTTTCTCTATCTTCTTGCTCTCGTTCTGCTCAGTATCTCCCTTTCATGCTTTTTGTTTTCTTTGATTCTCCGTTTCCTTATGCTCTCAGCTTCCTCATAAGCCTATTCCTCTTTCTCTTCTCTCTCATCCAATAGTTTGTCCAATCCGTAATCTATGTCTGTGACTCTGACCCAACTTTACTATCTCAAATAAATTGTCCTCATCTCTCGTTTTCCTCCTTCAGTAATACATTCTTTCTTTCAGTTTCATCGACTCTATGAGGCTAGCCTTCGAGACACAATACGAAAATAAGATAGCGTGTTAGAGAATCAAACATGCTTAGAGAACTCTTACATTGAAGAGTAGCCTAGACAGCCAAGAAAAATACATGATGATGGGCATTGGGAAGAAATAACATTATATACTGATAGAGCAGAGAAAAAAAGGAAGAAAACAACGAGCGAGGGAGAGAGAGTGGGAGGGTTACTACCCCCCATCTTTCTCCACCAACACACAACACCAGCAGCAGTCGTAGTGAGTCTGTGTGTGCTATGCGGGTAACTGCGACGACGAAGACAACCAGTGCCATGGACGCCGATCTGCGAATACCCGATATACCTTTAGCAAAAGAAGAAGACATTGATTCCAACAAAAATAGTCAAAAGTAAGCTGTTTTATTACTCAGTTATGCTTCTTGTGTTGTTCCTTCGATTGCTGCTAGCAAAGGCTTTTTTTGCCTTTCAGGCTCCTTGACCAAAAATGCGATCAATATCCTTTTTTGACTTTTCGGTCATCGACCTTTGATTACTATGTACTCTCCTCAACTTGTAAGGGTCATTTCTAATTCAAACAATAACAATTCATTTTGTATGACACTTTTCCTAGTTCACGTTTCAATGGTTTTCTTTCGTGGAATGTTTCGTTTTGGGATTTTCGTCATTTTTTTTCTGCTCAAGTGCTTCTCGGTGATCTGAGCGACTACGAAGCCATGTGTGAATATGGAGTTAATTTAACAAGAAAAAAATTTCCTCCTGTACTTTCGTCTCAAATCCTCCAGAAACTTAAATTGAAAGAAATGTCTTCTTTTTAGGAGCTGTTTCTGTCTATCGTTAGCTTATAATGTATTTTCTACTCATCCCAGCCGTTTCTAATTGAATTTAATTTTGGATATGTTTAGCCGTCTTTTCGCTTCGTTCTTTTGTGCTCCATTACCAACAAATTCCGACCACCCTTTTGGTTCTGATGAAATTCGTATTGAGCAAATTAGTAAGACGAGCAAAAAATACAGAGCAATTCAAATGAGTTTCTCTTAATTTACTTCAAATAATTTCATTCTTCATCTGCCTTTCTCCAAATTGATGTTCTAACTTTGACAATGAGGCTATCCATCTAAACAACACAACATTGATCATAAGATGTTTTTAAACCTCACTTTTCAATCTTTCACTAGCTTTGTTAGCGAATGAACAGCCGTTCGGCTCCTATAGAAGAAAGATTTGGCTAACTTCGCCGTCAAGGAGGTTAACCATTCCCTTACACCGATAAACAAAATTTTCTAACGTTTTCGTTTCCATCGAAGCACCTTCTATCTGCTTATGGCAGTTTTCAGAAAATTCGACGGTGTCCTCAGAATGGGAACGAGTTGAAGTTATTCATCTCGAAAGAAGTTTACTTGGTTCAAATCGTGAATGCGGAACGCTCTCGACAGATGACTCCCAATGACTTTCCACAAAGCTCAATTCTGAAATGCCCATTCAGTAAGGCACAGTGCCAAGTTTCAGCTTGAGAATCGGATACATATCACTTACTTCCTTCTACATGGAAAACTCTCTATAAAGAGAAGTTGGCGAGCAAGTGGTTGATCGGGTTTAATTAAAGCAGAACGTGCAATTCTAGAGTCGTAAGAAGGGAGAAGACAAATTTTTCTCTCTCATAGTGTCTTTAAGGCTTATTTGGAGAATTTGTGAACTTTCTATCTTCTTTCAGTTTGATTTCCTTTGTCTACAAATTTCTCTCTATCCCTCTCTCTTTGTCTGTTGTCTTGAAATCTATGAAAAACAGAGTTTGAGGTTTACTATATACAATTTTTGATTTATATTATGAGAGATTGGCTTTGCTTACCATATGCGCTTCAATTTCTTTTTCGTTCTTGTTCGTTCCAATAGTTGGGATCTTCTTTGTATTTCAATCAATGCTTCATTCCCAACATAATTCCCTTCTCGCTTTGCATGTGCTCCGTGTGTGTAGGAACTACTGAATAGCCAAGAGCTAGTTTGTGAGAAAGTTTTAACAAACCCAAAGGCTCAATGAATGAGAAGAAGCTTCGATAATGTTTCTGGCTCTTCGAACTTTCATCATCTCGTTTGCTGTTTTCGAAAGGCTTGTGTATGTCCTCCGAATGTACGAGAAAAAGCAAAACAAGAACAGAACTAGACTATCCAAATTCTCGCGGAGCAGATGAATAAATGATAACTATAGATTGTTGAAGCTTGCTTATAGATGCATTAAAAGCGAGAAACTGAGAAGTTTAGGGAGGGTATACTCACATAGTAAAAGAAAGCTAAGGATATAGTATGTTCTCCACTCAATATTCCAGTTTTTTTATCGAGAGCTCATCGTGTTCTTCGTTGTCCCTCTTTGTCCAACCACGATTAGACCAAGTGTGTACTTATCTAAGTTTTTGAGGATAATTCGTTAACAAAAGAACAATCGTTTCACGCTTCTCGAGTTGATAAAGTTTTCTGTCAGTCGGTGGTCGATTTGATAACTGAATTCTTTTTTTTGGAATGTTTTAGTATAGTTAGGACATTAGGAGTACAAATGTCTCGCTCATGTCCATCTCAGTTCTTCTGGGAATTCTTTTGAATATGAAAAAAAAAGAAGAAAGATAGTTGAGATGTTGCAAATAGAGCAATTTGGTCAATACTCACAACAATTCACTAACAGTCAGAAGAGTCCAGGAATTGTTAGAATTTTAGCAGCTTAAACGTTTTGTTTTACACAGAAAATTTATTATAATTGTCATGAATTCCATAACCATAACATACAGAAGTAACCATTAATACTCATTAGTTTCAGTGATGAAGAAGAAAATCCCACCAGATCGGCAGAAGAAGAAAGAATCAGCGATGAATTCTCAGGATCACTCGAGGTTTGTTCTCCGAAAAAAATAGCTGTATGCAACCGTTCGATACGTGGAAAGAACAAATGATGAAATGCGCGTTCCACGTGAAGTTCACGTAAACTACACGTAAACGTGAAATCGCCTTATGATGTATTATCTGAGAATGATGCATAAGACGCAGTGTCAATATTTCTTTTTTCTGATTTCAGGACTTGGTAGGCAACTTTGATGAAAAAATTATAAAATGCCTCAAAGACCATGAGGCCAATACGGAGGAGATAGCTCCAGTTCAAGTACGAACTCAGGATGAAGTTATGTCAGAAAGCCAGTAAGTTCTTTTTATTCACGCATTTCTGTTTGCAAGAATGTATAGACTAAAATCGTTGACAATTGAAGGTCGGACGCTTTTGAAATGGTCAATCTCTAGCTTCTTTTTGCTCTTTTTAGTTTAATATGAAGAGATGTAGTCGAATTGAGTGAAAAGAGAAATAGTTTATGAATTTATGGTGACTGTAAAATTGAAATGGAAGAAGAAACCTTAATGTTCGAGCAAATGTTTCGGCTATTATTCTTCTGTCTTCAACTTTACAGCTCCGGTCGTAGTTTTTCATGTTCTCTTCCGTCAAGAGAAAAGGGTGTTGGTGTCATAATCCGAACTCAGAAGGATAATGAACGTATATTTTTTACAGAACATGGTGGACTCTGACAGGAAACTTCGGAAACATTCAGCCATTAGATTTCCATAAATCAGCCATTCGCAAACATATGCTTCCTGCTTTGGATCTTCAAGACAGAACGGTAAGTTTTATTCTTGAGCTTATAAGAATGCTTGTCAATTAGAATATTCAAAGTTTCTTAAATAACTGACAAGTCAATGTCTCAAGCTTTCAGCTTGTCATCAAACCCTCAAGTTTTTTGTTTTTGCCATACTAGATTTGAGGTTTGTAATTGACCCTTATTGATTTCTCCATTTTCGTCTGCTCTCATCTCATTTCCCTTAACAATCATCCATTTCTAGCAATTTTCCTTCTGTTTTGTCGAATAGCCATCATTTATTCTCATTTTTAGTTGTTGTTCGTTTCTAAAACATTCGAAATTTCTAAATCTCACCAAATGTAGGCAGATTTCTACATGAAGGAATAGTTGCGCTTGTCTTATCTATCATTTCGATCCACCGTCGCTTTGATGCATTGGCTTCCTGACAGTTTCAATCTTATCGCAAATCTTCTTACATTTTACCATAATACTCATATTATTTTTGAATCGGTATTTTCTATGAGCTCAAAGAACGTGCATCTCTTCTAACAGAAAGTCAAGAAGCCCTTTCTGCAATTAGTTAACCAAGGTAACTCTTGCGTTCAATTCATTGAGCATAACGACAGATGAAAGCACCAGATGTCTCTTTGTGAAGAGTACTGAATGCTTTCTCCATTTTTTTACTTTCCCTCAATATTTTGGTCAAACCGCTCGGAAGCAGAGTTAATGAAAAATATAATCCTCTTCCCTCCATTAGGAATTTGTTCGAAAAAGAGAATGAAGCCCAATATAGGAGCTAGCAGGAAATCTTTCTCAAGCTTTCTCATTCTAATGTTTCGTTGTATGCATTTAACGCGAAAGCCAAGAAACAAGTGAGAAATAACAAAGGATGACTAAATAAGGCTGTAATGAAAATAGAATGAGCACAAACAGCGAAAGAATGGTGAGAAAGAAAAGTAAAATAAGAGGTAGACATGACAGAGATGAAGAGAGACTGCCAAAAGCTTCAACACGACACCCACACGCCGCCTTTACATGGAGGGGCTCAGCATTCATCGATTGCTCTTGCCTGAGGCTCTTTTTCTCTGGAGTCTTAACTTTTGACTCGATATAGTTTTTCTGATCATTTTTTATCTGTTAATGACCTACATCAATCTGTATATGTTCGCATGTTCAACTCTCGTTTCTCAATTATGTGAAGCACATTGCGAGTCAAACGGCTTTCCTCATTAAGTGTGAGATTACAATTTAATTAAAAACTCAGATGCTTGTTCTGTTATCCATATGCGGAACAGTTGAGAAACACAACAATAATTGTTGTAAATGGTTATAAAAGGACAGCAATATCCTTGTGTCTATGTCTTTCCATCTCACTATTCACTCGAGCACACATTAATCTTCTTTGCCTTAAAGAATGGATGTTCGAGTAATCTATTCCTTTCCTCTTCAGGGAGAAATCGCAAAATATGAATGCTACATCTTTGTCCAATACAGACAAACAACAAATAATACGATTTCTCTGACGTAAACTAATTTAATTGAAGAAATATGCCTCTTTCTGTACTTTTATTGGAATCCTCCAGCCACATTAATGCTGTAATGCTGCTTCTTTCGCCAATTTATGTGTGCCCCCTTCGCTCACTTCTCATTTCCTTACCAAACCAACTCATGAAAGCTTCTGAATATGACATTTTTTATTGATTTTTTTTCTTATTTTCGTGTTTTCAGAGCAACAGTGAAGACGGGGGAGTATCATCTGGTGATGAGGACGAACTAAGACATCAGTTGGATATGCATCAGCTTGTGGCTCAGGGAAGTCTTACTGACTCCCCACCACAAACGGCTGATCAAGTTATTGAAGAAATTGATGAGATGCTGCAGGTAACTTGAGAAGTATAGGATTGTTTGTAAAATGTTATTTAGTCGTGTGATTTCACGGCTTCCATGATGACAGACAGAACAATGGAGTCTGTTGATTCCATGTATTCGTCCATGCGATCTCCACTACCTTCTGGCGGTCATTGCTCTGACGCAGACTCCAAGTTGCGTCAAACACAAGCACTGGCTAGTAACCCAGAAAGTGAGTTTTTCTTGATTATCATCCAGAAATCTCTGTTGTAAACTCTTATCAAAATAGTATTGTCTCACAGGACTCCGATATTGAGCGAATGAGAATTCTTGCTTTAGTTTAACTGAGCAGTATGAGTGTTTCTTCATCCATCGGTATTCGTGGAAGAAGGACCCATTTAAAACTCTGATTCTCATCGCATCTTGTTCGTGGTCCGAAAGCACCCGATCGAAAAGCTTTAGCTTTGCCTAGGTGCACCATTGTTGTACTGGGCCAGAAATCTAGTATCCTCTTCTCTAGCTTATTCTTCTCCTCTTCCCATTTCTAACATCACTTGCCGTGTTTTGGACACCTATGAGTTCTTTTTTTTGTGCGACTCTCAATAGAAAAGTATTTAAAAGATAGAACCTATATCCATTGAACTTTTCTTCTTTATTTGATACAAAATGGATTAATCCAACTTTGTTTCTCTGCAGGATTCAACAGTGAAGCCCTACATGGTAATTATTAATCATTGTTTTAGATTGGTTTTTGCACTTTTTAGTTGTTTTTTCTTTCTAGATTCCATTTTAATGACTCGTAGATTTAGTTTAGCTTTCATGTGATTGTACATTGTCGCCTGTAATCAACCGATTAGCATCCTTAAGTCGGTTTCAGTTTTAAACTTTTCCGTTTTCTCTGGAGTATTTTGATTTGCACACTGCACATTTCACTATTATCCATTTCCGTAGCGAACTTAGCATTGCACCGATTGAATTGAGCTTGGCTTACTTACTTCTGTCTTATTACCTCTTCGGTATTTTCAGATCTCCAAGAGTTATCATATTCCAAGCTGGTAACTTTGAATGCAGAAATGGAACAACTCATTCAAGTTTATAATGAAAGTTTAGTAGAAGAATTGGCTCATAGGTTAGTAATTCTATCCCATAAGGTTCGAAGATTCAAAGCTGTTCAGAGACGAACTGGAGTATGAAAAGGAAATGAAGAACTCTTTCATTTCGTTACTTCTTTCGATTCAAAACAAACGTCGTCAGTTTAACAACGAAAGAAAGCGGAAAGGAGTAAGTTCGCTATTAATCCTATTTTTCACAAACGTCTCAACTTCAGTCCAAAATTGATCCTTCCCAATTACCGCAGTTCATGACAGCTACCATTCCTTACAATGAGGGACAGCACGTCGACAACGCTACCTTATCTCAGCTCATTAAAAGTTGGTGAAAAAAGTTCTGATCGATCTATATCCCTCTCTTGCAGTACTCAAAGCTATTAATGATGATAGTTCAACAGTTCCTTCTTTACTTACTGACTACATTCTCACTGGTAAGTAGTTCAAGTTCATATTACTCTAAATCTGAAGTTTCAGTGGTTTGTCCGAAAACTGTAGCTTGCTAACCGGTGCACTGATCTCATAAGGCTTATTACCTGCCTCAGCTAAATGATTGTATAATAGTTTTTTTCTCTCAAAGCTTCCGTCTAGTCTCTCTAAAATGAAATTGTTCTTAAAACCAAGGATTTTGGGTATCCGGTTGTATAACACCTTCCAGAATGAAATATCTATAGGCCCCGTTTATTACGCTTGCAGGTGTTCGTTATTGCTTGACCAGCAAATTGAAGAATTTCATATTAATTATGAATCTCTCTAGGCCAATATTTCCATTCGCTTGTTTGTGAAATGTTGTTTCTTTACATTGCCATCATGGATTCTGAGATTGCGCTATTTCCCATAGATTTATAAATTTCTGCTTTTTTGAAGCAGTTGATTTAAATAAATGTCTTATTCAATCAACAACAGTCTCAATTGATGTGGTTAAATGTATTTATGAACGATTCTTGAACATGTCTGAGTTGAAAAACTTCAACGGTATGCTACCATGGATGGTATATCCGCTGAGCTTATTGAAAGTCTTCTTGGGTAGGTTATGACGACCATCAGAGCCAATCTCATATCTAGCATGAGCGTAAATGAAATCCGGTATATCCGTGCTAGTATATATGCTCGGGCTCCTGAAGAACGTTAGATGAAGATTTACGGAAACAAGTTTGTACTGTTGTTCCATCATCAGAGCTCCTGTCCAAGCTATCATCTCGGCATTGTCAGTACATAGTTGAGGCGGCACCGGTAAGTGTTCGAGGTTGTAATGATGACACAGTTTCTTGATTGCTGAACACAAAAACTCTGTCAGTTTATCATCAAGCATACCTCCATTAATATATGTGTTGGATGCTACTCCTCCGCTTACTACTAGATGGTTGACTTCGCTTAATCTACCGATCGCATTCAAATGATCAAACACAGCGTTCAGTTTTGATACAATGTGACGGGCTACGAAATGCTTAACCATTTGACTTAGAAAGGAACTGCTCTATATGAGCGCACCTGAGCGCTACTACAGAAATCTTCCACAGAAAAGTCATTCAAGTCTTTCGTTCTCTTAATCAGATTCAAAAAACTGGACTTCAGTTGAGAAAAGTTCATGTCTGCTCTAGGTGTGCTAGGTAAACCTACTGCATACCGTAAATGTCCATCTGCAGAGGCTCTGAAGAAACTGTTTTAGTTCTTCCAATTTCGAAGAAACTACTTCTGGGCTATAAGTTCTAGTGCTGCTCCAGGATGAATATCGTCGTATCCTTCCAAGGATGATATACTCAGTTCCCTAGCTATTTTATCTAAACATTCACCAGCGCTACCTGATGCGCTTTGACCTGTAACATTCTAATAATGTAAATACTCTAGACATGAAAATACCTAATACTTCGAAATCTTCTGCTCCTTTCACTAGTGCAATCAACGAATGGCCTCCTGATATCAAAATACATAAGAATGGAAATTTTAAAGTTTCTGAGCAGAGGAAACCAGAAAGAGCATGAGCCCTCATATGGTGAACGGGGACGAGCGGCTTTTTTCGAGCTCTGTAGAGGAAGTATGAGACATTACACAACAATCTCACCTAGCAATTTGAATAGCCGTTTTTATTCCTTCTTTTAATGCAATGACCAAGCCCGGTTTAGTTGTTACAGCTATGGCATCAATATTTTCAAACGAAAGTCCCGAATCCTGCATACATTTGGATACTAGCCCAGGTAGTTTTTCTCGATGCTAAAACTGGTATTCGAACTCTTTATATAAATAGTGGTCAAATACTTGAATTGCGACCGTAGCAGGACAGATTCCTCCCCTCTCACGCTGTTCATGTCGATTTGTATATCGAATTGAAGAAAATACTTTTCTTTTATCATTGACTATTGCAACAGCCGTATCGTCACAACTGCAAAGAGATTCTCTTTGATATTATTCGTTCATAACTACCTTGTTTCTATACCTAGAACGTTTATCCAGCGTAAAGCAATAATCTCAGAAGGCTTGACAAATGTTCGTAAGCAGGATTTAATTATCATATTTCCCTAGCAACAAGGAAATGAGCACCTGCTCCAATGCTAAATCTACGCTCTATAGCTCTATAATCCTAGATACCGTAAGAAAATGGAATATTGACGAGGGCGGGAAATCCATTCCAAGCAGACGTGGCTGTTGCGTTACTACATCTTGAGAAATAGGCTTTGCTTCTCTCTCGAGACAATAATGACTTCAAGGGTTTATATTGGCCGTTTACCTTTTCGAGCATCCGAAAAGGATATCGAAATATTCTTCCATGGTTATGGTAGAATCAGAGACATTGTTTTGAAAAACGGTTTCGGCTTTGTGGTGCGTTTTGAATTTTACTTTTCTCTCATTACACATTTTTTTCTAGGAGTTCGATGATCCAAGAGATGCTGATGATGCCGTATATGATTTGAATGGAAAAACGCTAGCTGGCGAAAGAGTAACGTTGGAATTCTCTAAAAAGGGACCAAGAGGACGGAACGGAGGTGATAGAGGTGATAGAGGTGATAGAGGAGGTGGATATGACAGTCGCTACCCACCTAGACGAAATGAGAGATCAAAGTAATTTTTTCCTGTGTTCCTCTTCTTTCATTATTAATGTGTTAAGACGCTATGGTCCCCCAACGCAAACGAGACACAGGTTGGTTGTGGAAAATCTATCTACCAGGATTTCTTGGCAGGTTTGTTCTTTATCCATGGTTGTTATTAGATATTACGTCCAACTTGCAACTCTTAGCTCGTTGACGTCTCTTGAAAGTCTTGAGGGAATCACTGAGCCTGTGCGGTCGTGTGGCCTGGTGATTGGAATTGTATTCGCGATGACCAGTAGTTCAAAAACGAATCTGTTTCCTCGATTTATTTCCTGTCGACCTGATTTTCAATGTAAATTCGAGAAAGACGATTTGGCTCATAGTTACCCCGTTACACATGATGTTGATGACGATGAAGCGTGCTTTGCGTAAATCCGTTTAAACGATGAAGGCGTGAATCAAGACTGGCTGAACTTAACTCGCGATTGATGAGATGATCAACGAAGAATGTTATAGGATCTGAAAGATTTGATGAGACGTGCTGGATGTGAAGTTACATATGCTGATGCTCACAAAACTCAGTCAAATGAAGGGTTCGACTTCCCAATACTTCTATTATCATTCCAACGTGTTACAGAGTTGTTTGCTTTGCCTCGAGAGATGATTTAGAAAGAGCTATCAGCAAAATGCAAGGAGAAGAAATAAATGGAAGGAAAATCAAGCTTGTGGATGATTCTGAGAGAAGAAGCCGTAGTCGCTCCCGATCACGAGGTCATTCCCGTGGGCATTCGCGCAGCAATAGGTTAGAATTCATTTTCTCTTTTGAACAAAAACTCTATTTTCAGTCGTTCAAGATCTCGCTCACGCAGTCGGTCTAGAAGCCGATCAAAGAGTAGAAGTCGGAGCAGAAGCCGTTCCGGTAGCAAGAGCCGGTCACACACTCCTTCTGGATCAAAATCAAGAAGTGTTTCACGAGATAGATCTGCTAGCAGAGATATATCACGTTCTCGTAGCCGTGAAGCTGATGGAGGAAAATCAAGAAGTGGATCACCCAGATGATGATATTAATCGTTAATGTTACTGTTTTGTACAGAACTAATTTTGATAACCTGTTATTCTTGGAATCCCTCGTTTGTTGATGTAAGATCTCTTTTGAATTATTGTCGTATTTCCTAATAAATTCTCCTCCAATGTGCTAAGCTTGTTGACTTCTGTGGGCCGGACTGTTGAGAGGATATTAAGCTTTTTGAATACATAGTTAACACGAGAAACTATAGTCCTGCAAATCTCAGGAATTGTTGACTGTTGAAACATAGTTAAGTGTTGTAATCTCATATCATGTTAGAAACAGTGAGAACTGTTATCAACATTGAGGATGTACGTCAATGGAGTCGAGAATATCTAGCATTGTGGTTCTCACGGATCTGACTGCACTCGCAGTAGTAGCCAATATGCGTTAAGGGTAGATCGTTTCGAAAACCAAATGGTGTCACATACCATGAATTGCGTAATCTGCGTTACTGTGTGAAAATTAAGGTTCCGTAGAGAACTTGTGCTGTGTAATGTAGAACTCATATGTGAAACAACTCGAAATTTATACAAACTGTATAGTTCGTTTTCTATCGCCTTCCACCCATATTTGCTGAAAATGAGATCTTATACCGGTTTCTTCATAGTTTACTTTCGAATTGTTAGAAGTTTTATTATGAAGATGCAGCATATATAAATATGTAATAGAAAGGATAAGGTATGTGAATGAAAAGAATTATGAGTAATATTGAGAATTGAGAAGTTATGAGAAAAAACTACAATAATTCGAGCGATATTTTAAGATTTTAGGATCAACGGCCAGAGTTGGATAGTCGTGCATACTTTGAGTTCAGAGAGGTGAGCAATTCATTGAAGATCGACTCCTTTGGGAGTGTGTCTTTTTCTTCTGAGAATCTTGTCTTTTCTCAAACTGACTGGTCTCTTGCGATTGTTACGAGCCTGATAGATGTTACAAGCACTGAAATGATTTCGTACATGATGAATTAGTGGAAGAAACATACTTGCACTCAACTTCTCCATTGGCATTCCATCTCCAGAGTGGAGTTTCAGTAGTTTTGCAGTTAGAGCACACAGAGTTCTTATGGAGTTGACCAGCAGCGCTCTAAAATTAGAAGATTTAGGTTATTTAATATATTTCGAAAGCTTACTCTCAAAGGACGTTCTATGGGTGATTTCACGGCATTTTCTTTACCAGAAGGTTGCATATATGGATGATATTGGTATGAATAATCACTTGACGGATAGTTATAGTATTGAGATGTTGCGGGGGATGTGTATTCCTGCAAATCGAAAACATTGTTTCATTAATTCAGGTAAAGCTTACAGTGCAATGGTACTGTTGACTTTGAAGGAATTGAAGGAGAAGAGGATGATTAGCTTGCATTGACCCTTCTGGCATATATGGAGGACTGAGTGATGAATCGAGCATTGATGTAGGAGAGATCACCTTAACAATAACAGTAGGAGGGTGTTTTTATTATATTGTTCACCTCGATATCGTTTGTGTATTTTGGGAAATCCTGAGACACACTCATTTGGAGTGTGTTGCATGTTAATGGTGTTTCACAAGGCATTTGAGTGTGTCTGAAAGTAAAATAATAAGATTATCTTAATAGGGTGTGGATAACTTACATAGGTCGAATGAACTCATAGAATGTTTGTAAGTCTTCTGAAGTAGGTTGTGGTGGACATTCCGAAATTTCATTAACTAAACATTCATGGTAACGAAAAATAAATTCAATAACAATACCTTCTGATTCTTTCAGCCATTGGACAACTTCTTTCTTGAACTCAAATGGGGATGTGATAGGATCGGAAGCAAAAATTTGCTCTGGAATAGGTATTTATATAATATTAAATCGAAACAGTATACCTTTGTTCGCGGAGGAGTAACTGAGTAGCATTGAAACTACGTCAGAGGAACGATTGTAACTGTGAGTATACATTACTGGATTAGTAAAGTGATGGTAATTATGTTGAGTTATCAGCTATTTAAATAGTTGAGAATAGCGGAAAGCCATCAGAAGCGTTCACACCTGTCTTCCGCCTTTCAATTGTATGAACATTTCTTAACAAATGGTTAACTAGTGATAAGGTTCCATGAACAGCTTCAAAGCCTCCGCTGCCGACAAGTAGCGGTGTTCTTCTCATCTCCAAGACTGCCTTTAACTTATCAAAACTTGAATTGAAGCTCATATAAATATGAACACTACTTTTGGAAAATTGCATTAACTTCTTCATGGACGGTGCTGAGCAACTCAAAGTTGAGTATAGTATGAAGGCAGACTGAGTAGGAAATTAACTTTGAAGATCATCCATTCCGATAGGTGAACGCTTCTTGGTTTATGGGAGAAGAATAATAGCTTCAATAACGTGAGTAATGCTAGTTTTTGTTAAGTTATCTTCAAACTGTTTCATTAGATTGGACTTAAAATTCTGGAAGGAACAACCACGCAAATGAATAGATACAATTGTTCTGTGAGATTAAAGCGTTCTCGAACGTTGGATAAGTTTTTATCATTTTCTCTTGTTGCGATTCATTTCAGAAGGCCTTCTGTCCATCTGATGTTTCTTTCCGTGAGTTGATACTCTTGACTGCTTTTCACGCAACCGTTCTGGACGGCTTCCATGGAATGCAACCGTTCTGGACGGCTTCCATGGAATGCAACCGTTCTGGACGGCTTCCATGGAATGCAACCGTTCTGGACGGCTTGGATGGAATGCAACCGTTCTGGACGGTCAGAGATGGAATGCAACCGTTCTGGACGGTTTATATGGAATGCAATCGTTCTGGGCGGATTGGATGGAATGCAACCGCTTTGGAGAGCTCAGCTGGGGGACCCCCAGAAAGAGCATGGAGCTCACCAGCTCACACCGCCAACTGACGTGATTCAGACATCTCACGGCTTATATACCCCTCGGGAAACACGCCAGCCAATCAGCGACGAGCTACGTGAAAGTCATTTTTACGTGGAAAAAAGATAACCCGGTCGTTCTCTTTTGGAATAAAAGGTGAAACCTCACTCAAACTCAACGAAAATGATAGATTTCACATGTTTTTGAGATCAAAATTTCATTCTGAACTCGAATATGATGTTTAATTAATGTTTGGAAAGCGCTTTTAATTAGAAAATCGTTTTTGAAGTGTTTTTGATGCCAGGTTCCTAGTATGTTCCATCGACAGCTCGACTTATTTCCATTTTTCAAAAGAGCTGATTATTATCTGTTTCATGCAAAGATACTTCTCGGAGAAAAAAGCTAACCAAAAAGTACCCTATGTAAGTTTGTGATTCCGCTAAAAGTATTCAGAATGTACGATAGGTTTTTGTGCCGTTTTTTCTCAAATCTCCGTTGTAGATTTAAGTAAAGTGCTTGCAACGAATTACTTGATAAATATTATCTTTCTATTCTCTCCATCGTCATGTTCCACATAGTTTCATGCTTTATATGGTATTCATGCTGAAACATTCTCATACAAATATATTTTATCATAAGCACAATCATCACTATGAAGAAACCTGCACTGAAGGCAACCGTCTAATTAATCAAGAACGTAACTTGCATAGTTTAGTATCGCATCAAGAGAGGAACATTGAAACTGTTCGGACTCATTTGAAAATAATCATGAGATCATGGAGAACAGAACTCTCGAAGTAAACTGAAGTGATAGATTACTACTGTTCCCTTTTTGTATTATTTGACATCATCGGCGTGAAAAGTTACGCTCTTAGTCTAAACACTTAGATCAATCAATTGGTAGAAACTAAGCATAATCCCATTCAAGCACTCTTCATATCCTCCTTCAGAAGAAATGATTGTTACAAACAATCATTGTTACTAACAATGTTAGTTAAATTAATAATAAAAAGTCATTTTTTTGGCGGACGCAAATTTGCGTTCATAACATTCAAAGTGTACGTCGCTCGTTCGCGTATTCGTTTAGAAAATATCAGTGCCGATTAATTCCAAAAGTCGTTCTCATTATCTAATATAATCTTAGAGTAAAATCCCGTCTCTAGAGTTTCATCAGTAATGAATAATACAATGGTTAGTTTAGTACATAAATGCAGCTTTCTTATTCTCTCGTGTAGTATTCAGCTCCACACATTTATTTCCCAAATATGCTTAGAATCTTACGATATATACATATTCAGATATACATATTCATTTTCAATTCAATTGCTGATAGACTTTGAATGTTACTTTTATGTTTCAACGGTTTTTTGCAGGCTGAAGTGGTCGAAAAAGAGTATAAAGAGAGAAAGGTAGCCTTTGACGTTTGGAAGAAAAACAATGCGTAATGCTTTATCCTTATTCAATGATACGAAAGTTTTTCAGTCATCTTGAGGGAACTCCTGATTATGAGAAATATAGTAAACGGTTCGCCGATTACGAAGCCGATTATCTTGACAAGTAAGTGCGTAATATTGTTTCAGACTGATATTTTTTTAGGATTCATCGTCTGAATAACCCAACCGTAGAGGGTCCAAAGAGTGTGGACTCAATCTTAAGTATAACTTGCAGTTTTTATTCTAGTCATTTGCTTATGTTTCAGTGGAATTGTTGGAAAATATCAGTTATAGAGACTTTTTCTCCGCCTTAAAAAGGACGGACGAGTTGGATAAAGATTTCGTTCCAACTTTGATTAAAAACTTGAATACAGTTCAAGGTTTGCTTTTCTTTTTCGCACAGAAAAAAATTATGTACTGTTTCAGCATCTGGTTTAGTTGTACCTGTAGCTGTGAATCCTGCAAACTATCATGTTGGCTCAGGTAACAGTGTAGTTTTTCGACCTGTAGTTAACTTTTTTAGCATCGTCATACTATGCTATGCCAACAATGCCTACAATGCCATCCGTAACGAGTTGGGGACAGAGTTCTCATTGGAATAGTAGTCAGCATCTTCGAGGATACAAGTGAGGATGATTTGAGTCTTTTGGCTTTTGGCTATGATTCAATTATTTGTCATATAGGCCACCGTCCCCTCATCGCGACTACAAGAATCCTGCTTCTTCTATGCCTTTTAAAGATTTCAGTCAGTGAGTAATAGAACAATATTATTAATTATTGTTATTTTGTCATTCTCTCATCATTCTTAATATGTTATTCTTTCACAAGATCTACATGTGTCGTATTTATATTAATGTTTCTTGTCTAACCCTTTTTCGATAAACCGTTGTACAAAGGCTATGCGCATAGCTAGTGTTTACTATCATATGGGCTTATTACGAGTATGTGCAATGTGATGCTTTGTTGTGAATTTAAGTTTTCGAAATTTGAGAGTTGTTTGTCAATTGAGAAGGTGTGCGATCATTATTCAGTGTCCCATGCTTTTTACCACGTTTTCATATCATTTTGCTACTGCTAACAGCTTCCGCCTGGCTTCATTGAACTTGAATTTAGTGGTCGCTGACTGAGAAATGAGTACACTGTGAATCTTTTTGTTGAGAAAGTACTCATTAAATTATTGAAGCAAATGGTTTTCATTTGATCAGTTTACATATTAGCAGCTATAGAGCGTTTTAATAATGAAAGTGGAGCTGATGAGAGGGTGATGAAGAGTAGGAGGATAAAGAGAAGAAACGGAGACGTTTCAAAATTCTAGCCTTATTAGTATAATGGAGCTTCGCCCTTTCTGTGCCGCGGATCAACCCCGAAGAGTCCTTGAGTGATTATGATCTTCAATATCCTTGTTATCGCCCATATAGATTCTATTCTCAGCTAAATCTCTTAAAATAGAAATTGCTGATATATAAAGAGAGAGAGAAAGAGAGAGAAAGAGTGTGTGTGTGTCATGTGCATTTCTTACTAATTCTTCCGTTTCTTTTCCCTCTTCCCTCCATCTTCAGACATTCCATATAAAAATGTCTATTTTCTTAAAGTGAATGGTCCATTCGCCATCTCCAACCAGCCAAACACATTTTGCTTTAAATTCTCAGCCTTTCAAAAAAACACATTTGACTTTCTACGAGAACTTGTTTATTTAGTTTATTGTGCTCGATGTTTCGAATCAATCTCGAAAAAACACAAAGGTCAATTGAAGAATACGACTACTGGCAGTGAGCCAATTAGGCAATTAAAGACATTGTTGAGGTTCATGTAGGTGGTTCATGAAAGCCACCCTTCGTGTCTGTTTGTTGTCAGCATGAGGATGTGGCTTGAAGAAGCCTAATTCGGTTTGAGCCTTTTATGGTCTAGATCTCGAGTTGACCCAGTGCACATCATCGCTTCCTTAGTTTCTACAATATAATTTTGAAGTTGTAACGGAGACAGATTCCAGTCTGCTATTCATTCTCTCTTTTTTATCCTTCTTCTCTTCGTTTTCTGTTGGTTTTGTAAAATAAAAATATTTTGTGCGACAGCCTTATGCGAATATGTAATTTACCGAAGAAAACTATCAAACGTTTGCTTTTCCTATGCTGTTTTCTCTTCAACAAATCGTTCTAAAATAACATTTAGAATGAAGCATGATTTGAGCTTCATGTTCAATTTGTACTTGAAAGGAAACATCTTAAAGAGTCTGATATGACTGAGCGTTGACACACTCACACACATACAGCTAGTCTCTTTACAAATCAAATATTAGTTCATTTTTTCTTCACTTTTGTACTTTTCTTGAAGCTTCCACTCAATTCTCTTAAATTTAACAAAATTTGATTATTTCGAACTATTTTAACATCATCTTGGTGTATTGAACGCCATCTTGACGCACAAACAGACCGATTTAGGAAGCCTGACTATTTCCTTTTTGAATGTTCTCCGACTACACAAGACTAGCAGAGTTCTTATGTGTGATTTTGTGATGTCTGTAGCTTCTTCACCATCAGACTTTCAATATCCGGCCTTGAGATGAGTGGTCAGTTTTCTCAAATTACTTTTTGGGTGTTCGAAAGTGAGTTCATCGCTGTTTCACTACTAATTAGATGGTGCTCATTGCACTGATTGTAACTGAATGTGAGAACTTCACGACTTAACAAGATTATCCTTGTTTTTAAATGTTCTGTTGTGATGTTCAGGTTCCTCCTTCTCGTACGAAGTTCCTATAAAGCAGTTGCTTACAATAAACGTTTTGTTCATATAACTGTCAGATTCTCGCGCTCACGCCATCGAAACAAGACAGGTAGAGTGGAGAGGCTGTGTTGCGTCTGTCTCTATTCCTGCATCTTCGCTCCACCCATTCCCCGAACTTTGTAGCAGCATTTTTTCCTGTCTTCACTCCAAAAGGATTAACATTTCCTTCACAGCTAACTATTTTTTGAATATGTATTCTCTCTCTCTCCCTCCATGTCTCTCTCTCTCTCTCTTCAAACGTTTTTTTTTCTATTTTTACTTGACAGAAGAAAGTCTTCGTTATGTCGTTTCACTTAAATGACTTGCTTTGTTGACAAAAATTATTATATTTTCAGCTCAACTTTTGTACTTTTGCTTTAATATGATCATTCACGCTCTCCTTTTTTCTCTTTGAATAAACTCGTTCCTCCAAAAAGATAAATATGGAACATTCTCATGTATATAATTTTAAATAAAAAACAAGAAGAATGAGGAAATGGAGATACAGAGGGTGATAGAGAGAGAGACAGAACCAAGGAGACTATGAAAACTCATCAACCATTGAGACTTTTCCTTCATTCATAACATTGTCAAACAGCTTTATGTGTTTTTATCTTTTCCCAAACAGTTACACGTTATACAAGTTAAAAGTATTCCTCCCAAAAAGAAAATAGACAGAGAGTGAGAGAGAGAGAGAGACACCTAGTTCTCTTCCCTTTACTCTTCGCTGTCATATTCCACTTATTGACTTTACATCTGACGCTTGTTGTCTTTTGCTCTTCAACAATCACTTCCCTCCTTTTCATTCATTTTCTTATTAAATTTGATTGTTTATGGACAAATGGTTCTTAACTACGATTGTTCTTACGAATATTCTGTTTTGCGTATCACCTTTGCTCACATCGGAAGCACGACGTCTGCCATCCGATTAACATCCATTAGAGGCATTTTCTAACTCTCATTTCTTTCCAGATTCTCTTATACTAAAGCTAAACGGAAGATTTTTGGTTAATAGAAAGAGAAAGGAGGTTGGAATTGTAACAATTCCACTTCTAGCTCATGGAAATCACATCTTAACATTACCCATTATCTGCCTTTTTTATTATTTGTTTTACTATGTGGATTGATGATTTTATGCCAATTATGGCAATTGCTGTCTTGATATGGGTGATTGTCTATTGTATTCTGATGTGCCAACGAATATTCCGAGATATGGATTCTTCAGCTGGTCTATATCGAAGTAACGTCGTAGCTGCAGCTATAAAGTAAGTTCCTTCTCTTCCATTTGTATCTGCAAACCTCATTGCCGGACAAATACCAGATTTTCACCCTTGTCGTCGTTCAGTCATTTTTTCGCATTTATTTTGCATTTGAAACAAGATTCTGCGAACACGGTTTGAAAAATGTGTTTGTTCGTGCTGCTTCTGATTTAACTCCCTTAACATAATTGTTTTTGTTTTCTACTCAACTCAAGGTATAACCTATGCACTTTTCTCATTCTGCATTTGCATGAGAAACAAATGAAATATTGTCTCCGACGTGCATTTAGCATAGTTGCATGGCTTCACACTCGCGGCGTCTGCTCATTTCCATTACTCAAAAGTGTAGAGAGTGGTTGCATTCCTTAAATCATTACTCTACTTCTCGCATACTGTCAATCTGGCCGTTGCGTTCTCTCTTTTCACACATGCAAGTATCTTTTTCAGTCCGGAGGATAAAGTGATATTGGCATTCCTATGAGAAGAGCATTTCTCAAAGAGTATATATCTTCCTATTGTTAAACATCATTACGGGTTCAGAATGATAATTTATAAATAAAATAGTTTTGTTATTTCCATCAATGCATGACTAGGCTATATGGTTATATGTTACAAATGAATATATACGTTCAAATACATGGAAGAAACCGTGTTTCGGAGGTTTTCACAATAATTGGTTCGATATATAACTTCTTACAGAAGAGAACAAAACATTGGAACGGAGTAGTTGGATGATAATATATATCATTATCGATTTATACAGATTACGAAGACCTATAGATTGTACTATAAGAAGACGAAAAAGAAGAAGAAGATATGGTTAGAGCAATTTATGATTGAGTTGCTGTTTCCTTGGAATAGTTACGATTCAATTTATAAACTGCCATCGGCTTATCGATAGTGACCTATAATGAGAATAAAGAAAACATTTTTGATGAGAGGTGAATGGATGGTTTCATCCCCTAATATGTGCATACACGCAGCTGATCACAAGTGGATGGATGAGAAAAGAATAAAAGCTTTGAATGTTTTGCATATGTTAATATGAGAAGATACAAGCAGTGAAAGAAAGAGAAAGCTTGGAAAGTAGGGACATCGACAGGTGCAATCAGAAAAAGAAAATGTGCATTTAACAGTCTCATGTCGTTGTGCGAAGAACACTCAGTTTTCTAAACAATTTACAGATACAGTTTATTTTATGAAGATTTAAGTTCGGTGTTGGAGGCTGATTCAGTCTCGAGAGCTTTTGGTGTCTCATCAGATCCTTCTGCTGCATGTTTCTTCTTTCTCACTTTCACCACACGTCTCACTATTCTTTTCTTTTTTGGAGCAGGTTTATCCGGATTATCTGGGTCTTTTTTCGAGCTCAAATCATTTGTTGGGGTGCTGTCGGAAGTTTTGAGTTGAGCTTCGCCAGTTTCGGCCAGTTTTTTGAGAGTATCTTTGATTATTGTTGATGGCTGACTGCTACCGGACGTTTTCTTGACCGGTGTTGCTGTTCCTGACTCTGCAGACAATTCCGATTCCGGTGTTGCTTTTCCAGGTGCATCTTTCAGCAGAGCAGGATTCTTTGGCTTCACGAATGTTTTCCTGATTGTTGTAACCGTAGAAGCTGCCTTTTTTTCTGCCTCCGTATTGGACTTTTCGGGTTTATTATCATTAGTCTTCGAGAAATCTATGCTCGATTGTTTTTGCAGTTCAGGTTTTGTAGGAGTTACTACTGCAGGCTTAGGTTCATTCGAAACTGCTTTCCTTAATGCTACTTCCGCACTAGACCTTTTAGCCCAAGATGGTTTGACATCAGGGACTTCTTGGTTAGGCTTCTTCGGCACAATTGGTTTTTCAATCTTTCGTCTTTCATTGTCAGCATTCCCATCAGAAGTTGTAATTTTTTTTATAGTTGTGGATCCTTTTTGGAGAGGAGGCGGTTTTTCCACTGCTTTCACCATTGGAATGACAGGAGTGGAACTCTGATCAGCATTTGATTCACGACGTATTAATGAGGGCAGTTGAACCTTAGTTGTGCTAGAACGACGTTCTGGATCTGGATTTTTCTCTTTGGCAGATGATGCAATGGTGGGATTGGCCAATTGGCTACCACGCGGTTTGGGAGCTGAGGCGGTCTTAAAAAAAAAGTGCAATGGCTGTCTATAGCTTGGTTGATAACACTTCTAAAATTAAGAGTGAATACTGAACGTCACTCTGTTTAGAGGAAGGAATAGCCACACTTAGTACACTTCAAACTACTCCATACTACTGATGGCCTTGTTAAGAACTCTAATAGGCACGAATCCAACTATGGAAAACATATAGTTCATGAACGGCTAGACTACCTGGAATCTTCACCTGAAACGACATAGAGGACAACGACAAGACAGTTTATTGCAAAAAAATCTTTGAAAAGAGGAAAGAAAAGAGCAAAGATGCTATTCGACATGACAAACAAACTAGACACATAACTGAACGTATAACTGACAGGGGAAGACTAGTGTAACATCAAGTGAATGTTATTAACACTCGTTAACACGTAATAGAAGATGTGGACACTTGATTCACAAAAAGCGGTGAGACGCTTCATGCACAATTCACATCATGCTGAAATTGTACGTGAATTTTCACGCAATCTCGATGGTGCAACTCAAACACATGCGATACATACCTTAGATGGTTCAGGAATCTTCTTCGGCAATTCCTTTGCTAGTTTAGGCTGAAAATGTAGGGTGAATTCAGTTATTAGTATGTGAACGAGTGGGGAATATATGTTTTTTGTGAATTCAATATGAACTAAATGAACTCAAAGGTTTGTAGAGCAACTCAAATCGTTGAGGTTAATGGCTTTGATTAATCATGATTTTCGTTTTCAGGGCAGAATGTGCTGATCACCGGAATAATAGTTATAAAGTTTCAAAAAATCAAGTTTTCTCAGAGGAACGTATATTTGAGATTGCTTCGTCTCCGTACATCCGAACTACTTATAGGTTCTTCTTTGGAAGTTTCTTCAGAACTAGAGGTTCTACTCACCACTGGATTTTTGGCAAGCTCTTCAGCTTCTTGCTTAGCCTTCAAAGCAGCTTCTCTACGTAATACGCGCTCTGAAATTTCTATCATCAGTACTTTAGTATTCAATTTCAAACAGCAACAACAGCTCTCGACTTTTTCTACGTGGCAGTTTCACGCTTCTTTTTCATTTTCACATGTGCGGTCCGAGAGAGCGGTTGCAAGACTTACTAATTTCTCCATTTCGTAATGTTGCGTTCTCAATTTTGTGTCGACCTTCAGGTAAACGCAGGTTGACTGATACCTATAATGCAAACGTTAAAATCAGAGCAAAAACAGTTGAGTTACTTTTGTTAATCCTTTGTTGGAGACGATAGCTTCGATTATTTCTTTTTCAGAACTAGTTGCAAAGGATACACCCTAGAACTCATTCAGTTCAAACAAACTATCCTGATGACATCACAGCTCCTACCTGATTGACTGCCTTTATTTCTTCCAAACTCATATTAACACAAGCTGCCTTGAAAAGTCGAGAGAAATAATCTCCTGAAAGGTAGTTCGTTTCGAGGTTTAACCTCTTCAGAGTTTGATTGATTTCCAGAACAGACGGTAAAACCTAAATCCATGGATGAGAACCCGTTATACAATATGCTAATCTAGGAAACTTACAGCTACATCATTGTCATACAATCCCATATTAGCCAGGCTAATTCGTTCACAGAACTCATTATAAGCTAAAGCTTCGAGTAACCGTCTGATTTGAGGTACAGGAGTTCTCTTAAGTTATTCAGTCGTATCAATAGCATATGAAGAATATACTTACCTTCATGTTATTTAAGTTCACTTCTTTTAACGTTGGATCATTGTCATTTAATCGACGAATACATTGTTCAACATCTGGAACCTTTTTGATTGTTCGGAACAAGAAGTGTTATGTCTAACCTGTATCGTTTTCCGGCTCAGAAGGCCGAGTTTGTTCAGGAAGACTGCTTTTGACTGGCCCTTCACAGGTATCTTGAAGAATACGTTCAGCTTCTTCCCATGAAATGATTCGACTTTCATTCATAGCCTCTGAACAAGATGCATTATTTAGAAAAAGTCCTCCGGCAATTGAAAACATACTGATCAGTTCACTGAGGTCATGGTTACCCGCTTCTCCAAGCTGCTCGATGGCTTGACAAAACTCATCATCCGTCATTAATTCGTGTGCCATTTTCTACAAACACAACACAATCAGAAAAGAAAACGTTGCAAATAGAATCACGGCAGAGTGAAAGAGTGAACAATTATTAGGTAATAAAAAGCTGTATAACAGGAAGAAAAATCAAAAAAGAGCAACAAGAGGAACACACAAGCCGACAGTTGCTTCCGTCTACTACGTGTTGTGATAAACTAGACTATAGGCCAAGTAATGGAGTTTTGGAAATTGTTGATTTCATGAGGAAGAGAAAGCAGAGGACACTTCTAACTCTTCTATTATTTTGAAAAGAACATCCAGAAAGAAGTTTCATAGCTCATCATTAAAATTTGTATTAAAAACAGCAGATGTGAGTGTGTTCTGATAGAGGACCGGCAGATGAACACCGATCTCTTCAATAACGCATAAGTACTTAACTTTAATTCGAATTGAAGTATAATCCATTGACTAATAAAGAGTGAAAAGAGTGACTTCCGAGGGAAAAAAGATATTAAAAAAGAAAGAGACGGTGAAAGAGAGGGAGAGAGAGAAAGGGGAAGAGTTAACAGTGAGATTGGAAGAGATAAATAGCGAAGAAGCGAACGTATTGAAAAATAATGGAAATGTAAGAGAAGGAAGGGGGCCAAAGACAGCTGTTGTCCATCTTCTCTCCACCGACTGTTCCTGAAGAAGCTTCGTTTATTCATTGGGCATTGTAACGGAATTTCATCTGAGAAATCAATATGTCCATCTGTTGATCTTCACACTCTGTGAGGCATGAGGATAACCTCATGTGATAAGTGTTTTAAAAAATATATTCAAAAACTGTTTAATACTTATTGTAAAACGAAGACAGAAAGATGTTCTACAAGACATTCGGTAAGACAGTGTGTGTTGCACAGAAACTGTGTCTATGTGTAAACTGCCACAGTGGTGTTGCAGCAAGGGAAATGCGGGGGGGGAGTATAAAAAATAATATTTTGTTTTATTACGAATACGTGAACAGTCAGAATATGTCTCAGACATGCCATTGATGGAGGTGATTGATCGTTCTACAATACAAATTTGGAATATTTACCATCCAATAATCGAGCATTCCAGCCAGGTACTCGTCAATTCCTAGCTGGAAGAGAGAGAGAAAAAACAAATAAAAAGAGTTGTTGGAGAGTGTTTGAAAAGGAAGTTTGATTCATTAAAGAGCATATGATAATCTTGTTCATTCCCTTTGGATAATCGAGAGGACGATGAAGGACACTCTTAGAGATTAAGAAACAAGAGTCTTCCAACTGGATTTTCTTTTTTTCTGCACAAACTATGTTAAGATATAAACATTTTGGGGTATTTGAAGAGGCGAATTCACAAAATACTCAGAAATAAGTAAGTTTTCAATGTATTTGAGCTGGCTCGGTCGAAGTAAAACAAAAGTCACAGAGCTTGAACAACAGACGGAAAACTGGATGATATGCAAGAATTTTGGAAAGAACAAACAAGTTAAGGTTAACATGATGTCAGCTTGAAAAATGAAATAAGAATTGTATAAAATAAATGAAAATTAGAAGGTGTGAAGGTGGAAAAAGGCAAGTAGATACATTTGGAGGAATGGATGGAAGAAGGGTGGTGGAAATGAAACTTGTTTCGTTCGTCTTCGAATAAGTCTCACTGATTCGTTGTGTTCATTCCCCCCCCCACCATCTTCCTGGTATGGATGTGTCATAATTGCCAGGCAAGTTGACTGACGACAACTATGAGTTGTTTCATGTAAGGCAATAGGAAATACAATCAATCTTCTATGAATAGCACAGTGGGTGTCAAAGGTGGAAGCTTTTGATAATAAGAGATGGCTAGAAATCTTTGAGTAGGAAATATCGCAGATAACCGAGGAAACTGTAACAAAAGAAATGAAATGTGGCATTTTCAATGAAAAACTGAGAAAATTGTGAGTTTGAAGTGCAAAAAGTAACGGAAGTAGCTATGGAGCGCAATAGACAGGGCAGAAATTTGTGAGGGGAGATACTTGAAAAGCTCACGGCGAATCGGATCGATTGGTTACACATCATCAGACCAGCTTCTACTCCTTCATGCTTTGCTGATTTTGAAAATTAGGAATGATAATACTAAAAACGGAAAGAATTCATAAACTAGAGGGGGGGGGGGAAGGAAATACAGGTTTGAGGATGAAAGATGAACATCACTCGAGAATAATCAATGTCGGATGACCTGATGATATTTTTACGGAACATTTTGTTTTTACCTCCTTTGTTTTCGTGACTCATCAAGAAATCAAGGTTCAACGGAACTTTTGATGTGAGTTGCGAAAAAACAGCTTGTAGACGAATATGTGAAACAGCTGTGAATGAATACAAAAGCTAAGAAAATGATGAACGAGTTCATCTATTCACGGAAGAACTGGATTATGGTCTGAATAGGTGAAAGCAAGTGAGTTTGAGGTAAAATTTGAAAATAAAAATGAAATGCTGAGGAATGACTGGCAAGAGAGATAGATGCTAGTGGCATTGGTCAGAAGATTGTAAGATTGAGGAGAATAGTTGAGTTGTCGAGACAAAACAGATATTTAATAATGAAAAGAGAAGATGAAATAAGAAGATAGGAAAGAGAATTAGAAATGCTAAAGGATGTTTTACAAAAAGGAAAACAAATTATAAAAGATAATCGAGAAAACAACTGAAAACGTAATGAGATTTTCGATATGTGAACAATGACACTGGTCTACATGAGATTTCATTAATCTCTAGAGCAGAAGCTGTCATTTCTGTCTAACTTTGACAGTCAGATGATTGAATTATGAGAATCCAAACAAGAAACATGGGATATGAAAAAGCAAACAAACATATGATAGAGACTGAGGAAATTGATGTTGTATTGAAGGGGGCTCCACGATAAATAAACGTTGAACGGTCCCTTTGCCATATATTTGGTGGTTTTGACAGTTTTCATCAATCAAAGTCCTAAGTGAAAACCGTCCCACCTACGTGCTGTGAGCTAGCATTTGATACAGCGAGGCTTCATACAACTAGAATAAATAATGCTTGTTATTTCTTGGTATGCCAGGGCAATTAAAACTAACATTCCAAGTCATGCTCTTCTCACACATTGTCCGTGATTTACGTAAGAGACGAGGTTCACGTGATGCATATAATACGTGATCACCGTCAACACCAGCAATCACTCACTTCAACGTATATGTGTAGACATTGATCGGTTGACTCTCATAACCTGCCGCTTGCAACATACCACAGGCAGATTCGTATTATGCAAACTTTCCACATTAGCATGAAGGACGCTGTATGTTGCTCTGCAATGCATATGACTAAATCGCAAGTTAGTCGTGTTACTGCGCACAGCGAAATGCAAAAAAAAAAAATATTTTTACTGAAATGAACTTCTGCCAGGGCAGAAGAATTGAACATCGGCAGAACGTTTGCAGTCAAGGGTATTATATAATCCGATTTCACTTGTTTTAACTAGTGCTTACTATACCGACGGATTGTACAAAAACTATAAAATGTGAAAGTAAACAACATTTAAACAAATGAAAGCATTCTATTGTTAGAAATTGGAAATAGTTATAAAGAACGTCAAGAATACCTTAGAACTGGAGGAAAAAAACTATTTGCTCAACTCGTGTCAACAGGCTTCTCTAACTTCTTGAATTAGAAATATGTTCTATCTGTTTCTCTGCTCAACATATTATCAGTTCTCTCCTGTTTCAATTTGAGAAGTAGAAAGTAGAACCAAATAGCAATAAACCTCATCCTACGAGATTATACATATCAGTTGTAATTAATCAATGCTTCTCGGATCTAGATTTCCTCCGAAATTTCGTGTGCTAAATTGACCGTCAAGGGTAGGTGGTACTTGATTCACTCCGTCTACATCCGTGTTCTTTATAACTCTCAGAGTTCAAAAACAGCAGACTCTCAAGTATAAGCTGGATGATGGCCTAGGCTTGTAATGTTTATTGCCTTATTATTAAGTATTCAAGGCCTAATAGTATAACTGATGATATTTTTCCGTTTCACTCTAAAAAACAGTTATATCTGCATTAAGTTCACAGTCTTCTCCGTGAGTAGTGTTCATTTCGAATTGATGCTGTGGTTAGTGGTAGATACATGGGGTTTACCCAATCTTTTGAATATTCGATGGATTGACGGCAAATTTTCGAAAAATTAAGATTGTCTCGAAAGTTTCAAGAAGAATAGTTTTGGAGAATATGATTCAATCGTATGAAGTGTGACAAGTTGGAAGTATACTGGGATGCTAAACGTCAAGAGGTTTCGAATTCAGACAGTTTGTTCAGTTGTTATGCAATCTTGCTAATGATAGAAACGGTTATCATTTCTCAAATAGTCCTAGAAAAGATTGTGTTTTTTTTCGCTAATGAATGATAGATATTGTGTCTTTAAATACAAAACACTCTTTATGTTTGGCGATTTCTGCATGTTGCATCACATATTTGTATTTGTGACATGAAAACGTCCTACTGTTAATTTTCGCAACTATGCCAACTGCGCAGCGGATCAAGGGACCGGTGGAAAAACGAACGGTTTAATGGAACCGCTTGATTGAACCTGCATGGATTCTAATTTTATGCCCGCAAAGTGGAAAACAAACCGTTTTCGAACGCAAATTAAGTGTTATGATCAGTTTCAGAATAAGAATCTGATTGAGAGAAAATGTGATATTGTCAATTTTTTTACCGACTTCGAGCCAAGTTTCGTTATTTTCGAACATGAACAGCCATGTGATCGTTTTTCCACGAATAAATGGCTTTCACGTATTTCGTCGCTGATTGGCTTACGTGTCTTCAGGAGCTGTCGATGGAACATACTAGGAACCTGGCATCAAAAACACTTCAAAAACGATTTTCTGATTAAACGCGCTTTCAAAACATAAATTAAACATCATATTCGAATTCAGAATGAAATTTTGATTTGAAAAACATGTGAAATTTATCATTTTCGTTAACTTTGAGTGAGGTTTCACCTTTTATTCCAAAAGAGAACAACCGGGTTATCTTTTTTCCACGTAAAAATGACTTTCATGTAGCTCGTCGCTGATTGGCTGGCGTGTGTCCCGAGGGGTATATAAGCCGTGAGATGTCTGAATCACGTCAGTTGGCGGTGTGAGCTGGTGAGCTCCATGCTCTTTCTGGGGGTCCCCCAGGTGAGCTCTCCAAAGCGGTTGCATTCCATCCAAAACGCCCAGAACGATTGCATTCCATATAAACCGTCCAGAACGGTTGCATTCCATCTCTGACCGTCCAGAACGGTTGCATTCCATCTCTGACCGTCCAGAACGGTTGCATTCCATCTCTGACCGTCCAGAACGGTTGCATTCAAACCTGACCCCATAGAACAGGACAATACCGTCCGAGTCGTCATCAACACTTCCCAAACTCATCACAAAGCATTATAAATAGTGAGGAACTTTATTTGAAACAGTCGGATATAATATAGCAAACCTACAACGTAGAGGTAGAATGACTGACACACATGACTATAGGTTCTGTAGATTTAAAATGCCAGCTTTATCTTACCCAGTTGAAATGAAGAGTTTTACTCATTAATCGAGTCTCTGTTTCATCCAGAACAGTCGCACTTTTGTTCGCCGATGAGAACAACATGTATATAACTAAGTATGATGAGTAACATAAAATAGGCAAATTATTTGGTTGTGGATTGTGAAAAACGTTTTATTTCGTCATTTTTCTTTATAAAGAGAACTATATTGTTGGTAACTGTTGAATAAATGATTCGAACGCTTAGCACTTCGCCAAAGGAAGTAGAGGAAATGTCAATGAGACATCCGACCGATAGTTCGAACACTTTGCTTTCATAAAACTCTAGGATCATTTTTTTTTGAAGAAAAATATGGTGTTGATGCCTCAATGCTTCATTAATTTATTAACATGAAACTCAGCTTGACATCCATCGTGATATATCCTTCCATCTTTGAAATTTCGTGTCAGGAGAGAGATATGCACGTAAGGATTACAACGAACCAAAGCCTAAACACAAGAATATGAAACGTTCAATAATTAACCTTGTAATTTTCCTGTTCACTTCTTTACGCTCAACATAATGAGGTATCGCTGATAGGAAGAGATAACGTATCTATAAATTCTCCAACAGAAGAACGACAATTCCCTATTGAATATTCATGGAATCATCAGAGTGTAAAGGTTTCCCAGCTTCGCTCGCATGTCAGAGGTTTGGCATCCAGCTTTTCATATGAAAGTTCTAGAAAGCTATATGAACAACTCATCTGCAAAATCACAATTTGCAGAAATACGTTGAGATAATGATTAATACGAAGCTGCGATGTATAGTTGCCATTATATGGATATTCATCAACTTTTAAATTCTCTGCACGCTCTCATTCTTTTCCTATTTCTCTCATGCTTCAAATTATTATGCGGATGGCGAACAAGTCAACAGGCAATTTACGAAATACGATTTCTGTTCTTTTTTTTTCAAAGCGATACTTCCATTCTTTTCTGACCCTTCTTTACTCATTGGGTTTCAATTGTTCAACATGTTCTTCAAATGATTTGTTTCGTTGTCCTCCAGGCCTAGCATATTTGCAAATAGACAGATTTCCTGAAATCATTAAGTGAATTATTTTTTTCTGACATTTCAGCTTTCTTTGCCATATGATGAGTATAGATGGGTATTATGCTAGGTGGCAGCTCATTGTGCAGCTTTACTGTCCATTTCATGCTTCAATTGTGCTTCTTCCACTACTTTATTAAAGTCTCTCTGTAAATGCATATGAAACAAGCCTCCCTCTTCACTAAATGCTTGTCCCTCTCAGCAATTTTTATTCCAATTCTATGCTTATTATAATTCCGTAGGATCCTCTCTTATGGCCTGTCAGTTGCATCAGCGTTCACTACGTAAATTCAGTCTACATAAGTCTTCTCGGTCCTAGCAACAAAAAATTTACTTGAATGAATTACTTACGATGTTATCCGGCTTTCAAATCCCCCCTGTAGTCGAATTTATCTGACACGATTGGCCATGCAGCAGTGTAATTAATCCTAGAGCAATTTGAATGCTGTATTTCACTTATTAACTGACCTCATATGCACTTAGATACACCCCACGGGGAAGAATAGCTGAGCAGACTTCTTTTATATTACGAAATTTTCTTAATTATATTCTTTTTTCGTACGTCCAATCCATCGCCCTCATCATCATTGTCCTTGTATGGCAGTTGTTATGTTCTTCTCTCCTCATGTCGCTTTCAACGTTTTCTTATTTCATCTTCTTCCCTCGCAGCTTTTATTATTCAAGCTTAATGAGAACAAGAAACTATAATGAGAAACTTTTACATAGTTCTTCATTAATAATTCTCTGAACAACACGTCAAATTTAAAACTCCTTCTGGTAATTATTGAACTTCGTGTTGAATAAACTCTTCTCCATGACATCCATCCTATAGTCAATTGTGATGGAACTATTCTGACTATCGCATATTAAGCTCTAAACAGGAGAGTATACATTCCAAATATGACCTAATAAACGTTCTAACAACCTAGTCATCTTGTCTTTCAATACAATGTGTAGCTTCTTGGGCTATTGCTTTACTCTTTTCTTCTCACTAAAAAGGTCAAGTAAGTCTTCTAATTACGTGAACGGAAATGAGCATGCTGTCTCGAAGCTTCTCTCAAAGACTCTGGAAATAGCTCCTAACTGAATCTTGGCGTTTTTGAAGCGAACCATTTTCAGCTTTTTCGTATCTTCATTTCTTTTCTCATATTATACGTCGGTTATTTCTCCTTTTTTTTATAATTTAAAGTAGAAGATAAGTCTTATAATAAAACTAGAAGCTACTCGTTTCCAAAATTAGAATATTCAAATTTGTAAACACATAACACATTAGTTCGAATAATAACCACGTCACTCACGTGGACTTCGCTATTAGCAATGTTTGTCTCGCTCAGAACGGTTGTTTTCTTATTAGTTTCTTAACGAAATAGTTTTTGTTTTCAACACAACGCTTTGTATCTGTCTTAAGCAGCGTAGTGCTCGTAAACTGAAACAGCGTGTAATGTTATACCTTTTAGGTTTAGGCGATTTTGGACCGGAAGCTGTGGTCATTACGAGGCGGTCTCTTTCAGTACATTGACCGTCGGCAATGCGCCCATGTTCCTCGTGTTGTTCCTATTCCTATTAGCAGTTCCTGAATGTAAGTAGTGTCATAACTACGCACACGATACTTCTGAAAATTTCAAGCACTACAGTAATACTTTCAGCCTCAACATTATGGTGCATAGACGGGACAGATTGCGATAACGAATGTGGTATTTGTGAAGGAGCAGCTTGTCTGCGAATACAGGGGTAGGAAACTTTCGGGAAGTCGTTACTAACTTCACCATTTCAGACCTCACCCTAACCGTCATTTATCCATAGCTGCTACATGTCTTCCACATGATTCTCTTATTCATCTTCATCACCCCGAAGGTTGTCGAACAGAACTGACAACTGGAAAAAAGACTTGCTTGTGCTCAGATTACGACTTTTGTAACTCGTCGTCGATCATCTCTTCCATACTTGTTTGTATTTTTATGAGCGTTCTTTTCTAGATTTTCATTCCGTTGTACAAATTTGTATGGGACAAATAAATAACAATAGCAAAAATGAAATGAGACCGACCAAGGTGTAAAAATAGTGCGTTGTTGAGAAATGTCAATGTTTATCTCTTAATTTCTGCGGGTTAACTTAGATATCTATCGATAAGAGTTTGCTTCTTCCTATCAAGAATCATTTCTTCGATCTCTTTCTGACTTGGAACCTGCAAAATCTCCAAATTAGCTTCGTTTAAAATGAAATATTACCATTGCATGACGAATGGTCATATTTCTGCCATCTTCACCAACAACCACAGATTCCTTGGTGTCAATATCCTCTTCATCAGAATCTTCTACTTTATAGATGTCTTCCTCTTCGTCATCTCCAAACTCCTTTGGAAGCCTTTCACCTCCGTTCTTTGCGAAATTCTTGAACACATCGTTTGCATGAACAAATAGTCGATCTAACCTCTTTTGCTAACTGAACCGCTCGAACCTCTTCATCGAGTTCAAGCGGCACTATCAACCCGTCATCATCGTCCAGATAGCCATAATAATCTGCATCGATATTCTTTATTAGATCTCCACGAGACTGTTTCATTTTCTGGAACTCATACATAAAAGCTTCATTCGATCAGCAATAATATACATCCAGTTCTTTAGACTGCTCGAAAAGTTCTCGGACTCCGGGTAAATCTTTAGCAGCTCCAAAATATTTGTAGCCTTTGTCTGTTGAAACTTCTCTACCATCTTTATCTAACTCACGCGGTCGATATTTCCTTAATTGTTTATAAGAACACTACAAAGACTTTATCGTACCGATAGTCTTGACCGCCTAACTCCATGATTCGCATTTCCCATTGGTTTTTAACCCGTAGAAGCTTATTTATTTCATCGTTCATATCTCTTATTTTGAATTCTCCTAAGCCAGGGTTTTGGATCAAAGCAATTTTCTTGGAGATATCTCGGGCTATCTGAAAATGGGGTAAAGAACATGTAAATGACCAGAGCAAACTTCTCTTCTGAATCTTTCCGCGTCGGCTAACTTTGCACATTGTTTTACATCTATAGGTCTTTTGGCGACGGGACCCTTCAGTTATAACATTTCTAACATACTTTTTGCCTAAAACATACTCTTTCTTCTTCCTCCTTCATACGGCGCCAACGGGCCAAAGCCGTCATAGCTTTCTCAGCGTTACGAGCCATTCTTAGATAAAAACCTTAACTGGAAAATATTTCATGAAAAATACAGTGAACTTATTTTTTATTCGAGGAAAAGCAATAAGAAAAACGAATACATTTGCTTAGACAGACAAAGAAATATTCGAAATTTGAAAAAAGAAGAGCTGACGAGAAATTGCGTACCATTTAAGATTAAATGATGTCGCGAATGGGCGTTCCGAATCAAATAAACAAAGTAGAGGGTATGTTGAAGAACTTACGATTCTGGAGAATCAGTGACTAAAATCAAAGAAAGTCGTCGAACAAAGAGGAGAAATCTCTCCACAATCTTGGAATGTGATATTCACCGTCAAAACTGGGATGAGCATGGAACAATACGATGATTGTTTTTCACGTATTAATGAGAAGCATAATGAGAAAAATGAGCATAGTTTCTAGAATACGAGTGAAACTGAGAAACACAGAAGACATTATAAACGTGTTTCGCAGTTCGTACACTGTCAAGAAGCCAACTAGTAGAAATACAAGAGTTTTATCAATCCTAAACCATACAGTTGTTGAATTACTTGTCTGAATGTGTAAAAAGTTGTGAATGTGTCAGTTTTTCTTGTTATCTTCCTCGAATAGATTTGACGTATATTTCAAGAAACCCTTTCTGATTGAAGTTCTCATCTAAGAATCTCTCGAACCGATGAGAAAGCTATGACGGCCCAAGTTCTCACAGATCTGTAGATCAAAAATAGGCGGCAAATAGATTCAAAATATCATACATATTAAGACTATAATAACGGATGATATTTCTAGTTGGTTTTGGTGCTATGCTTGGTTTCTTCAGTTGGATGCGCAGGGACGACTCCGACGGTTTCCCTGAAAAGTTTGAAAAAGTATGTAAAGATGCTTCTATTCGATTAGTTCTCCCATTCCAGCTCCAAATGCCTATGGACGCCACAATAGAGTCATGTACTAGTGTACTTTCAGCTATAGATCTTGTGGCTGATCCATTAGTGCAGGTAAGCATAGTTGTTGCACCTTCACCTCCTGACATCCTCTCCTTTACAGAAGGATTCCCAGAAGAGAAAAATTAAGGAATCTTTTAGAAGTGCGGATTATCGTAAACAGAGGAAAGCTCTGAGATGTAGGGCTGCTAAGCAGAAAAAGTATAATAAAATCGGATACACAATTAACCTTGACTGTTCAGAATGAAAGGAGAGTTGAACTCAATAATGACTGAGCGTTGTAAGTGCCCAAAAAAAAACTCGCTCAAAAAGTTCATGCTTGGTGGAAATGATCATACACCACAGAAAGAATCTGATTCAGAAGTAGTAAAACGTCTTCTGGCTCTTTATAAAATGAACGACCACGACGCTCTACACCAAGAAGCAGTTTTGCTTGTAGGTTCCGAAACATGATACATAAACGGTGCATTTCAGAGCATCCAAAGTACTAACCAAGAAATACAAATTGATGAATCAACCGATCGAAATGAATGTATGATAGAGTGAAACCTTGTGAGAGTAGCCAATCGCTTTTTCAGTTACCCGAGAATATGAGCAGGAGTATCGGTTGAACAATGCTCATGAATGGGCTGTATTAACAGCATCTCGTCCCATTCCGAAAGCAGTGGATAAGCTCAAAGCAAACTTGGAGGTTCGTTGTATTTTATTTTATTTTATGATAAATAGGAAAATTCAGTTCGACTCTCCTTTCTTTGACTTAACACCAGTGTATAGACCAAGTCCTTGGACATCAACCGTTTCTATTTGTTCGCCATCAGTAAGTTATGAAGCATCATGATCTGCTCTTTATAAATGTATTTCAGTATTCGATCGGAGCAAGATCTAAAACGACAGCAGAACTGAAAAAATTCAAAGAAATTGCTTTTACCTTCAATGATACTCCGGATTCTGCTGCTACACAATACTACTCACCCTTAGAAGACGTCAACGAGAATGATATACGCTCCTCTATTCCAAGAAAGTTTAAGAACATCGTCTTATCTCAAAAAAAGAAATCATCCTTCTCTCCTATGTCTCCTGTGAAGAAGATAGCCAGTGTGCTAAAAGACGCCAATTGCCTGTCTCCCATTATTTTTAAAGAAAAGAAAGATAAGAGTTTCATTTTTTAGTTTATTCAGTAGTTGAAGCATATTTTGTGAACATTTGCCATTTTACTAGCTTCCATCTTTTTTTTCATACTTTCTAATAACTCGAGAGGATGATCCTTAATGAAAAGCCATTTGCACGTTCACTAATCTCATATTGCCATTTGTAAGTATATATCTTTATTGGAAGAATTAAACGATCAACATCCTGTTCGACGTGTCACCAAGTTTATGAGGCAATTAACCAGATGATTAGGCTATACAGGTTAAATATATAAAGAACTGGTAGATATATCTCACGGCCAATAGATATCCACACATGCCTTGCGTCTGTATGTATGCCATCTGGCAAGTTGCCTGGCAACCACCTTCGCTTCTCTGTCGTTGACCTCGTACGTTGTCTTTGCGTTTGCAAGCCGTCTTCAGTTCTGTTAATAGTATAGCCTCTATATTACTTAATGCTGTAGACTATGCTTCTGTAACATTCCGAAATGAGTCATGTTAATGATTGGTATAGTCATTTTTTGGCTAAAAGAAGCATTCCTCTCAAGAGGGAAGTTCCACTGAACTCACCAACAGAAGGCTTTGCTTTGTCCTTGACGAAACTGCATATAACCAAGGTTCGTAGCTTTCTTTTTAATGTATTAACTTCGAAAGTTGTTTAAGTTGCATTCTGAATCGAAATATCGTATAAACACATATTTTTATGATTCAAAAACAGCTCAATTGTTTGGATGTCCATACTATTCTCAGTGGAAACAGCCAGTTCATCATGAGTGCACTTTTGATGAGGTGACGCTCGATTTTGTCCTCACAAACATAATTCACAATTATATGTTTAGCTTGTATTCTTTCATTGTCCACGAATTGATGATAACATTATGTTGGTTCTTGAAATAGTAGAGGATTCACAAGGCTTGAAGTACGCGTATGTATTTGAAACTTATCAGGACTTCATTTTATAGTTGCGATGTGACAACGATTGCATGGGGCACAATCCCTGTATTGATTAGCAACGAGCCCATACCAACTTTCGGAAGAACTCCTGATGGGATACCTCACAAACGGTGCAGCTCTCTGATTTAATAATTTATTTTTCTTATTTTAAGTCTTCATCTACATCCCGGGTCACCGAAAGTCTTGATGTTTGTTACTAAGCTTGAAACCGAAACAGCGACATCAGGGACATTAGATTATCTTCTGTATAGCCATCCCAAGTTATCTGAAGCGTTCGACTTCTTCCCTGATTTTTGCATTGTTGGGAAAAACGATGAAATACCTGGGTTAAAACATCCAGGTGAGCAGCTGATTGTTACCTAATGAACTAATTAACTCTTTTCAGAGAACACGCTAGCATTAGCTAATCCTACACCATTACCTCTTGTGCCAGCTTCCCTTGATGACATCGGCGTATCTTTTGGACCTTATGCTGATCGAATTGAGCAACTTATTCTTGAAGAAGTGATTCGAAAACTCAAGATCACAGTCAAAATCCTCATTTAGGTCAATACTGAACGTATGTATCTAGAGAACAGACCCGACAAAGACAAAGCTGAACCAATGTGTGTTCTGGAACGCCGACTCAGGGTATGCAAGAAAAAAAGTATAAAACACGCTTGAGCTTTTAATTGAAGATTGGTGTTCACAATGGATACACATTCCTCTTTGAACCAATGATGGTTCATCTATCCTCTATCGATGAACATATTATGGGAACTCATTCCTTAAGAAGGAAAGGTCGACCCTTGAGTAGGAGTTCAACTGATTTGAAGTAAATATTTGAAATGGAATGATTCCCACAAATTCCTCCATTATAGGACAGAGTTGAACACTTTATTTGTGCGGTCGAAAGTTTCATTGCCGAGCTTGCATGAAGACTCTCGAATGACTTTGGTGTTTGCATTAGATTATCTTCTCGGAGTTCGTACAAAAAATGTAAAAATATATCGTCATTCTTTACAATAATTTTTTGATTAAGAATAACATCAGTGGTCACACACAATCGATAATAATATGTTGGGGAGCATGGAGACCTTTCAATAACCCGGAACTAACATCAGAAGGTGGCAGAATACAAGCTAGTCGTAAGTTCTGTGTGGAGCTCTTCAACTATAACTGATTGTCAGTGTCTTTAATTGGTGGATCACGTCCGAACCCTGAAGAGAGCTTGTGCTTCAAAAACCTGATACACCTTTTCCGAAGAGATGACAGTGCTTTAGTAGAAAGCGCTCCGAAGATTTTCATCAAGTTCACTTTTTCTCTTCTCGACATGGTTTGATCATTATCTCATCTGAGTAGTCGATGCATGAGTGATTTTTAGATACCACAAATTGGTCCATCATCTCGATTAGCCATATCAACGGAAAGTTTAATGAGCGGAACACCTAATCAACGAATCCCTTCCCCAGCCCCGCATCATGAACAGATTCTTGCACATGAAACGGAAGTTGACAGAGAACTGGATATGGAGATACTCTCAGCTAAAACAGTAAAGCCTATTCCATTAAGTCAAGAGAAGCTTCCAAGCATACTTGTTAAAGTAATATTAGTACATCATGAATAAACACACTTACTTTACTTCAGAAACCAGCGATAAAATCTACTCCCGATTTCTCGAAGTCAATCGAGAAGGTTTTCGATGTTGACGAAATAAAAGAGCCGACTCCCCGTGAAAATGTACCAAGTGTATATGAAATACCTTGGAGAGAATCAAAGTGATATTTCACTGACTTTGATGAGATTTTAAAAACTGATTTGCAGGCCTTCCAATATGTCGAGAGCTGTGATGTCTTCTTTAGCGAATGAGAAGGTGGGGTAGTTTTATGTTCTGCAAAACGGAAATAGTATTATTTGAAAGAAACAAAACCAAATTTTCTCTCTATTCTAAGAGAGAGCAACCGTCCTCGTGGACGGATTCATCAGAAATACTCTAACAATGAAGCGTTCACAATATTCTAATTACTGAATCAATCGATAATGTTCTTTGCAGTTTTCGCCAATCCTTGATCGCAATGGCGATGCTCCAAGTTTGGTGGATATTCAAGCGATTCCTCCTTCAAGTAACGTAATTGAAGACAATGATCGTTTGGATACAAATGAAATAGTTCTGCAATTTCAATCATACAAATGGTTGCTCTTTTGAGTTCAGCAAGTCAAATACAAATATTTCATTGCAGTTTGAACCGGCCAGACGCTGTTCAACCACGACGCATCTTCTTTACTGTAAATTTCTATCGTTTTTCAGAAATAACTTCGGAAGAGTATGAGTCCAAGAAATTAATAACATTAAGCACCCTTTGTAGGTTACTAGTAAGTGATTCTGCTAATAACGGACCAAACGTGCTAAGGCGTTTGACTGAAAATAATGACACGTCTGAACTTGAGTGGCCACCAGGATTTTCTGTAAGTAAACAAGGTTTGCCAAACTGATAAAATTTTTTAGATAAAATATATTATTGATCGCCAATCATCCAAGCTCTCTTCCTTCGATGAGTTCTTGACTTATCTCCGAAACGAGTCATTAGTAGTAGATATATGGGATTCACAGTCATTGATTCTACAGGGCACTGCTCGCATACCTCTTCGAGTTTGTCACAATTATGGTTCATTGGCTTTATTTGCAATCTCAGGGCTTATTGAGAGGAGGGAAAGAAGCTGTTCAATGCATGGTTCAGTGTCCTGTAGTTTGCTCTGCGATTTCTGACTATAAGTCTACTATGGCTGTGTTGTTCCTAAAGATGGCTAATATAGGGCATCCATCTAGTAATCAGATCGGTTCGTTGCCTTCATACTTTATTGAGCTATATACTATCATATAATTATAATATAAACGATAATTAGGGAATAATTATTAAATAGGAGTTGAAAGTTCTCAAGCGTAGTTTTCGGTGACGAGTTCGAAAACTGGTGCTGGCCATTCAGTAGCAGTTTCTTCTTCGGGTACAGTTACTTCGACGGTTGGTTCAATCACAGAGGCGATTTCGACTGGAGTTGGGATGCTGAATTAAATTAACTATCAGTTTTTAAGTGTTTTGTAACCGTACCTGTTCTCCTTTTCGACCTTGTCAGCCAATTTGATTTGAAGTTGTTGGAGAGATCTGCGTTTGCGCCCTCCTCCTCCACATCCGCAGCATCCGCATCCACCTCCACATCCACCTCCACATCCACCTCCACATCCACCTCCACATCCACCTAGAAAAATTGTATGAAGTTGATAGCATTCAAATAGTCTTACAGCAGCAGGGACGGCAGCAAGTGCAGCATCTAGTACAACAGCATGTACAGCATCGAGTGCAGCAACAACAACATCTAATAATGAGCTCTTGAGATGTTAAAGTTTTGTATGAGCACTCACCTTGGTCTACAGCAACAACATCCACATCCACAACCGCATCCACATCCACATCCTCCTCCTTGCCGTTTGACACGTGTATTTGTTTCTCCTAAAGTATCAATGGCTGTTGTTGCTGGGGAGGATGCATTATCAATCTCCACTACAGCGATTTCAGTATTAGATTCAGCTGATCGGTCACCTACAGGAACAGCTTGTACCTGAAACACATTTATATGATATTCTATGGATTTAAAGTTCTCACCTGAACCTCGCCTAGGTAGACAATACCCAAGAAAATAGTGGCAATAGCAATCTTGATAGCAAAGCTCATTGTTGTAATTGAGGACGAGACAATTAGTCGCTTGTTTCTTGAGAACCATTGGCCAGCCTTATATACCGAGTTCTCGAACTAGATGGGGATTCTAAACGATCAAGCTCCAGCTGACCAATATCTGGTCCTGCATTCGCGAATTGTCACCTCAGCGATATTTTTTGTTTTTCTTCCGTATGTAAAACTGTCAATTAATGCGGAAATTGATTTGATAGCTTGTGCATTTTCAGTCACAAACATTAATTTTAGATTTTCTATTTGAAAGTCTCGGGAAATGACTTGAAAATCCGGCTGCTCTGGCGATATTATGCTGTTTAAGCGAACAGAGCCGTTGATTTCCTAAACAAACAAGTGTCGCAACTATTCTCGATTCTCAGAAACGTTTCTTGTTTTTAATAGAAATTAGGATGACCCCGTTACAGATATGGTATACAGTCATAATACTACACTGGTGACTAGAAGATTGAAAAGGATTGGCGAAAACTCGGTTGATAGTTATAGGACGTTAGCAAAGCCCCTCAATCCTATACATGAGGATGCATTGAAGAGATTTATGCATGCCCAGAGGTTTACTAGAATCTTGGGTGCTTCGATAACATACCTCTGTGCAGGCTGGATATACAGCAACGATACGATAACATATTCAATGAAGAGATACATGATAGACTGCGTGAATGGGAGAAGCTCAAAGCGGCAATTCCATTAACAGCTCAAAAGGTTTAGACTTGATGTAAACATGGTAACAACTATTGTTTTAGCAAATGTTCAAGAAATTCATATTTGATGAGCAGCTAGAGGCTTATAGAAAACTTAGGAATGAAAGTAAAGGTGCTAAGCTTCTTCAAGCAGTGTTTCAAGGTTAGTCAAACCGTTATATGATTAAGACAATGGCTTTCTACTTTCAGGAATAACATTACAACACAACTTGCTTGTCAGTCTTGGAGAGAAACACTTTTTCGAGTACCTCTTACAAAACACGTTTCCTGATCCAATTAACTGTGTTATCATTGTTGATCACCCGGGCTTGAAGTTTGGAGCTTCTCAAATTCCTTATATTTTCCATTTCTTCTTTAGAGTTATCTTAGATGAAGATGAATGGCTTTTCTACAAAAAACAAAACTCTCTTACTACCCCCATCGAGAAAAACATGTTTCACGAAACAAAGAATGGAAACTATGAAGTAAGAATTTAAAAATTTTCGCTCCCGGGTGGGCTCGAACCACCAACCTTTCGGTTAACAGCCGAACGCGCTGCCTATTGCGCCACGGAAGCACGTGAAAAATGTAAAACATTCTATCTATACTCAAGCTTCTTATCTCATAACTATTAAGAAAACTCAAATCAACTTTTAAGGTTTTTCTAAAACCGATGGAATCTATATATGTCCCATTCATCTATGAGCATTTCAACATGAACAAGGAGGAGGATCTGAACGAAACCAAGGTTATTACTTGTGGAAATTACTATTGCCTTATTGCCTCTATTTTGAAGGTCCTATTCCGTCGTTGGGACAATGGTGAACCAGTATCTATTCTGGACTTACGTATCGACCAAAGGCCGTCATGTGTTCATCAGACTATTCGTTTTTACTCAGAAGCAGCTTGCCAATTTCAAAAAAACTTGTTGATTTCTGGAATAAGAGGAAACCGCCGAATCCTTGCAATCAGATCAGTAGATCCTACGATCAAAGTAGCTCTGAGAAATCGAGGAGTGGAACAAGAGCTGGTCATAAGCGTAAGTTGCATTTTGTTTGGTACTTCGAAACCAAAACTCATAGGCTTACTGTGGTGAAGCAGGCAGTAGTCGTGTTATACCGCTGATATTGTATTCGGATTCATATATGTATAGGTGAGCTTACTCACCGAGATGATCTTGCAACATTACATTCAGAATGCTATCTGTTTGGAGGATAATCGTCCACTCTTTAGAAAGATGCGATGTACATTCCACTTTAGGACAAGAAACGAGGATTTCATTAACAATGACAAGGTTCGAAAATTTTTATTTAATTCTTTTTACAATTTAAACTCATGTATGTTCTCTGGATCTTCAACTCGTGATTGAGAACAAATCAAACGAATTGATATAGGGAAGAGAATAAGATGAAGCTTGAATTCGCTCGTAGAAAAAAAAAATTTTCTAAGTTGACCAAGTAGCGAAGTACGATCTAGCTTTTCTATCAAAAGTGGTTGGAAGATAAATATCTTTTGTAGTACAATAGAGCTCTCTCCAATCTTTAAAGCGACGGTCCCAATAGCTGGGTGTAAGCCAATATGTATCAAGCGTGCGGTATGGGATTAAACCTAGAACATAAGCATGATCAAGACTAGTAGCAAGATTGTTTTAAATGCTCATTCTGTGGATAATCAAGTATAGAAAAGACAAACCTATTTCATGTATAGTGTTTTAAGAAGGGACAAAGATTTAACGATAGAGATAAAGAGGCGAGAAAGGATTAGTAGTACCATATAGGGCGGGCTGCAAAAGACAATTTTTATTCATAAAAACTAAATGGTTATTCTATTCTTTAACTATCCACAGAAACTGAATTGATATGTTAGTACAACACCCTACCAGCCTTATACATGGATAATCCTCTTCCAAGAGAAGTTGATAAGGAGTCCATCAGGTATGATCTGAACAGCAGTTTGACTCATTATAAAGAGTTTATTATACCTGTAGGGGGTGTAGGTAGAGTTCAAATACCTGGAGAAGGCACTATTGGTTGAGCGACGATAGTAGGATGGATAGTCGTAGTCATACCTTTAATAAAGATTTCTTTCACAGTTTTCTCAAGACTTCCTACCAATATCCCTTGTATCTGGTCCAATAGGAGGAGGTTGGGCTCCAGTAGTAAGGGTTAGGAAGATAGTCACTAGATGGGAATATGAATCAAGATTATGGAACGTTTTCTACCTGTAGTAGTAACGCCTTTTGGGATACATGTAAGATGTGTAGAGTGGAGAGAAGTAGTAGTAGCGATCATACCAGTAATCATCATACTGAAAATAAACATAGTTTTCGAGAGTTTGTGACAGGTTATTTACCATATCCCAATCACGACGCCAGCGGTATGGGACAGTTTGATAGACAGTATGCCATTGTGGCTTGTACTTGTCACTGTGGCGGAAGTATGAAGTAAGATCCGGGACAGAAGCAGTACGGGTAACCTGGAAGATATAGTTTTGTTGTACATTTGAAGCTTGAAGAGAATAAAAGGGTAAGTCAGTAAATAAATACCAATAAACGAGGACGTTCAAGGGAGCGAGAGCGAGGCAAGACAACGCTTCTGGTCCGCTTAAGTGTATAATCCGTCATATCGGTATAACTGTAAAGATATAAAGATTGTAACGTGGAAAATAAGATTTGAAGGAAGGTGAAGAATTTTTGAGGACAAGGAGGCTCAAGAATTCAATGATCAACAGATGTTTATTTGTTAATGTGAGAAGTGAATGTGAGGGAGAAGAAGCTCCTCCTCCACCCACACAGAAAGGAAGGGACCAACGTTTCCCCTCAATCATCCCTGAATCGAAATTTTATCTCTGGATGAACTTGAGTTCTTGAAGAAAAGATATTGGCTCTAAGGAGTCTTTCTAAGTCAAAATAGCGAACATAGAAAAATGAAAATATTTGAAAAGGAGAAGACTGGGTAGATAGGGAGTCGAGAGAGGAGAAAAGAGGGATATAAGTTCGTCGAAGTGTAATATCAGTTTGAAACTCCGATAAAGTTTCTTTATAACTTGAAGAAAGTCTAGATTGAGATGGCTATTTCATATGGAGACATTTGAGTGGATATAAAAAAGACAAACCTCATAGTGTCTGCAATGAATGAACCGAATGAAGGCTCATTAGATTCTGTGGAGGCGGGCAGGCAGGATCGAAAGTTGGTGGCAGGCGCTCGAAGAAATAATCAAGCTCATGCCAACTGGCTAAACAACTGATTGGCTTGAAAAGCTTAGAAAAAGTTCACGAAAAAGTATAAAAAGAGAAAGAATAATGCGAGAGAAGATGAGAAATCGAGAGATGCTGTACAGAGGACGAAGACGCTTGAACAACACCTGGTCGTAATGCACAAAAATTTTTTTCGCAAAAAAATACGTTTTACTTTCAAATCGAAAGAAGAAAATAAAAAACAAATATTATAACTACTATTTGTTGTTTATTTTCAGAAATGATACAAGCAATCAGCTGGTCCAGATATTCTCAAACTCTCAAAGCCTACGAGCACTTAGCCAACAACCCTATCTTACAAGCAATGAAATTGTTCGATTGCCTATTTTGTACAATCCTGATTACAAAGGTTCTCTTTTGATCTTTCAGTTCTAACAAAATTGTTATTGTTTTTAGGTCGTAAGACTCACATACTAACCGCCGTTGACTCTTCCACCCGCAATCTTCTCCACTCGTGGCTGATCCATGCCAAATCTCAACCACCGAACATCACTAAACGATTTGATGTGAAAATAGATCTTCAAGAAAGGAAACTAACTTCGAAGGTAGTAACGTTTCACGACATTCCTTTACTAATCATACCATTTCTACAGAAGTTACCCGTTTACAACTCTTATAGCATTCCTAGGACTTTTAAAGTATCTACTTCACGACCGGATTTGATAACACCTGATAAGGAGATCCTCGAAATTGCGCCGAGTCAATCTTATCCGCTGCTTATTCATTTTCATAATGTTTTCAATCATCCACTGGCGCTTGAGGTTCGTTTCGAACTCGAATCAAGATCAACACTTCTGCCATTTCAGATTTTGATATTCATCCAAAATGCTGACACTGGTCAACAGGAGGAAACTTTCGCTATTAATGTTACTTATGATATATTTTAATACCACAGTTGATACGTGATAAAAATGGAAAAAAGAAATGTTGGCTGCTGACTGATTTATTTTGTTGCTGACGACACATGAAAACGACACAAATAGAATGACACACGATCTCGTAATAAATGATTTTTTACCTTTTAAGGTATTCCATGAGATTAAACATCGAAATATTGCAAATAATGGAGATAATTAAAGTGTAAATTTAGATAACTTGACGTATAGTTATCAAGGCAGACTGGTGCCTAACATGGCTTAAGCCATTTATTTCTTGCCATAGCTGCTGGCAGCATGACCAACACCACCACTGTAGCCACCAGTTCCAGCTGAGTAGCTGGCAGATGGGGCATCAGCTCCGGTAGCGTAGTGAGCTGGAGCAGATGGATGGCTACCGGCATTGTATGAGTCGGAATCATCCTCCTGTGAATAAAATATGCATCGAACGCGGAATTTATGATCATCAACTTGCCTTCTTCTTCTCGCGGTCTGGACATGGGCAGTATGTAGCATCTTTTCCTGGGTTTCCTTTCATTCCCTCTCCTCCTTCTTCTCCTGGTCGTCCAGAAGCTCCCATGAATCCTGGAGTTCCTTCAGGTCCTTCTGGTCCTTCTTCTCCCTCTGGACCGTCCTTTCCAGCGTCTCCTTCTGGTCCTTGGGCTCCGATGTCTCCTGGTGGTCCACGTGGCCCCTTTCTTGGGATTGGTTGTTCAACGTCCTCTCCCTGCAAACACCGAATTAAATCGTACAAGATAGAATTCAGCTTACTCTGTCTCCAGTTTGACCTGGCTTGCCATCCTCTCCTGGGGCACCTGGTGGTCCCATGTCTCCTGGCATTCCTGGGTTTCCATCGTTTCCAGGTTGCCCAGATGGACCACGGGCTCCGCGCATTCCACGCATACCGGGTTTACCCATCTCTCCTGCAGCTCCAGGCTTTCCTGGTGGACAGGTGACACATCCATTGAATGGAGCATTAGTGAAGTCATCAGCATCTTCTCCATTGTAACTGAAAAAAACGTGTTTGAACAACAGTAGTCATGGATAACTAACCCATCGATACCATCAAGACCTGGGATTCCGTCTGGTCCTGGAGCTCCTGGAACTCCGGCTGGTCCAGATGGACAGCCTCCAGTTCCCATCGGATCGTCACCTTGTCCGTTTCCGGATTGGCAACTACAAACTGGTCCAGGGTTGACACCTTGAGCCTCATATGCTCCATATTGATCTTTTCCTTGTCTTCTCTGTCTGGTTGAGACAGTAGCAGCTCCAAGACCTAACATTTGGCTCCATAGATCATCGGTTTGAACCTTGAAGAAAACAGCATAACTTTTGAGCTTGAAAATGTAACTGATACCTTGAATTCTCCCATCTCCTGGTCGAGTTCGGTCCAAATGGTTCGAATGTCAGAGTAGACATTGAACAGTGCATATAATGAAAGAATAAGGGTAATTGAGGATATGGTCAGGCAACCGACAGTCGCCGACGAAACGCCCATACTGACGAGGACGATGAGTCGAGCTCTACCGTAGGATGCGAGAAAGGAATGGGTCTTTATAAGCTGCATGGGTTGTCCACTCACGGATGTTGTCAGCTGATGACTTCGACCTAATTCGTCATGATAACTGGTTATCCATTACTGGATCATTCGATTATTTTCGATAAAAATGTGATCATTAATTGTAATCTGTCCATCATAAGTCTCGTAATCTCTATCAATTTCTTTGTCAGAGAAACGAAAACGCCTCAGGCGGTTATAAGTATTCTAACAAAATAGATAAATCAAGAATTTTTTATATCAAACATATATTCAATAAAACCATATATAGGTTAAGTATCTACAATCATTGAATGGAGCAAACCTTCAAGAAAAAAATTTGAAACTGAAATGCAGAAAGCTAACCTTAGTTTTCAGCTTAGGATCCATACGTATCTCTTCACATTTACATCGTTTGTGTTCGTCTTGATCACATGTATTGCCATTCTGTGGATTGATGGCTGGTAATACCTACAAACTCTTAACTTGCAGTTTTCTCGACTTAAAACTCGTAACTTCTTTTATTTTTAATTCTGGTATCATGGAGTTCCTTTGATTATTCGCTATCTTCTTGACTTCATTAAGTTCTTTCGTATTTGTTGCCCCACTTTTCGATTTTACCTAAATTGCATGATAAGACTGACAAGTTTCGGTTCAGAAAACTTCAGGAAGGACTCGATTGACGTTCCCGTTTGAACTTTTCTCTTTCACCTCATTTGATTTCTTTTTTATTATTTTACTTTTTTCCAATACTTTGTATTCATCGAGAGTAGGACGCGGCGTCTGCAAAAGCAAAATTATTTTTCACTTTACTCTCAACCTCTAATGAACAACTTCGCTGTATTGATCTCCAATATCTGTTTTTTTGTTTATATCTTGGATGTCAACAGAGTTTTGTAGACTGAGATTTTTCTCTTCCTCAGAGTTTTCAGCTATAACAGTCAGATAAGTTTTACTTTTATAGAAATAGCTTACGAATTTTTGGAATTCCATTCTGATTTGATTTTATGAGTTTCGATTCTGTTTTCGTGTTCTCGTTAAACAAATCCATTTTTGCTAACTGAACACGTGTGTTTTCCAATCGTTTCTCAACTGTATTCGTTTTCAAATCAAAAGCTCTGGAAGGAAAGAGCTCAGAGAAGCACTAAGAAGAGAGATTGCTAACTGGTCATATGTAACGCAATTGGAGGTTTGAGCAATGGTTTGGGCGATTGTCTATAAAAAAAGACATATGGATAACGAAAAATAAACAAATAAACGTTGTTCAGTTCAATAGTTGAACTATCAGAGGTTCTACGCGATATTGATGATCCAACTCTTGATTGATCCATAGAATCTCCTCTATAATATACACATATAATTAATATTTAATGATGTTCAAACACGAAACACATACCCCCAGGTAATACTCATTCGACTCATTGCTGAATTTCTATGTGTATCATTATCCAATATATCATTCAACTCGTTCTCTTCGTCATCATCATCAATTGGACGTAAAGGAGGTATTTTCGTATAGCGATATCTGCCACTCTTGGCAACTATCTCGTATGCTTTCATGTCTCCTTTACCCTTCAAATATAATTATTGCAGTATAATTTTCATAATATCAGTATTCACTTTGACGTTAATTAGTCCACGATGCTTCACCTTGAATTTGGATGGCGACTGTTTTTCAAGGCGATCTTTAGTTTTCTGACCGACTTGTATGGTCATAGGCTGAACAATCCTCAAGAAGTATTGAAAGAAGCTCACAACACCTACCGTTTTGTTATGACTTTCCATTCTACTAGCACAGTTGACTGTATCCCCAAATAAGCAGTATCTTGGTGCTCGCAATCCAACTATCCCCCCTACACAAGCACCAGAAAATGCTCCAATCTTTACTTGAACCATTTTTTTACGACGATCACCGAAGTAGAATTCTGAGTCACGAATTTTAGTTATCATATGTAAGCAACAATCAGCAACAATTTCAGTGTCATGATCATTCCTGAATTAAGAATGTAGTAATTAAGTGAGATCTATTCGGAAGCATACGAGTAGGGTACTCCTACTGATATCATGTAGGACTCTCCAATTGTTTCCACTTTATAAACTCCATGAATATCAACTATCTCGTCCAATAAGGAGTATAAACTGAGTAAATGAATGAAACGACATTATACACTTTTTACCTGTTCAGTAAGTTCACTATTTCAACGGCTGTCAACTCGTGCGATTGGTTAGAGAAGTCGACAATCTGAAACCGTTTGACTAACAACAGCTCCCATTCATCGCATGTGAGAAAATGAACCACAAAAAGATCATGAGCAGCTCAGGAACAGCTCATGGGAGTTTAACAATAGTTACATACACGTCAATAAAAAATTAGCTTGAATACCTTTATAAAAGCAATAGTACAGCTTTCAAACGCCTCACACGCTTCTGCTTTGCCTGTTTTTAGCATAGTATTCGCCACCTCAATGCAAAAGTTATACTATTCCATATACAAACTATACAACCTCAATAGGCATCATTTGGGCCAGGAGCTGTCGAGCTTTTTTCTTGTTCAAAGCAATTTCTCTAGTCATTTCAGTGAGAACCTTCAAATGAAGCTTTATCGTGAAGAAAGTGAGTATCGATATTAACCTGACTACGCTGCTTCTCACTCTGTAGTAAGTTCTTCAAATGATCGCTTTTTTGAATCGAAGCCATGATTATCTCTCTTGGATTTTATTAACTAAGTAGAAGTTGACGCAGTACCTGTTGCAATCCGCATCACCATAATCATTGAGAAATATGCCCATTCGAAACATTGCATCTAATCCATCGACACTGCAGTAGATTGCATTAGAAGAATGACGATTTCTGACTTACACACATGTAGCCAGCAATAGGAAAGTTTCACAGCTCTTCAAGTATATGATTGGACCTCTCAGAACAACATAAGGTAAATCACCTAAACAGTTGAATCCATTCTTTCATAACTATTTTCAACCTTCAAATGATTCTGAGTTAGGTCGATTCACTTCCACAGATTCTTCCACAACACCGTTAATCTTTACTTGAATTTCTTCTTGAGTTCTCTTAACAACTGGATGAAGAGACTCCAATTGAAAATTACAATTCTCATGAGCCAAACACTTAACAGTGAGATGTTATTAGAACTTTTCTCAATAGCTAACCCCTTCGGCTGTGAACTTGATGCATGGCTTTTGCAGATCGAAAACATCAACCATATTCTGACCCGGAATTTCCGGCATCAAGTTAATTAAGCCATGTCCACACATAATAATCTTAACATCCATAAGAGACGTTAGAACATGCAGAACCCACTTCTAATTTCCTGTTGAATGCAATGTAGAAAGGGAACATTTTGAGAAACGATACTGTATCAACAGGCAGATACTCATTCAGGTTTTTAACCTTCTCTTTCAACCTTAGTATCAATTAGAATTTTTTACTTATAAGCTTTTATACCTATTGTCTAGACGTAGTCCACCATTGTTGAAGAATAATTGTATTATTACAAAAGAAAATTTGCCTTTCTCTTTTTTTTTGAGAACCTTTACCCCAAGATCTTGTTGATAAAAAATTCGGGCAAGTTCCACCAGCTGTCCAATGACATAAGCTATATAACCTTGTCTCCGGCTCCTCAAAAAAAAACCATCATCCGCGATTCTCAATTCATGTAAACCTATAGTGTAAGATCAATCCATCTTCTGATTCCGAAGAACAATAGAAGGATGGTGGACGAATTTTTGGATAACTAAATGATTTTTGACTTCTTAGTGAGAACGAAGTAAGATGCTGCTGCATATTATTCCATCTTACTAGTTGTTTACCTGAATCGGAAGTATTCATGAATGTTATCTAACCCCTTAAGAAAATCGGAAAAACGTCTTCCCATCACATGCATTAAGTCTCCATACCCATGTCTTATAAGAAACTTTACAAAAAAACGACCTAAAAATGTTAAATATTCCAATTAATCAAATATTGAGAAGTTCAAACAGAAACCTGCCAAAACTCCTACTTCATCGGGAGTTCTCCCGGTTACTTCACAAGTCGCGTTCAATATGTTGGGTATAATATTCTCAGAGTATTGGTCATGCGTGGAAATAGCCCTCTCAGTCAGATGAGTACGTTGAAGAACCTCAAACAGAAAACAGAATCATAATCTAAAACGAAAGTTACCTTCTGTAAAACTTCTCGACCGAAGTTCTCCTCGAGCATAAAACGAATACCTTCTATCAGTAATCCGTACATTTTTTTCGGTTGAACGAATGTAGGAACCTTGACTAGTTTTACTATGTCTGTATTCAATCTCAAATAGTGAGGAGGAGCAGTGAATTTATTATTACGGATGCGACGGAAATGTGCTAATGGCTACTTCCTAACATCTCATATAATCTGTAATTGACTAGTGAAACCTTTTTCTTCTCCTATTATAATATTCTTCAAGTATTGCATCTGTTCAATTTCATAACTTTGAACAAAATATTGGGCCGAGCCGGGGATCGATCCCGGGACCTCTCGCACCCTAAGCGAGAATCATACCACTAGACCACTCGGCCTAAAGTAAAGGAAAAAATTGTGCACAAACAAAGTTGTAAACAAAAGCTTTAAAATTTTGTTCTTCATTCTGCCAACACATCCTTCTTGTAACATCTTGGTATGACACGATATGATTTGGTTTGTGGCTTTATCTATTCCCGTTTCTTGGTGAGCACTATTTGACAAATCATGGTAACCGAGCATAGGATGATACGGTTGGCTTTCATACCGTACACATGATATTTCCTCATAAATTTCCATCAATCTTAAATGAATTGAGCTCCTAAGATATTTGGAACGCAAAAACAGTGGTAGGAATTGGTTGACGTATCGTGAAGTGAGGGCGTGTGTTCATGCACGACCGATTCACTATTGAAGCTCACGTGGGGAATGAAAACACATGGACGACTGCACCTAGCGCGTCAGATGATGAAAATGAAAAGGAACGGCCGCATCCAGTGCATCAGATGTTTGAAAATGAAGCTTTTTCATTTTTCATTCTCGCCCGAGGAGCGGTGGGTCGACCTCACTAGCCAGCCTATTGTGCATCGTATCTTCGTCGGAATTCATCCGTTTTCGAAAAATTTTTTTTATTCCATGATGCAAATGTTATTATCATCGTTATAATCTGCAGTATTTTATATTTTGCAACAAAGTAAGGGTTATTACCATCTTTAGGTTGAACTTCACGACGATATAGTACCAATTGAACTTATCGGGTACACTCGAAGCCTTGCATATGGAAAAAGAAACTTCTTAAACTGTTTTTTAAAAACTTTACTACACTTTACGTTAAAAAGTATGATGAACCCAGGGTTTGGGTCATGGAATGTGAGTCAAACATATATAGAATAACTAGAAGACATGACGGTATTATACAAATACTTTGATGAGAATTGACAATATGCTTGTCGTAATATGTACGGAAGAAACAAATTATTAGATTATTTCCAATGCTTAGACGAAGGACATGAAATTTGAATCAGGTTGTATACGTTTTGAGATGCGTCAAGACTAGAGAAAGTTAAACAAAAATACTACTGGGCGGGAGTTTGATCAGTATAATTACAAGATAATATATCAAATGTGACGTTTTTTTCTTGTTTAGAAGTTAGAATCCGGCAGGATATGTAGCTGTCTGACGACGGAAGTCACTGTTTCCATGAATGAACCCTGGAGAGTAGAGAAGATGAAACCGACATTATGCCTTATACGACTTACCGTCTGGCTGAACTTCCAATGCTTGAACAACAGACTTCTGTTTCACAACTGCGCTCATGTTCTGTTTATAATCATTCATAAGTGAGTCGACGATTCTCTGGAAACAGTACGAAGTTATCTGATGAAAAATTCCTTTGTAACCTTTGGAACGGTGTGTTCAAATTGTGTGATGAAAGGTAAATATTGATTATGAATTCTAGGAGCATCGATTGCTTCTTTGACTGTTTGGTTGAATAGCAGAGATCTAATAACAGTTTGAGCTGTAGCCGAGATGATGAAGGATCCTCCAGATGCTCCGGCAACCATGGCAACCTTAAAACAGCATTTTATAATCAACTTAATACGTATTTCCGAAACCTTGTTATCATTTTTGTTATAAATAACCATTGGGCTCATACTACTCATTGGGCGTTTGCCGGGAGCAATGAAGTTCGACTCAGAGGGAGCAAACCCGAAAGCATTAGATTGACCAGGAGTAGAGAAGTCATCCATTTCATCATTCCAAATGATTCCTAATTCGGTTGAGACACGCATAGACCCGAATCTTTAAATATGCTATTATTGCTTTCGCCAAAGAACGAAATTATTCACATTTGGTTGATAGTAGAAGTAGATGAAACAGCATTTCCATTTTCGTCGATAATGGAGACATGTGAAGTGCCATGGTCAGGTACCTGATGAAGGAAATATTAAATATAGCATAAAGATGATATCCATATTGCCCCTTATCCACATGTGGGAGTGGTGTGTGGGAGAACATAATTCGTACGAAGATAAACGAAAGTGTGCGAATGGACTCTAGATTGTGAAAGTAGACATTCATGGCGTTTTTTTCAAAAAATTGAGATGACAAAACCTAACACGAATCACAAGTACAATATACCAAACTTACTTTGTCTAGTGAAAGAGAAGGCTTCAAATTGAATTGTTCAGAGAGATCAAGGGAAAATTAAAATAGGCTGTACCTGAGTGGTTAGGTCTCCCATGTAGTATTCAAGTGGTTGTCCAGATTCCTTGATCATCGACTTGATCCATTTGGCGTATTCGTTATTGGTTATATTAGCTACTAAAGTTTTGGCGGATTCAACGAAATCCAAATCTCCTAATTTTGTTCTTTGAGCATAAGCGAACTTCTCAGCTTCGATCAAACGATGATATACCAAGGGATCGTTGAGATCAACTGGAGAGCCATCGTAGAACTCTAAACATTGGAAAGCATCGTACTATTTCTCTATTATTAATCTTACCAGCCATGACAGCGATGATACTCTGAGTGATTGCAAATGAAGATGGTGGTGGTGGTCCGCACATTTCTAAACCTCCAGGTAATCCTGAAACAATAGTGGACGTTTGATTAGCAAGAAAACGGTGTAGTACCAGCCACTAAGGGATTCTCAATTATTCTGGTTTTGTAGTTAGCCAAGTCTTCTTTCGTTAGTAAGCCTCCGGCATTGCTCATTTCTCCGATGATCTGTTGAGCCATACCACCGGTGTAGAAGAGTGCTAATGGATCAGATTCATTGGCCAACATCTTCAACGAAATATATCAGTTATTTGCAAGTTACACCATGTTACTTGTAGAGTAAATCCTAAAGTGGGACGTTTCAGAATGTCACCTTCTTCATAAACTCTTCCAGTGGATGGATCGACGAAGAGATCTCTTAAACAATGAAGTCAAGAACCGCATAAATATCAAAACCAACTTCATAGTTGGCTCAGCTTGAATCATCGATTCCTTATCGCTCAAAACCATAGCCAAGTTGGAAGAAACTGGGAAACCGTCATTCGCCAACTTAATGGATGGCTCCAAAAGTCTAGACCAAGATACTTTCTTAGATCCGAACTTCTCAAAGACAGTCCAGTAGCCATGTAACTCCGAAGGCGTTGCGATCGATTTATAACCTTTAAAAGCATGTCATGTAAAGCGAAAAAAAATCTTTAATACCGAAAACACTGGAGTCCTTGGGAAGCTTCAAGAACATGTCCTCTGTTGCTGCAGCAGGAGCTGATTCACGAGCATCGATTGTTAAGCAGCGACCTGTTGTTCTAAAAATGGTACATAAATGGAGATTAAATTCAGAGTAACACACTCATTGTATAGTGTCATAAGGAATCCTCCTCCTAATCCACTCGATTGAGGATTAACTACTCCGATGCAAGTGAGAGTTGCAATCATAGCATCTACGGCATTTCCGCCCTCGATAAGGACATCTCTGGAACAGAATTTTGGTCTTGTTTGTCAAAAGATGATGGCTGCAAATTACCTTCCAATCTCTGAGCACAATCCATGATCAGAGGCTACTGAGGCTTTTCTATGATGAGCGTAAAGACTTCCAGATGGTAGAGGCCAACTATCTCCTAGAGTTGGCCGATCGTCACGAAGTGGCTGAATAAATCACAAATTTGGAACAGATCATAGATATTCTTGCTATAGGGTGAGAAAGTTGTAAGTCAGACAGAACTTCTTAGAATGAATAGTTAATTGCTTGAAAAGGTTGAGAAGAACTAACATCTAGTGCTCTAGGACAAACAGTTTGCGATCGAACTAAGAAGAAGCAATAGGAAGAAATCAAACTTTGAAATTATATACATTATTTTCATTCGGGTTGTAGATGAGACTCTGCCCAGTATTCCGAACCACTTCCGATTTAGATGACGCTGTTGTAGTGACGACCTGCTCAAATAATTATTTGACAAACACGGACAACATCGACCATATTTTGAGTTAAACTGTTTCTTCGTTGAGAAGCACATGAAGCAACAAGTTCATAAAGGACATAACATGAGTGATACAAAAAAATTATTCGATTTGAGATGAGTTTAGAAAAAAGAGAAAACGCCAGCCTACTCACTTCGGTTGTTTTCTTGTCCTCGTTATATTTGATTCCTACCACAATGGCCAAAGCTATTGTTGACAGAAGAAAAACTGTTGCCAGAATGGCACACAGGATAGCAATTGTTCGGGTACATCTGAAAAATGATGTAAACAGTGCATGTAAAAAAGGTTTAGGCTAATTATTATTGACCAATATAAAAAAAACCTGTTGGACATCAGCTGTGAAGTAGGAGAAGAGAGAGAGAAATGAAAGCAAAAGAGGAAAAAATAATTTTTAAGAGCTTGAACAAAATCTCAAAAGCTCGTTTTAATCTGTGATTTATCAGCTTATTCTAGCATATATTGTATATTTCCTCTCTGGTAAAATGGAAAAAAAGAAGATTAAAGGATTTTCTTAATCATCCGTCGGATACCGTTCTGTAGGAATTTACGCTCGCACATATGAATAGAGATACTACATGATCGGACTGCTGCAGCAAAGGGCAAAAACACAAAAAATAAGCTGTTGATGTTGTAGCTGCTACATATACACAACTTAACATCCAAAGATTATAACGTTAGAGATTGTTTCGTAAACAAATGCATTTATGCAATTCGACATCATCAAGTACATGAGAAGTTAGTATAGAAACTCCAAATCGCTCCTCTCACTACGTTCAGATCTGTGCAATAGGGCTGAGCAGAAACAAAACAAACTTTCGGTTACGCCAAACAGCTGAATAGTAGCGACGGTATATGCGAAGTTTTTGAGAAAAAGTTAGATTCTCTGGAGAATCGTCAGTTAAATCACTCAGATCTATGCGCATTAGAGTTCGGGATTGCAGAACTTCTCATTAGGACTTCTCTATTCTATTTGGATTTCTATTGACAGCTTTACCCATTTTCGACAGCTATCAATGCTTTAAATGAACAAACAAAGCATCTTTAAAATAATTCAAAAAAGATGATAGAATATGATTTTTCTTGAGAAATGAACTAACCCATCGCTCCGATCCGATCGTCTTTTATGAATGTCGTTGATATCTTGTGAGAAAACATCGCTGGGAGATCCTCTTCGTGGCGGGCTTGACGAGTCTCTGACACCAACCATCTAAAATAGTGGAAATGTGATTGTGGTATCTCAAACACGAATAGGTCAAAGAAAAATAGGTTTAAAGATGGAAGCTGGCACAGCTTGTAGCGACAGATCTTTGTTGTCGAAGGAAGGAAACATCTGACAGACATGAGTGAAACAACAAATGAACGCAAATGCTTAAGCTGTACAAGTAGGTGGCTTCCGATGGCAGAGTTAGAAAAGGAAGCGAAAAGTACAGGTAAGGGAGAGATAGGAGAGAGTACGAGATAACAAAACAAGTAAACATAAACTGAGCAAATACGATAACAAATATCTATTTGGGTTAATATTTTTTCTCAGACAGTTCCAACGTTTCACGGGAAGTGCGAGTTCTTTAATGTTTACATTTTGATTGAGCTAAAATTACAGGAAGAAAATAACTCACAAAACTAAGAAAGATATAAATATATAGAAGAATGTAAAGGTAGAAGGATCAACAACCGCTCGCTAGGTCTGTTTTTCGTCAAAATGAACATTTTTTCATTTCCGGTTAAAGTCACGTGAACTGATCACGTGCTCACCATATTAGCATATAGGACTGATGAAACCGTCAGAGGTTAACAAGTTTTCTACCATGACAGAAAGAGAATATTCAAACATACTCTCTGTCGATCATTCGAAATTGAAGTTAGAACGGAAACCAATTATACAATAATGTAATATCGGTTTGTCTCAAGTTTTCCATTCAGTTTTTTTTTCATGCATTCAGCTACACACACTGGAGACAGTGGATTTTAAAAGAAAAGTTAAAACTCATGACTTGACGAAACATTGGAGAAGCAAAACATATTAAACATTCTCTTTTTCATGACCTCCAGAAGTAGAATTTCGGACAAACTGTGACGAGAATAAGAGGATGACTAATCAAAAGCATTTTTGTGAAAACTGCCATGAACACGTTGCTTGATATTACTATACAACGAACGAGAATGATTTTTCAATTCATTCGTCAGCTTTTATATCTGGAGGACACGAGTTTCTTAGGAATGAGAATACTATTGAAGTATTTGAGAGAAGGAAAGGCAAAAACCAACGAGGAACCAAACTAAGGTAGCACAAAGACCAAGAGAGTTAAGAACCTGAGCTAGGCGACTACTTCTAAAGCAGAATATATGTTTGAATGGTTTTTGTATGAAAATATTGAGAATGGCAGAAAGTTTTCTCAAAATATTGATGAATAGGTTTCTTTGGCATCTCAAGAATTGCAGAAGGTTAACCAGCAGAAACTGGAATCAGCTTGCATAATCCACGAAAATTGCGCAAATGACACTTTTGATATTCAATCGAAGGGTTTATATAGATTATAGGATGGCCGACGTTTACGTGAGCGATAGGGTCACGTAATTCCGGAATTCAGGGTCAGGCAAATATAAAACCAGAAATTTAATCAACAATTTTGTTAAAATATTTGCTAATTGTTTAAAACACACGGCTTGCAAACGTTTACTTAAGTCAAAGGCGTTGTGATAATACTTCATCTCCGGTGGAAGGCTTAATGCATATGAACAAGGTTCACAGTTTAAAAAGCTCCTTGAGAAGAATTGTAATAGAAAAACTGAACTGTTAGCTTAGTCAAATAACTCTCGTACCACCAGAGATCTCTCTTGCAATTCTGCCGTCTACTTCTTCTTGCCAACACCCTGTTTGACATCCGGTCCATGTCATAAAGAGTAGGCGGAAAGTTCAATGCTTATTGTTTCCGTTTGAAACTTCTCTTTTCGATTTTCAACGATAACTTCCGATGGAAACAGAGCAAGTAGGTATTGAAACGAATGTTTTCAGGATCATTCGTTTTGCAGGCTATTTAAGAAAACCTTCAGTTTTCTCCTAGTTTCTAAACGATATCGAACACAATTTCGCCGAATTCAGGTCTTTTATTTTAGTTGATGATTGGAAACGATTGCAAAACAGATAATTAGTTAGAATTCCTGGAAATCAAAAAAAAAGAGAAACATGCGAACGATATTCAAACAACTGATTAATAACAAACGGATGTACTATGTTTTCCATTATTTCCAGTTCATTTTCTCGAAATAAAAAAAGATGAGACCTCTTTGCTTAACTACGTTTCTTTTTATGATGTGAAAATACTATTCGCTTGGCTTAGGAGAGGAAAAAGAGACAAAAAGAGACAGTCCCAGGGCGATTACGATTGAGTAACAGTCCGGAAACACCTCAATAACTTCTGTCAATTATCAAATCAATCGGCGAAAAAACAGTGAATTCAGACTTCGATCAAACAGGTACCGATGACTTCACTGTTTTTTTATAGGAAACATTGCGAATAAACAATGACGATAAACAACAACGACGCAATTTGTTTTAAAAAAGCAAACAAACTCAAAAAAAGTTGCGTTGACGGGTTCATTATAGGTTACTCCCATAGAGTAATTTGAATAAGAGGGGATGATAGATGCGCAGAATGCAACCGTTCTGAACGAGTTGGTTTGAGAGCCAGAAAAAGCTCAGAGAAATTGATATCAACTGAACAGTTCCAAGTTTTTCGTTTGATGTGTTTGCTTGAAAGTCTAAAATAACTAGAAAGAGTAAGATCAGCTAACAGATGAATTAGACAGGTAAAGTTGGTTTAACTAACAGACTTTCGGAAGCAATGTAAAGTTTTGATCGTGCAGAATAATGAGAACAACGTCTTTGAAATGAAAATTAATCTGACAATCAATAACGATTGCGAGACTGTTCACCCAAAAAAGATGATCATTTATAACAACTGATATTTCAGTCATACAAATGTTCATACAAAACAAGGGATGCTACCCTAAGTGGCAGTTGTTGTTACGCCCAAGGCATCTGACTATGAAGCTAGGAAGGTAACAGACTGATAGCCTTACATCTTGAATGGGCGGTACAACCACTTTCGAGCTTCTTTTTATTCGAGACAAAAAGATGCAATTGAGAGAATGACAAGAAAGAGAGAAACATAATAAAAGACTACAAGCATGTTGATTCCAAAAACGGAAAAGAAGAAAGAAATCATAATAAGAAGAAATATGGATAGTACACAATTGCATCCATATACAGTTATACCATTCGCTCTCTAAAGCCACTCCTACCTAACATAGTACAAGCGAGTCATAGCGTATTAAGTGTAGAAACAGTAAGTTTGATAGAAGGCAGAACGAAAAGCGAGAGACTAACCTCCAATCCAGTTTTATATTCACATGGGCCATGCTTTTAATTTTAGTGTCTTTTCCCATTATCTTAACATAGTCGTTTAAAAAAAACTAAGCCGGTAGATTAACCACTGAAATTATATTTCTGTCGTTCGTGTTTCAATAATTCAAGTATGAGTGTAAGAGGGATTACTCGTACTAATCAGATTCACAAATTCAGTTGAAACTCGTGGTTTCTGTTCTTTGAGACGAGTAAGCTCTCGTTTTCTCGCATTCTTTGAAAACTTCTCATTCCTATTCTAAAAAAAAAAGTTAGCGTAATCAAATAATATATTGAACAACAACAATACAACAAAGAAGACGGTAAACAAGCGAGAAGTTGTAAACATGATTTTATTGCTTACTTTCTCGAAATAGTTCATTCTTTTGACATTCTAAATCCGTATCGGTTACAGTCAGTTTCGGAAGGAGCAGCTGGTGCCATACTCATCAAGTCTTTTCCTCCCTTTGTTTTGGGAAAGGCTATTACCTAGAAACCTATCTGTTTTCAATTCCATGTTGCGGCCTACCTCTCTAACAGGTATAGTTGGATCACCCTCTCCAACAATAAAAGCAACATATCGGTCTAGTCCAAGCGCGAATCCTCCATGTGGCGGGGCCCCATATGAAAGAGCTCTCAATAAATGAGACTAGAAAATTGAATTCAATTTTCTAACTATATTTGATTTCTACCATTTCAGAAGCTTTCTCGCCTAGAATATTGAGGACAAGCTCTTGTAGCTTGGGGTCATGTATTCTTATTGAACCACCCCCCATCTCTACGCCATTTATAACAAGATCATAATGCTGTCCTGAAGAAAATTGAACGTACTAACATGCGCAGTCAACTGATTCTAACCTTTAATTGAAGATCTGTTCTCAGATTCATTTAACAATAGTTCATGTTCGGGTATTGGTGCCGTAAATGGATGATGTGTACTGACTAGTTTTTCATTTTCAACCGTAAACAAAGGAAAGTCTACTATCCAATGGAAAGTTATCTGTAAGACAGATGGAAGTTCAAACCAAAAGTAGCTATTACCCTTCTCGCCTTGCGGAGACCTGATTTCTCAGCTACGTAGTTGCGTAGCTGACCGAGGGTCCACCCTACGTTTTCTTCTTCTCCCCATCTGAAGAGAAATTTTAAAGAAGGTCAAAAACAAAAATAGTTACGCGAATGCGACGAGATCATCCTTCCCTATGTTCAATTCCTCCATCAATTTTTCATTATCGATTTGCTTGAACCACCGTTTTTTATCCGTATACATGTCGAAGGCCTTGAAGATATACACATCATAAGTAATAAAATAGAGACACAGTACAGAACACTTGTCATTCATTTGTAAAAGCCTTTTTGCTTCTTTGCGGAATGATCCAGAGAAAACCTTCTTGTGATCTTTGCAAACAATCAATTTTGCTCTCCAGCTCGCACTCGCATTATCCCCCTTGAGAAAGCCTAAAGAAATAGCTCATTCTGATAGTGTGCTTGTCGATAACCTAGTAGTGAAGTAGCATCTTGTATCTTCCAGGGTATGCGCATATCTGGTTTATCACTTCCATATAATTTCATGGCATCTTCGTATGATAAATGTGGGAATGGGCCAGTTGGCTTTAAGTCTCTCTATAAGATAATGAAGTTATGCTCTTAATGTTGATGCTATTCTTGCCAAACTTTCTGGCCAAGAAGAACAGATGAGATCTTCAACCAGTCGCATAACTTCTTCCTGATTTGTGAAAGATAATTCCAAGTCAACCTAAAACAAACAAAAATATGTTCAATTATCTTTCTAAAAACCTGTGTAAATTCAGGTTGCCTGTCTCCTTTGGAGCCTTCATCACGATAACATCGAGCAATCTACAACAGAGAAAAGTTTATTTGCCAAAATAGCAGTAACAACCTGAAAATATCTGTCGATTCCTCCCACCATTAAAAGTTGTTTGAATTGTTGAGGGCTCTGTGGTAATGAATAGCAGAGACCCTAGAAACTATTAAATATCGATACAAGATGAACCTAGTAAATTACCAAATTTGGAGCTGATGAAGGAACAAGGAACTCAGCTGCTCCTCCAGGAGTCCTCCTGAACAATGTTGGAGTTTCAACCTGTAGCATTAAAGCTAATTATAACGATTCACTTAGCACAACAATACATCTACAAACTGCCGTTGCTCAATCAAAAACTTTCGAATTTCATGCACTAAAGTGGATCGAAGCCGCAAAGACTTCTGCAATTTGTTTCCACGTATATCTAAGTAGCGGTAACGCAACCTAGTTTTCTCATTAACATCTTCATTGGGCAGTAATGGGAGATTTTGATCACATTTATTCAGAACCTTCAAGTTCGATATCTCCACCTTGAAATACAGCATTTATTGAATGTGATTCTAGAAATTACCTCGATTTCTCCAGTCTTCATATTTGGATTGACATGATGCCCTCTGCTCTTCACAATACCCTCTACTTGCAAAACAGATTCATAAGGTATATCTTCGTATTGATCTGCAGGAACTGTGACCTGAATATCGTAAAGAACAGTACAATGAGATTACCTACCTGAACCATGCCATAAGAATCTCGCAAAACCAAAAACTTGTTCATACGCTTATAAGCTAGCCACCCCATCAACTTCACTCGTTCTCCTTAAGATGGGTGGTCAGGGGAAGGTTTTTTTTTAATTTACATCGTACCTTCATTCTTCAGTGACAGCTCACCACAAGTGTGAGAGCGCAAAGCATACGAGTTGACGGATGAAAATCTTCTGAACCAAGTTAGATTTCTGAGATTCAACATGAACTGTAATAAAGTATGAGAAAGATCATGAGATATAGAATAAGAAGTATGCTAATGGTATGATCCTGGTAGGATAGAACATTGAACATTCTCAAAATAAATTATATCACAGACATCACGACCCGAAAGATAACAAAAGTAACACAAAACAAAAATAGGAAAACATCTCTAATTCGATTTTTCTGATTAGGAAAGCTAATGAGGAATTTTTCTTTTAGTTGGCAATTTGCTGAGGACATGTCGACCACCAGTGAAAAAAGATATGAATTCAGGATGCGGGGTACGCAACAGCTCATAGCTTTCTTCGATGTCATCGATTTCCGGTAAATCGAACGGAAGTGCTCGTATTCCAAAGAACGTCGGATCTTCTTCATCATCGTTGTCAGTTTCATCATGAGTAACTAAAACATTGACAGCATAAGTATTCTTATTGCCAGATAGAACTAACTTGGTGGAATGTTCATATAATTATCCTCGATACGAGGCGCATCGTTGACTTTGCAGATAGGGCTAATTAAGAAGTCAACCTGTAAATATGAAATTACAAAAATCACGAAGATTTTGAAGTTACTTGATTATTAGGGTAAATGTAATTGCCATATATAACGCTCATCATGATCCTGAAATTCACACTCTCCCCTACATAGTCGAGCGGAACGCAAGTGTCCTAAATTGCAAATTAGGAACTAGCTCCTCATAAATGTTCGATACTTCTGATAAAGTTTGTGGAATTATAACTAGCTCTGCATTGTGCCGTTTAAGTAATCTGTTCCTAATTTCATTATCAGATAAAGTAGTGAACTCATTGAGTTTGTCATCAATGTCCTAAACCATTTGTTGGGACTACCCACATATTCAAACTATATCAACCTCATATTCATCATACATCTTCAACAACCAGTGGGATAGAACACGAGATAAAGACGATTTTTCTCCTTTTTGCTGTTTCTGTTCATCCAGTAAACGAGCGGCTTTAACCAAATCACGTATCTGGAAGAATGTCGAACTAAAAGTTAAAAAAAAAACTTAGCTTACTTTTCGAAGCATTGCGTTCCTACTTCCACGCTTTTTCTTAGCCAGCTTCTTAACTTTCCCCTTGAACTGTTGTTTGCTGGGCTTGTGAGTTTTGAATTTATTTACTGTTGCACTTTGACGAGAGTTCACGATCTCAAAAACACCAATTCACTGCCCCAGGAGGAGAGTAACCTCACCTCATCAATAAAATCATCTATATCAATTGCAGCATTATCATAATTGCTCGCCCATTCACTAAATCAATAACGTTACATGAACATCATAGTTACAGCTTTTTGTATACCCGAACGTCTTTTTTTCTTGAACACTCTTCTTATAACAACAGTCCAGAATAGCAGGATCCACAGGGTGTGCTTCAGTGTTGTAAATGTAGCCTCCAGCACCAATAGCACACTCGCCGTTTGTAGTGTTAACTACAGTAGCGTGCGAGCCGTCATTATGCAGGAAGTTGTCGGGATCAAAGAGCAGGTACAGATATTTTGTGGTTTCCGCAAGAAAGAAAGACTCCATTCTATACTTCAATCATTATGTATAAATATTCATAATTCCCCAACCTATCCTCCACGTCATGTACGCGAACGTCATGCACCGTACCATAACCACACTTTGTTTTTGCACTATGTTCAATCGCCTGAACATCAAAATTAAGAAGCAAATAAGGAATAACTAACATCTATCAGTTGTGCTCCTATTTCTAGAAAGATTGGATCTTTGGTTGCCTGGTAAAGATACATGAGACTCTCAGCCATCTCGGGACGTAATGGGTATGCCGCCCTTTTTTCCGCCTGTAAGATCACCATTAGGCTTATACTTAAAAGGAACGCTCACTGGCTCGCCCTCGGGAATGTTATAAAACTCAGGAGGGAAACCGTACTGTTCAATGGTTTGGGCATACTGTAACATTATCCTGCGAGCATTATCGACATCTCCTGTCATGACCTGAACATTTTTTAAACAAAATGTTCGAGAATGATCGACATACTAACAACCCCGGCCAAAACGCCTCTAATGATTGGAATATTGGGAATGTCACCCCTCCTTTGAACATATTGACCCACATGAACCAATCTTCCTTTCTAACATACTTCTCGACAGCAGCTTTGTAATCTTCAATAGAATCTGTTTCGGAATTGAGTTCACAAATTTCTAACCATTAAAATGCTGCATCAACTTCGGCCGACCGAAGAGAGCTGCACCTTTTACTAAATACTCAAAATAAGAATCAACTCCTGCTCCTATCCCAGAATCCGTTGCTGTCCATTGTCCTGAAATCAGACGGATAGAGAATAGTTTTTTAGAGACTACTAGATTAAATCGACCACTCATAGCATTTCAAACATGAACAGAATTAAGAAATGAGTGTGGTATGTGGTATGCTAATCAGCGACGCTAGACACCGCAGTATGCTAATTTATCATCGCGTGCTAATTTCACTCACCTGTTAAAACGTTTATATGATTCCCAACCAAACCTATCTTCGATTTATGCTTTTCCAGCGATTCCAACGCTCTCATTGCGACTTGTTCGTATATGGGCTTGTTTAGAAGACGGGAAAGCGTCCCAAACTCTTGAAATCTTTCATGTGTTCGACCTTCTTTCTATTTGAACTGACCAACAAGAAATGTTCCTATGGAAGCAGTACAAGTAATAGGAGTTTCTTCCTTATGTACGCCGTATTTTAAATTTACGGTTCCGTAGGGCATGCCAGTCTCTGGGGAAAATACGTGAATCTGATAAACATGAGTAGAATACCAGTATTGAAAGCAGGTAATAAACGAGAAGCCATTTTCTCTGCTAACCGTAGGAGCGGACCATCACATGGCCATCCTTCCTCTAACTCTATGCCTGAAGAAATTCATTAGATGCGTTCATGAAGAAATCAACCTTCGGCATATCCACTAAACATATGAGCTGATAATAATCCTCCCACTACTCGAATATTTGTTTCAAAAACAGAAACGTTCACATTCACATCTGTTTTGACCTCAACAAACAGATTGAAAAACGTCAGAAATATTAGACGAACAGCTTTTAAAACCAATTCTACTGCTCGTATAAACTCGGTGTGGTTACCCATAACCAACAATGTATCTAGGGCGTCAACCAGAGATAGAGAAAAAGATCCCCAGGTATCAACTCCTATATCAAAATGAGCGTATGTCTTTGAGTGCAAGTACCTTCGCAAGCAAGTGGCTTCAGCTCATCTAATGGGAATGCATGGTTGAGATAACCGTCGTAGGCATGATAAAACATAGACCTGACTTTTTCTCGATAACTGAATGACTAACTCATTTTGAACAAAGTATAAGAACAAAACCTCAGAACAACATCAGCTTTGAACTGAATTTCACTCATAGCGGACACGATCAGTATGCAGAGTGTCACCCATGATAATTGCATGAAGCTATTTTGTTTGATATGTCTTGTAATAGCAAAATTATAAGTCAAGATATAGATTTGATGTATCAGAAACACTACGAGCAACTAGTAGAAACACCCGAGTTTAGAGATCATTTATGCATAGGAACAGGCAAGTGATATCATTATATACCGGTGATTAACGAGCAGAAAGAGAATGTTAACCAGTAAAACGAGATTTAAAAAAAAGATCAAAACAACTGAGATAAAATGTATTTACAGAAAAAAACTCAAGATGATCACCAAGAAGGGGTTCCGAAACGTTGAAGAACTTCGTAGCTCTCTTTCAAATCATTTCTAACCTTCTCTCGCATGTAATAGATTGGGCAATCTCGAGAAGAACAATTAACTTTTTCGTGCATAGACTTGGCACAATTTTGACACTCAGTCCACAAACGTGCGAACTGATTTTCAAAAGCATTCATCGCGAAAACTCTGGAAAGAACTATTTTCAAGAAAGAAAGCATGACATTACTACCTTGACGTATAGATTTCTCCTACTTTAGGTTTGCAATGATCGCAAACAGCAGCTTTTTGATCCTTGAGCACACTTTTGCATCTTAACAACGAACAATAAAGGAGTACAAGTGAAGAATATGTGCTCACCCCAAGCATGTTGCAGCTTTCTTCGTGAACGCAGCTAGACCACCAATTTTACTCTGAACAACAGTTCTAACGCGAGTGTGCTCCCCCTCAGTCAAAATCTGGAGAAAGATTTTTGAAGTTTTATAGTTTCGCCGTATATATACCTTCTCTGCTCTGTCTCCCAAAATTGGATCAAAGATACGTGCTAGTGGTTTGGCTAATTGGTTAGTGAGATAATGCTTAGTGTCTATAGGAATGTTGTTTTGGAGAACGTAAGTTGGATCTTCCGCTTTTTCATAAGCGGGCACGTTCTTCGCAGCAGCAACTAAAGTTAAGCGATACTATGCGACTTTTAAAAGAGCTTACTAATAACATAGGGAACACGATCACCAAGACGTGGAGCAGAGCCAGGATCTCTCTTATGCATTCGGGCGGCCAACTCAACATGAGCTTGCTTCGCTTGATATTTCTGGAAATCAAAGTAAATAAGAGAATCAGATCTATTGAGCTCTCACATCTCCAGACTTAGTGAGTTCCTTACTGATAATCAATAGAGAAATATCAATCTTATTGCACAGAAGGTCGGCGATGGTCCTACACAGTCATATTGTCAAAGAAACGAAACCCACTAACTTTTTGGCGAAGTCGAGAGCAGCCTCGGAATCTCTGTTAATGAGAAGCATTTCCAAACAAGTACCCAAAACCTTGGCTACCAATGGGCAGTTATCTCTGCGCACTGTCTCCAAACCCTGGAATTGTTTTTTTTTTCATACGGTTGGCTCGCCGCCATGAAATATACCTTACAATCCATTTTATCATGCTTATCCGGCTTAGTGAAATATAATCCAGCATAACGTTTTTTATTGATCAGCAAGTAGGGGAAGTAAACCTAAACGGAACTGATGAGAACAGAGCTAAGCAAAAAAAAACCTTTTCGAACTCCAACTTGATAGGAGCAGTGAAAATCTTAGATATTTCAGTAGCAGCGTGCAATCCTATCTCCATAGCTTCTTTGACAGTTTTGACTCCAAATTTAACCATGACAGAATCTGTGTCTCCGTACACAACCTGGGAGGTTTTACAGACTGATTCTCTGCTTCGAAATTACCTGAGCATTAACTGGGCATTTACCATCCAAAGCCCCTTGCGTGTATCTCTTCTCCACTTCATTTTTCGTAAGGTCAATCATTTCTCTTCCAAAAGCAGTGACGGATTGGGAAATTTCTAAGCATGGCAACTTTCCAACTGTAGCACCAGTGAATCCGTAGACAGAATTAGCAGAAATCTGAACAACACCAGTATTTTGTTAATCATGTTTAGCTCAAGTACCTTAAGAGCAAGCTGTCTACCGTTGAGAACCATCTGTTTGAACTCATCTTTCTCGTGTTTCATATCAGTCTTAGCCTTTTTTCTAAAAAATTGAACCAGTGACTGATTATTTCAGTAGTTTAGTCTAACCTTGCTGCTAGAAGATCTTCAAGAATTCTGGGTAACAAGCCTTCTCTCTTCTGCCGAGTAGCGAAAAAGTTTCCAGCTGGTGTCTTAATGTAATCCTAATCAAAACGATGAAACCAATTAAGTTCCGTCAGCCTGACCTTTCCTTCTTCTCCTTCAGGCTTGCTAATGAGTGTAGTATAGCACAAGTTGTGAGCTATCATGATAGATGGATACAGAGAAGCAAAATCGAGAGTGGCGATAGGCTCATTGTAAAATCCTCGAATAGGCTCAATAACGGTTGCACCCTCATATCTGGAAAACAAACTAATTGCTATGAGTATTAGCATAATTACAAATTTTGCCTGAGTCACACTGTGACTCGCCACGTCATTCTCACGTCTTTATTATTTCGAGTTGAGTGAGAATGGCATGCGGTCGATTTCGTTACAAATAATTCATCATAACGTTTAGGCACAACGACTCCTCCTCAACTTTGTTAGCTTCATACATGTATACTTACCCTTCTCCATCATTGCCAACCGATTCGATTACCGGTAAGAAAAAGTTCAATGATTTACATTTGCGCAACATCATGGAAAGGATCTGCGGAAATATGTTATTTGGTAAGTGTAACAATATCACCTTGATTTGTTGTCCTCTAGTCAATAGATAATTCAAGGGAACTCCAGTTACTCTCGCCATCTCCATATAGTTAATTATAGACATCAACTTATCCAACAGACGGAGAGGTAACGCTGCATCCTTCATACAGTAAATAGCCAATCTAAAACACTCATGTTTCAGAGATCCATAATATACTAACCTTCTCCTTGTTTGATCATCTCCTTTCTGCAAATCGGGAATAACACTATGCTCAACATCTTCTTTTTGCTCCGCCAAAAAGTGATATGAAACACTATTCAGTGTATAACTTCTTAACTTATAGTCCCGCAGAACAACCTGCATTTCAGAACTTATAGAAAGTATATCTCAAAAGCAGCGATACTTGTAAAACATCGAAAATAACTCTGCCGTGGATATCAATACTTTTGTTGACACGGCTTCCCATTTGCTTAGATGACAACGCAGCATCTCGCACACTGGATGGTTTATCTTTCAATCTACCAAGAAGAGCAACATTTGGCAATTTCAAAACCTGGAACAGGGCTATTTTGCAGGTACGCCGTTTATTTTTACCTTCGCGCGATCCAAAATGTAAGGAAGATCGAAGTTGAGAATGTTATATCCTGTTAAAATATCGGGATCGACTTCTCGAACAAACTCAGCCCATCTTAGTTCGACAAGTTTTGCACTTATAGATCTAAACATACTTCTCTAGCAAATCCTTCTCGGTGGCGCATTGAATTATATTTGAACCTATAACCGGCGCACATGTTCCAAGAACGAAGCAGTTTCTAATGAATGGCTCTGTTTGGCCCTCAATCTAGAACTCATTTCATTTTGAAAGGAAGATTCTTCATATCTATACCTTGACCATATTTGCAATTTGAATTACTGGATCTTCATTTGCTTCAGGAAACACACCTCTGCGACCCATACACTCGATATCGAAAGAGAGTGTTCTGAAGTTTCTAATGAACTGTGAGATAAATATGATAGTTACCGGATAGGGGCCACATTTGACCACATTCCTTCGGGTTCATGGACTAATATGTCATTCACGGAAACTTCTACTTCTAGTTGGCATCTCGATACATGCTCTTTGCTTGAAAGAATTCTTCCCTTTCCAGCAGGTATCTCAACCCAGCCACAACCAACAATGCCTGTCTTAGCCATAAACTTGACTTCGGCATCAATATTAGCTTCATATAATGTGTCAATCTAAACAAACTTGAAAGTTTATAGGAAAGACTGTTTCGCTAAACCTTGACTGCTCTATTTCCTGTTAAGTTGGGCATAGTATTACGTAGTTCTGCCTTCAGTTTGCTCAGTGCATTAGTAGTACCAGTAACTTTGACAAAGGGATATTTTTTCTCAGAGCCTAAAGCTTATTCTTCGGAAACCTGCTGAACGGTTGAAAACAACCTCGGTAAAAATAGACACTTTCGCCCTGAACCATTTTCAAATGCACTAGATTTTCAGCTACCTTAACCATTTTATTTCTCTCCGTGTAATAGAACATATTTCAATACCTCATTTGTCATTTTGGCATTAGTATTTCCTCGTCGAATTGAGTTAGCTACAAGGATATTCAAAACCCTTTGAGCATTGTCAAGATGCTCCACAGAGAAGCCTTCAGGAGCCTATAACATGACTCTGATGTTGGTTCTCATTGGGCAAATTTTACTTGGAAATAAAAATGCGGGAAGTAGTCAGTAATGATAGCGCAAACTGAATTGCCGTCACTTGTGATTCCATAGAGTCTAACATTGGTTTTGTCAACAGTTGTAGTTCCTGGTTCGTAGAAGGTTTCCAAATCGAATACCTAATTCTACTATAAATGCACCATGTCAACCCATCCCACCTGAAGAGAGATTGATCGCAGGGTTCCTAAGCCTTCAACTAATGGAGCCCTTGCCCACTTGGTTTTATCTGCCCCTGTTATTCCTAATTTCTCAAGCTCTATTTCAAAAGTGGAACGAGTCTATATCGAAGAAATTAGGAATAGTTTCATATCTGCGGTTAAACCTTATTGCTATCTTCATCTTCTTTTCTTCGCTTAGCTGCCGTGTTAGTGGGACCTGCCGTTCGTTTAGTGGGCTGAGACATGATAAGCTGAATTATATGGTAATTTGGATTTACCGAAACGGCAAGATAACGGAGACAGCTACTCAAGTGTGAGTGGGCGTAGAAATGGATGTGTAACCGTTCATTTAAATGTGTAACAACTATATTAAAAGGACAAAATGAAGCTCATACAGTTTCAGAAACTATGTCACAGGCACATTCAACTTCTATTGTGTCAATACAACATATTATTAACCAAAAAAATAGGAATAGGAATGAGCTAATTTGAGATCACCCATTAAAAGTATATTGACAAGCTTTCGTAATGTCACTAAATTAATACCCATATTTGTAGAAAATCATTGTCAAAATAGAATATCAGGCTAGTGGCTTAGCACGGTTTATACCGATTGGTAAGGGTGGAGGAGGCATCAATTCTCGATCTTTATCCTCCTGAAAAGTATAAACTGTTGCAAAACAGCTCAAAGATCACCACTAACCTGCTCAATACAATGTGTAGCTTCTGCACATAAGGCTTCATCTATACATTTATCGTCTTTCTTCTTCTTTGGTCTTCCTCGTTTAGGTTTATCGCTCTCCGGCGCATCAACACTCTTTCGAGTGGTGGCTCTCCTTGCTATTGTTTCTACAGCTTCGCTCTATAAGAAAGATAGAGTAGATTGAGTATCACAATAAATAGGCCTTTACTTGCAAAATAGGAGCTGTTTCATAAGCAGTTGCACACGTGGCACCGTTGAAAGCGTATGGCATACCTAGTGTTGCAAAGCTTCCTGAACAGTAATGATATAATGGTAATAAAAAAACTCCACCAACCTTGCGTTGAAACTGGTGAATGGACCTGTTCAATGTGTGGGTATTGTTCCTGATTGTTGGTTGGAGAATACTAAAGCACTGTATTTATAATAATCAACAGTATATCTACTCACAACAGACTGAGAAGATAACTTGAAAGCTTCACTATCCATCGCCCTGCCTGGTATTCCTATTTCTTTCATTGTATTTTCTAAGAATCGAAAACAAGGTGTGTTTAACATTGCCATCTTCCTGGAAGAAACAAAAAGGAAATAAGCAATCGAATGAGGTAATTACATGTGAACGGGAGTGAGAGTACGAGAGTTAAATGTCTGTGTCACTTGGGCAGATGCCTTGAAAATATTCATCTTTTCCGTTCTTGTATAGAAACTCAAACCAATAAAAATTTTTCAGCGAAATGCTCCATAGCTTTTCCAATAGCAACTGGTACTGAGGCAACCATTCTACCGATTTCCTCATCAGCTTGCATTACTTTTTTGATTCGTGTCTGAATGAGCCGATGTTTTTATACACCATAGATCATCATACTTACAGGTTGAATTCTTGCGGCACTGAAACGTCGCCTTCGAAGCGGACCAGGCCCACCCGACGAAGACCCTGAGGTAGTTGGAGGTTGAGACGGTACATTTGGAGGTAGTAGAGTTGATTGAGGAGGTAGAGACCAATCTGTCGGCGTTACCGGTGGAGTACAAGTGTTTAGTCCATTTGAAGGCCCTATAAGAGTATTTCGAATATCTAAATTTTTTTGTTTGCGTCCTGCCTGGATAAATTTGCGTATTGTATTGGGGTGTGAGATCGTTCATTCTTCTTCTCCTCAAGAGGAAAGCAACTGTTTACCGAGAAAGTGACAAAATATAAAGTTGGTGTTGAAAAAGTCCGATTTTTTCCTTAAGCGGTTTATCTGTGCCGAAAGAACTACTGGTTCAGCATCTAAATAATATGAAATTTTCATTGAGCTGAGAGAGAGAAAACGGCCGTCCTGGCGAGGGAACAACAGGATGTCGAGAGACCAGGACAAAAAAGAGAAAAAAAGAAAAAAGTTAAAGGAAAAGAAGGAACGAGGCTGCATCCCTCGTCTGTCCTGCCGTTCTTATATATACTTGCAAAATTGCTGATGTGCAGGTTGTATCAGGTACGGTAGCTCTCAAACAGACAGGCTATATAAAACGCGATTGATTCGTTTGACTGCTTGTGTACGAAAGTGTGTGTGTCTATCTCTTTGCTGGCCTGTCTTTTCTCTCTTTTCCAGATTAGACAGAATTTTTATGTATGTATATAAGTTTAAAGTTAAAAAATCTCTGATTTACGACGTGTTCGTGGAACACTTCTGCCTTTGGCTGTTTTGAGGAGAAGCCGTGTACTTCGGGCAAACACAACATATTTATTAATTCTTAGGGAGCGATGTGAAGTAAATGACTCGTTATACTTGTACAGATCAACATAAGATAGAGATGATGATGATGGAGGTGATTAGGCAACTGAGTATCGATTTCCACTGGATCCTTTTAAAGTAATCGCGGTGTGAGTGTGCGTAGTGTGTTCTACTTCATCGCAATCAAGGTGCGGGTTTATATTTTTTGTAACACAAATATTGCAAAGTTTGATAGCTGTGAAAATACCGACGAAGACAGCAATACTAATAACGGCAAAAGCTACACCATCTCTGAAATAATAGGAGTCAACAGCGTATTTCCAAGGCTGACAGCAGATGTTAAGTTAGCGAATAGGAAACGTGGGCATGGGCCTGAACCTGTTCCATACCTAATAGTCTATTAAAGAGATAAAAGACAATTGTTTGATAACAAATCTCAAAAATAGTCAGTTGTTTCTGTGAAAAATGAACCAAGAACTCATTTTCCAATCAATGACAGATATTTTTGTGTAACAATAATGTCAAGAGAGTCTGCGGATATTCAGGAATATTAAAAAAATTATCACTAAAATCTTTCGGATTATTGAGTTCGCATCTGGTTTTCATGATCCCGTCGCATTGCGATTCGACGAGACAGACATTATCCGAAAAGGCTATAATGAGGAGCTGAGGCACAAAAATAAGGAAAATTCTAATCCGGGAAAATGGCTTCTATATGCATATAGTCGATTTTTGAAAAATGCTGTGTTGTGATCATGCCGTCTCACACAATATTATTGTCTTTTATGGAATGATTACAACTTTCCTGTTGTTTTGTTCTTTTCTATAAGCTTTATGCACAGCAAAGCTGAAAATATCACAAGAAGACGTTCTCAACTCAAAGTAAATGATTACAAGAAATATAAAAGCGCACAATTAAGTTTTCTAATTTCTGATATCTCGAATTCTCGCGTAAGACTGCAAAGTTGGAAAGGGAAGAAGAAATTTTTAAAGGACGCTTCCACTCTCAGATCATTGCAACTAGTATCTCGTTCTCTCATGACATTCATTTGTCAACTACACGAAGGGAAGAGTTTTTTGATTTTTGATAAGTTTCTAATCGTGTTCTCCAAACTTGCATTTTGGCAGATGGCTCCTTTCCACCAGCTATAAACTCTTTCAGATCCATTTGAATGCTGGCAGCCTGAGGAACGAGTAGTTTTCTAATTATCTTTGAAGGAAGATTAGATATTGATTTAGAGAGCGTCCGAATAAAATACATTAACGAACAATGTGAGAAAATAATACAAAAATAATATATGCCATTCAAAGAATCCGAATACTGAGCTGGTTGGGGGTTGTCTGTTCCGATCCATAATAGGAAGTAGGGCTGAAGTTTAACCTAACAATTGAAGTACTAAAAGCTGGATGGCCGTTTAACAATTGAAATTGAAGTCAGAGAAACAAATCAGGGATATCTAATTGGGTTAGGCGTGATGCGATCCAAACCCAGAGCCGCGTTATTTAATTGGCTTCGTCGATCCCTAGATTTTAGAGAAAGATATATGAACAAAAAAACCTGCATACAAGTTATCTAGAAGAAGCTCCTAAAGTATTGGAGATGATTAATTGTTTGTTCACCGAGACAAGGGCAAGACAGTAGATCGAATTGAATGAAAAAAAAGAAGAATAAAGTTTCTTGTGGCACACACCATACAATCTATGAAACAAAAGCTTACATTTTTATAAAATTCTTATTCAAAACTTATGAGTACTCTTAACAAAGCCTTCAATAGACGGGAGAAGTGAGCATTAAAGTATCTTGTGGCTTCACAAGATAGTTTTGATTAAATGAGTCGACGCCAATTTTTATAGCCATAGACTTAGTGAAAGATTCTCGGGTATAAATATGGGGGAGGGTGAGGGGAATTTCTGATAGCAAATGCTATTGACTGGAACTTACTAACATAGATAGAGATGAGGCAGGAAAACTCTTCATTCTATAATTAGAAGTAGCATTCATGCACATCTATTCCTCATTTGGATGATACTACATGTCACATATGCAAATTCACATATTGCATTCCATCGCAGTCTTAACAGTTTAAATTTTTTATGCGCGTTACTCATTAGCATAATTGAGAATGCGTCACTGTCTTTCATTTCCTGCCAGGTTGACGTGCAGAGCGGTTGCAATCCAAAGTTCGTCTAGTATAAGGAACGAAAGACAAACTAGTGCGAAGCAAAAATACATTTTTTCACAAAGTCGACATGAAAGTTCCCAACGAAGGTGAGAAGAATGATGTCTCATTGCTCTTTGTTTTAGAAACTATGCGAAAGAATGATGACAAAAAAGTGATTACTATTATCGATTACACGTTACTAACAAGGTACTAACTATTAAACCATGAAACGTCAAAAATATATTTGGTAATCGACATCAATAGCTGCGGAATGTAAAAAAGCGTTTGAAGAGATGTATTGTTTATAGATATATATGGTAATTTAGCTATTTTGCTCGGTTTTTTTCTTGCTTTCACAGTACTTTTTCAGTTGAAAGATTAAAAGCTTGCATGCTTGCTGAAGCTGTGCTCTCCTACAATACCTAATCACTTGGCTCTATCATTGTTGAATGTGAATAATGAAGTTGTTTGAATTCGTATCCTGATTAGAATATTTCAAAACCACATATTTATGAGGAAAAACAACATCTCCGGAATTGCTTTATTAGAATAGTTTGAACGGGCTATCTCAAATAAAATACTTGACACATTGTTTACTGGAAGTGTTCCAGGTATGCTGGATTGAATGAGGGGAGAGTTATGGATTAGTCTCACTCTTGTTCCATTCTTTTTGGTCCACTTGTATGGGTTGTACATTTGTACTGGTGGGTAGGGGCTCTGCACCCGGGCATTAGTAGTGGAACAGAATTGGAAACAGGCTTGGGGAGGGTTGGGAATTAAACCAATAATGACACTGCACTTGGCATTCAGGGTTTCCCGGCCTAAATGTTTGGTATCTTGTGTTATAGTACACAGTTAGAGCTTAAAGTTATGTACAGGTTATGCGTACAACTCTATCCGTGCGTTTAGTTCGTGCTATTAGTTTCATTAACCTTACGTTATTTCTATTTTCAAGGACGATGTTTCGAAATATTTATTTTTATATATTTTATATACATTCTAATGTTGAAGTGATGGTGCGAAACCCATTCTCTTGTTTCCAATATCGTAGACGTTGCAGTATTGACGAATGAATGGATCTCCGAGAATCCAGGATGGACCGAAACCTCCAGTGGAGAAGGGGAAGAGAGCAAGAATGCAAGTTTTTCCGTCCTGAAAGTTTTCCCAAATATAGAGTTTTGAAAAAACAAATCTTACAGCGACAATCATGTTAACGGGGTCGATTCCGTAAGTGATTCCTCCGATTACGATGTTGAATTTTCCGGGATTAGCTTTGCAGTCAATAGTGTAAACTTCTTCTCTGGCGTTGTACTAAAGAAAATCGTTTTATATAAGATTAGGTGTGTTGTATCTTACCTTGGCTCCAACGGCTTCAGCGAGTCCCTCAACAATAGCCTTGCTTCCTCCAATAAGAGAGGTACCAGTGTCAGAGATTACGCTAGCGGTCTTTGTGCTGGAGTAGCTGCCATAGCTGAATCCGTCAACCTAATGAGGAAAAATGTTCATTTGTTCAATTTGATAACTGTACCTTGAACTCAAAATAAGTAGCGGAAGAAAGGGGTTGGTAGGCAGTGATTGGTCCACAGTTGGTGGTATCAATATCTCCATAAGTGAAGACTCCTCCTCCTACTCCGTTCAAGCTACCTCTGTGCTCAAGCCAGACTGTGAAGAGTGGCTTGTTCAGAAGGTCTATAAATTATAGATCAGCAAATCGTTATAACAATGAAGACTTACTTTGATTGATAGCATTGATGAGTGGGGGAACAACGTTATCAACAGCAAGAGATTGGAAAGCGAGTCCAAGAATACCATCGGCGGGGTCGGTTAAGAAGTCAGAAGAGATGTGGCTAGCAACTCCGAAGACAGTGGTTGGTACTTCAAGTTGGTGAGTGTTAGAGCCTCCGAACTGAAAAGTATGATATGACGGTTAAGTAAACATACTAATTTTTATTGACTCACTCTGACGGTATCTTGCTCCAAGACTCCCTTGGCGTTTCCGGATCCGTATCTGATGCTCCAGGCTTTTCCGTTACTCTTGAAGGTTGAGGATTTGGTGGTGTCGAACTTATGCTTTCCTCTGCATGAGTTGCTGAATTGGTTAGTTCAGTTAAGATTGTTGTTTAATAATCAGTCTTACTCGCAGTTGGTGGCTGGGACCCAAAGGTTGGCTGATCCGGTGTCGAGAACAACGACGAAGTTTTGTGGTGGAGTTCCAATGGTAATGTTACCTACATATTCGTAATCTCCGTAATCGAGGACCTATGATGTGATGTTCAAATTTTGCGAACAAACATAATAATCTCACGGTCTCAGATACGGCGTCTAAGTTACTGACACGGAGCTTCTGCTGGTACTCAATGTAAGCTTCAAGTTCTCCAGAAGCCTTCAGGCGCATACGTCTGGATGGATGCCAGTTGAGTTTCTGCTGATGAACAGCGGCCGCTGCGAGGCCCAACAGAGCCAAGAGGATGACGAACTTCATCCTAAAAAAATTTGAATATAGAAACTGAAAGTTGGTGAAGACAATTGGAGAGGTTGATTCAAACTCATAGTAATTCTTATCTTATTGCTTAAATACTAACAGAAGCTTGGTATCGTAGTTGATAAGAGATATCGCATGAACTATGAGATTAAATGCGGGCTTGTAACTACCTTAATGTCGTCAGCTCAGTTATCTTTCATATCAGTTCTTGAACGGGTTCCAAAAGTCAAGTTCATCATTCTTACAAGTACTTGTTTCTCTTACGAACCTTGTAATCGAATTGGATAATCTTTCATTCTTTTTTTTCACAGATTTTGCATCAGCATTCAGATTCTCATTGATGTAATATAGTCTGAACATGAATTTTACGATGCCATAGCTCTTATCATAGAATGATAGTGGAAATGGGTAGCATCCACACCCATTGCCACATCCGGTAGCGCAATGTTATGTTGAGAGTTATGGAGGTTGCTCACCATTCACTTCTCAATTCAAAAAAAAGTACAACTGGTCGTTTCTGCTTTGAATTCTGTTATATCCGTTTTATTTTAATTGTTCACATATTTCACAACAAACGTTGACGTTGGCAATTGCTCAGTCTTCATGCAAGAAGAAAAACCTGAACAGAACAAGAAATGAACACCAGACATATAGGTGCCTATTTCCTCCAATTTGAGCGAATTATGATCAACTATGTTTTTATGAGAAGTATTGAGAGAGATCTTGGTTTTTTTCTTAGTTCAATTGCTTTGCAGTTAATTGTCTGTATGTGTCCCTAGCGCGCCATATCCTCAGCACTATGGAAGATACTGCGCTTGGAGGTGCTTGTACTCCCCTGAGATCTTTCGCTTTTAATAACCGAATAGTTATCTGGAAGTCAATTGAGAATATTTAAATGATAAATCAACAATCAATGCGAACTGACTCATTCCTGCTAACTCGATCATTGGTGAAGGTATGAAAACGTTTACTGAAGCGTTGGTGGTGGGTGTAGGGAGTCTAACGTCTCTGTAATAAGTTTTATAAGTGTACTTATTCAATTGTTTGTTCGAGCAATTATTCTTCTAATTCATTCTGCGTGTTAGCTTTTGGAAACGAGGAACAGAAACCCAAGTATGCAGGTTCATTTCATGAGAATTAAGCTTTTGGTAGTGCAATGGCAACTCACAGTGGGAAGGCTGCCTGTACATAGTGAGTATGTTGTAGAGATGCCTGTCTCATTGGGTCTAAAAAGTTTTTTTGTTGTTTCTTTCATTTTGTTTAAAAATGAAAACATCCAAGTGGGTGGTCCGGTTTATCAAAAGAAGACACCTAATAGACAAGACAGTTGTGAAATTAATGGGTTTGTTACTATGCAAAAGAACAGCCGACGAAAGTAGAAATGAAAAATGGCATCCAATTATCTAGATAATCTCGATAGGACGTTTTTTCATGTTTGCTAGATGTTTTTACCATTGTTCTTTGTGAAGAACCTTTTCAACTTTCTCCCCTACCTTCAAAAAGTTCTTAATGTCTTAGCGTTTTCTATAACTTTTGTATGCCCTTTGACAGGCTGTATTTTCTGGACAAACCTGACAAGTCCATTCTTGGTTTCTCTTCCTCGTGATCAAATAATGATTCTTTATCATTCGAATTATTGTTCTTAAGATGACGCTCGATTTGGTCAAGAGCTCTTCGTTTTGTGTTCAACGCACACAAACTACATCTGAAAGGCAGATGAAACTTATCTATGATACTAGACTAACGAGCAGTTTTTATGAGGACATTTTTGCTTGTGACCTTTCTTAGGCTGATTGAAGATCCCGTGATTAGCACAAAGTTGGCACATGTACTGTTCTTTGGGCATATTTATCGGATTAACTGAAATGAAAATTCTCGGAAAATCTGAAGGAAGGAAAAGCATGTACTACACACTGAATTTTTTGAAAGATTAAAAGGTCAATCGGAGGCGGGGCCAATGTGTTTATTGGAAAGCTGCCGTGATTCACATCTTGTCTGTAAGGACGACAATTTTTTTCAGAATTTCATGAAATAAATAATGTTCGAAGATGAATACCATATTCGATCCTATTGTTACCTGATCAATCAAGTATCTTTTATCATGGCTAATCATGATACAGTAAGGCTGAGGTTGTATAATTGATTCATGACGTAGAGATCAATTCTGAGGAACTATTTTATGGGAAAATCTGTCAGATCAACTTACGGTAATTAGTCATGTTGTCGAGAAAAAAAAAGTACTCGAACAACGCGTCGTTACCGACAGATTGACAGCATGGTCTTCTTCAATAGCTGTTTAGATCCCTACTAACTAATTAATGGCTGTTCAGTGGCTCGTTTCAAAAATTATTGCCATTTCTTGACAGTTGGAATGGAAATATCCGACGGAAGAAGAATTTTTTCTTCGTCTCATAAACGATGTTCAGGCCATGAAAAGTGTGAAGAGAATATAAATGATCAAAGCCAAATCTTGGAATTCACCTAAGAAGTCTTCAAAACGAAAAACTTGACGGATCTTGTGGCGAACTAGTATGAGTGCTATAACATGATATAATCATTTTCACATAGTGGAAAAAAGTAATGGTCTCAACTTTTCAAAGAAAAATGATCATTCTATCACCTAACAATGAGCATTAATGATTACAGCTTCGCACCTTATTGGCTCACACTGACCTTGAACACAAACCGTGTACTTCTTCATAGTTTGTGAGAGTTTTTTCAAAGCAAAGTTATTCTCAGTGAAAATTCAGGTGAGAACTACCATTACGCACGTTCAAGAACAGTTGAAATCTGTTTTTCCTAGATTGATTTTCACTGTTGCTTATCACAAACAGAATAATGGATTTCCAACAGAGGCTGTCCTTGTTTCTCTCCTTTCTGTTCTGTCGCTATACCTGACCTCTTTTTATCGACCACAATCTTCGTCCGTTCTAGAACCATTACCGCTACTCATTCAGTATGTTTTAAGAAGCTGTTGTCCAGTCTCTCAAAGCCTGGTCATGATGAACATGCCAACATTTTGATCCAGTTCTAATTGTGTTTATAATCAGAAACGATACTAGTCTCTTGATTTATTTCATTGCGTCATTAGCCGCTTTGTTATTTCACTGTTGTTTTATCTGATCATACTATTATTCTTATTTTGATGTTTCAGGGATCGTCTTCACCTTAACACCTTCTATGCAATCGTGGGCCAACGATTTCTTCGTTTTCTTCATACTCATAAATCAGTTTTCATTCTCATTTCAACAGTTGAAACCAAATACTTTTTTGTATGGAACTCCCAGAATACTCCCGACCATTAACCCTTATGAAACATTCATACCGCCACCCACGTTCCAAACAGTTGAACCACTACAGTTCAATGATTTGAACAATTTGAATAGAACTATTCCGCCTATAAGCTTAGATATAGAAGCTCTTATGAATGTGGTAAGTGTTCTTTACAAAAACTTGTTACTTTGTTGATTAAGCCTGAAATTGTGAACCATTGGGGGTATCCAGTCGAAATTCACGATGTGGTTACGGAAGACGGTTATATTCTTCAGCTTCATCGAATCCCTTTCGGGAAAAGTGAGTAAAATGAATATTTTACGTTCAATAGTTTGAATAGATGACACTAACCAAACATCATCGAACCGACCTGTAGTTTTTCTACAACATGGGCTTCTATGCACTAGTTCGATATGGCTATTGAATCTCCCACATCAGTCAGCAGGTATCTTAAAATAGAATACCCAATAACCAATGATTTTGAAGGATTCGTTTTTGCTGATTCTGGTTTCGATGTATGGCTTGGAAACATGCGCGGAAACATATATTCTAAAAAGCATTTGAATTATAGCTCATCGGAGTCTAGATTCTGGAGATTCAGGTAAACAGAACAATACCTTCTTTACGTAACATTATGATCTTAGCTGGGAAGAAATGGCAAAGTATGATCTGCCCGCGATGATTGATTATGTCCTTAAGAAGACAGACAAACCATTCCTTTATTATATTGGTCATAGCCAAGGAACACTGACGATGTTCGCTCAATTGAGTCTTCAACCTGAATTCAAAACTAAAGTATTTTTAGTAATTTATGACTTCTTTTCCAAAAAGAGCTTATACAGATAAGAAAGATGTTCGCTCTCGCACCTGTTGCTCGGATGTCAAATGTGCAAGGACTATTTCATTATCTCGGGAAAATCTATGATCAATTCAATGTAAGTTGTTAAACCAACCCAGACCTGGGGAAGACATTGTTTGAGAAGTGTTCAATTCAACACAACCGGTGCGCGTTGTTGATCATTACGAAATAATTCCAAGTTTTCTGAAAGTTGTTTACGTGAATTCTCGCCACGTGGATTTTGTGGGTATAATAAGAAGAAGTTTTTCCTACGTGAGAGAAATGTAATCAGAATAGTTTTTTCAACCTTAATAATTAACAATACTTGCAAAGTGTATCAGACATCAAACGGATCGATTCGTAACATGCCTATTTGATGTTCATGTTTCAGCTAGTCTATGCTCTATTTGGAGACAATGAATTTATGTCGAATAACATTTTCACTAGAATGTTAACTGATATCATATGTGACGTATCGGTGAACAATCCCATCTGTGAGAATTTTATTTTTTCTGTAAGTGGCCCCAATAGCAATCAACTGAATTCGGTACGTTGGACTTTGAAGATGGAGACTAGACTTTGCTTAAGACAAGGATAGGAATTTTCTTGGCTCATAACCCAGCAGGAACTTCCGTTCGTAATATGCTTCATTTTGCCCAAATGGTTCGTCGGAGAAGTATGAGTGCTTTCGATTTAGGATTAGCTGGTAACCTTAAAAAATATGGAAAGGTACGCGAATAACGAGATTACGATTACAAGTAAATGTCTCAGGCGGAACCACCTGAATACAAACTGGACAATGTGAAAGTTTCCATGTATCTGTTCTATTCCGATTATGACTGGCTCGCTAATTCTGTTGATGTGGAAGGGCATTTGATGAAGTCATTACCAAAAACCACTGTTAAATTGGCCAAGTTCCCAGATTTAGCCCTATTCAACTCATGGGTATAATTCAGAAAGCTCTATAAGTTTAATCATAACGATTTCCTCTGGGGACTCCGAGCACGTAAAGAAGTGTATGATCCCATAGTGAATATTATCAAACTGGATGACAGGCGTCTGAAGATTCAACGGAATCTCAACTCCTTCCTCGAACGCAAAGGTGTTCAAGAACCATTTCATAATTGTAATCTTTTATTTGTAGGTCAGATTATTCAGCGAGGTGACCAAATGAAGTCCAGTAATTCCTCCTCAGAGTAAGTCATATCCTAACGATCTCATTGTTCACATAATCCTCTCGAACTTTTCAACCTTTCAATACATTTAAATAAAAGTATCAGTCGCTGTATACTTAATTACAATATGAAATTTGGAGCCACAGAATATACGAAAATATTGAAACTTAATCTGTCAGAGGAAATGGCGTACGACTAATAACGAAATAACAACATGGATTTTAACATAGAAATCTATGGAGTTTCTATCGTACAGCTTGAGAATAGTATAATTGAATTCAAACCACAATTTTTTTTCTTTCTATTTGCCAGTCACAATTTTTTTTTATGAATTTCATATTGAATGAAGCTAAATATCTTTTGCGTCGCAACAGAAAACTTGTTAAACGCCTTCCGACCAGAAATACATTCCAGTATAACAGTTTCAGCTACTCTGGTAAGTTATATGAAGGTTTCAGAGTATTTGTTTCGAACTCACTTTCAGCAAGCTTGATATAGTCGTTCGTTTGATCCGACTCTGGTAAATTATATGAAGATTCTTCCAAGAGCCAAGGGAGGTGTGAACTTGAGATCCGTAATGTGTAAATCTTTACATCTTCTTAACTGAAACGTTCAGCTTATTCAGAAATGTCTTCAAGTTCTACCGCTTGTCCGCCGAAGAATGCTCGGTCGAATATTTTCTTAGGAAGGTAAGGATCGTAGATCTTTGGATCTCAGAAGAAGAACTACATTGGTGAGAAACTTTAACGAGATGAGATAGAGATTTCTGATAAAAAAAGGAATTTAATTTATTTTGAAAAACCCATCGTTTTAAAAAATAACTTTTCAAGTTACTTCTGATGTTGAAAAGCGTAATCTCTCTACGACTGAATGATCGTACCTGTTCAAGTGATAAAGGATTTCGTACAGCATTTCAGTCGGCAGAAGATCTAAACTAGTGAACATATTCTGTTCTGAAGCGACAGACGCAGTATGGCGGATGCTGACCACTTCCGAAGTTTCATTCACAGGTTTCAATTTTGTTGCCTCAAGACAGTTGGAAGAAGCAACGTTGCGTTTAGTGTTCAAAATACAGAGAGAACGACAAGGAGAGTCGCTGCTATCGGATAAAGCTTCAGTGGAGCCCTCAGTTTCGAATGTCGTCCCTATGAGACAAGTATTGTTGTATCTATTACAAAAGAACTAGGTAAGGGACTAGGAACGAGAGAATGTGTTAATACGATGCAAGTTTATTATACAATTATAGTATCCATGCAATAACGATACAGCAATATGTTCTTCTGAGTAGTGCAAAACCAAAAATCTAAGACAATCAATTCTTCAACATCATACCGGCAAGATGTAACTAATAATCTCCTTCTAGTGATATTCGAATGTTTTGTTGAGGTCTAAGAGGCTTTCTGGAAATTTAACGAAAGGAACATTATTGAATGAAACCCGAAACTACAACCTCGCAAATGTCGATTTGGGCGTGGATTCGTTGATTGACTGCGAGCTGGGAGGCCTGAGTAAGGTGGGAGTCAAAATTTTTGTGCTGTAACAGTTCCATAAAAAGCACTGTGTTGAATCCTATCAATACCTGCTGTGGGAATCACATTCCTCTGCGTCTTTTCTACGACGACGAGGTGTGGAAACAGGTGAAACCACTAAAGGTGCTCTTCTTTTCATATCCTTTTCCAGAATTTCTAAAGGTAATCATATAATGCCAGTATAATGAGAATTCCCTTACTCAATGAAGACTGTCCTAATCTCAGAGCAGTTGCTAATATGTCAGCAGCTTCATCCTTAGGTTTGACCGGCAGTTCAGGGGTTTCCTCCTTCACTGGCTCGCACTTCCTTAATTTCCACCGACCTAACACTTTCACTGATTTGCCTGGTGTGATAGGATCCTTAACTCAAAACGTTTTACGAAAAAGGAAACACAACAAACTTGGTAGTATGGTGTCGCTAAATTTGATAAGTCATTGTTTAAAAAAGAACTATGTTCTAATGAGAAATCAGGATAGAAAGATGAATCAGACCCTGAGTCAGACCTTCCTGCTTTAAAGTTTGAATAGGTCAAGCGTGAGAAATTAGGAAAACATACTTGGTGAAGATAAAACCTCAGCGCTTCTGGTTTTTGTGGACAGTTTCATAACTTTACTTCGACAATCGTTAACTTTTAATGTTTGATACGGGGAAACATACCAATCTATCAGAACTAGAGAGAACATGAAAATGTACAGATGCGTTCATTTAAACTACCTTTCGTTCGTTCAAAGCGGGGTGACACATTAGAAGATGGAGAACCAACAACCGGTAAATTCTCCATTTTTTGAACAGTAAGATATGAATAAAAACTGAAGCAAATTATTAAAAAAAAGGACAATAATTTTTATAAACAAATAAGCTTCTTCTATTGTATGTTAATGAACGCTGTCTCGAAGACGCGCTCTGCGGCTAAAGGTCAGTCCTTTAATGACCGAACATGAAATACAGTTTATCAAAGCTGAATCATCCAAAACCCTTCTCCCCAGAGCTTAAAGTTTGATTTGTATGTTCTTTTATGATAGTATGACACATTTCACTCGTTTTGATATAAAGCCTCGAAATCCTTCATTTCTTTTTTTTTGATCTCCCATTTTGTCATTTTTTCATATATCTTTCTTAGAAACGTCATTAAAGCTCTTATAAAAAAAGTTTCAGAACATGTCTATTCAGTGGGGAGCTCAATACCCTAAACTAAAAACAAATCTCCGGCTTGCCGTAAACAGATTGAAGATGATGGGCAAAAAGAAGACAGAAATGGCCATGAAAGCTCGAACTGAAATCGCAGATTTCATTTCAAGTAAGCGTAGATTAGATGGATCTTGAAATAACAATTCTTCAGTCCATAAAGAGGACAGAGCTCGTATAAGGGTAGAACATATTATTCGTGAAGACTTTCTAGTGGAGGCTTACGAGATTCTCGAAATGTTCTGTGACCTTCTCTTAGCTAGATTCGGTTTGATCGAACAGATGAAGTTTCTTCATTTTTGTTATCCGTCTAATCTTTATGTTCATCAGAGTCCTTGACGATGGGATTGCTGAAGCGGTCATTAGTATACTTTGGGCGGCTCCTCGAGTTGCTTGTGATATTGCAGAGTTCAAGGTTTGGGTCTAATAACGTTATTTATCACAAGTACGTTCAGATTATTAGTGATCAATTGACCACAAAATACGGCAAACCTTTCGCTGAAGCAGCCCGTGGTAACCAACTCGATTACCCTGCTAAAGTACCATATACTTTTTTTTTGTTGCTCATTGTAATTTCAAGGTAAATCCGAAACTGATTCAGAAGTTGAGTGTCTCAGCTCCTCCCAAACTGTTGGTAGAAAGGTAATCAACTAACCCAGGAAACTGTTCAAATACCAAGTTCAGATATTTGATCCTGATCTCCGATGCTGCGGGTATTCCATTCACTCCAGATGCTGACGTGATGCGTGAGGACGAAATTGCTCAAGCTGAGAAGTTGTTGATAGATTTCAAGACTGCTGGAGAAGTATCAAATCCTGCTTCTAACTTGGTATATTCTTCTTACTAGTACGAAATACTAATGTTTATCTTTGAGCCTCCATATGGATGGAGTAACGTGATGCAACCTGGTCCTCCACCCCCTCATCCAAATGTTGGTCTACCTATTCCTCCTGCAAAAGATTTTTTCGAGCAGGATCCAAATGATCAGAGAGGGGGAAATAATGGAGGAAGCAACAACAGTAATAGAGGTGGTGGATTAGGTGGTGGTGAGGTTTTGTTATCTACTGTTTAACTTTTGTTTCTATATTAGGTAACATATACGAGGTTCCACGAGACCGATCTGCTTCAGACCACCATTATGCAGAGCCTCCCGGCGACTACTCTCAGTCCCAAACTTTCAAGTAAGCTCGAACAAGACAGAACAATTGATGACTGTTTTTTCCAGTGACATTCCCCCTGTAGGCCAGTTCCAACTACCCAAAATTGGAGCAAATGGGGTTCCTGTTTATCCCAACGATGCCTCCTATCCAGCGTTAAGTCAAAGAGTATGTCGTAGTTCGCCACATAGAGCAAACTATGCTCATGACCCTGCAAATATTTTGTAATTTCTTTAAAAGAATCCTCGTGCTTCTTAACATCATAAACGAAGTAACAATGAGACGGGAAACGTTTGTGTCTCCAATAATCGTCTGAAATCCGATTTCGCATGCAGTCGTTTGTGTGCATGTCTGTTGAAAATGTCTCCTCCCCTTATCCAGCTCGAGTTTTGCTCAGGACATCATTTAATGTTTTCAACATGTAATGTATCCCTCGCAATCGTTTTTTTATTTGCTTTGCTGTTTCTATCAAACTTCCCATTTTCCACCATTAACTTTCAGTCATGCTTTTGATGAGTAGAAGTAAGACATTGTCTTGCGCTGATTCTAAGCGAAGAATAAGAAAATGCAACTCTTGTAAACGCAGCAACAGCGCTAAAAACCATCCAAAGGTTCCCAGTTTTTGAAATTCAAATGAAACTATATAAAAATGGTTCTCCAACGTTATGCTTTACAGAACTCTGTCGTCATGCCTACTGACAAAACTGGTGGCGCAAGTGCTCCTCAGCCTTCGTCTAAGAGCTCATTGGAGTCTGGTCTGAATTTCTTTCAGAAGTTTCGGTGAACTTTAATTTTTCAGACTTCACGCTTCCTGATCCTCCAACTGACTTCAATCATGGCAACAGTGGTGGAGGTAGTGGTGGAATCGGAGGAAGTGTGAATCTCGATTTTGACGAATTGGCAAAGAGGTTTGATCAACTTAAAGGAAAGCCCTGAAAAATAACTGGAAGCTTGTTTATTGTAAATATTTGCATGTATTTTTATACTCTGTAACATATAATTTATGTATTTTGGAACATAAATATGGAAATGTTGCTTAAAGCTTGACTTGACTCTGGTTGACCCAAATTTATTTAAAAACAACATATTGCCATGCAGAAATCAACTTAGGCATGGCGGAAAAAAATACGAATCCCCATTGGGCAAAAGATTCTGAAGAAGAAGATAGAGTTGAATCTTTAATTAGGTTTGATTTTACATTTTATATTCAAGCAAGTAACTGATTCCGATAATCCTCAGACGGTCTGGATGTTGGGAAAATCATATGGGTGTTGTAGAATGTATGGGTGAGAAAGGGGATTGGCGAGAATGTCAAACTCAAGTATGAACTTCCTCTTCCACCTTTAAAGACTTCTATGCTTCAGCTTACGTCGTTCAAGGAGTGTATGATGAAAGCCCAACCACAACAATACGAGAAGTCGAAGAAGTAGAGAAATTTTTGTTTTCGCAAGTTGTTAGTCTGTTAAAGCATTAGGTCCGTTTAGTAAAAAATTGTTTTTGTTGAAAAATGTGTTGAACATGTGATTACGAACATTATCTTGCAACTTCAGTTGTTTCCTTTTTATTGTCAGGAAAGCCTTTTTTTCAGGAAATGCTTGAAGAAGCATTTGCCGATTTTGTCCTCGATGAGGATGATGATGGTCACAAAGAGAAAGAACAGCTGAAGTTCATAAAAGCTGAAGATTACAATGCGTTCCTTCAGAATGAAGGGTGGTTTCATAACGGAGATCAGCTGTGAGTAGTTGAGTCCAAGACCTCTGAGTTAGCTGCTGATTTCGTTATAGAGATGAAGATAACTTTAAAGCGACACACTTCTATTCTCAAAAACTCTACAAAAAAGCTTTCGAAGTAACGAGTTTGTATATGCCCTCACTAACTATGCTTCTTTTGAGTGTTTTTTGCTGGATTTCCAAACTAGGAAGCATAATAGAATTCATTTGATAGCACTGTACGATGCGATCCTTCGATGTTATGCTCATGTTAGGTTCACATCTATTACTTTTATTAGTTTCTCTCAGGACCCTACAATCGAATGTGATGTTCTTAAATATCTACGATTGTATGAAGACCTGGTTCAAAACTATAGCGATCAGTTGCAATTTTGGGAAACTTCAATCAAAGTTTTAACAAACGTTCGTGTCACATCAATTAGTGTGAGCTTTCGTTAATAATTACAGATCGACGAACCATGGGCGACGAAACGTTATTTTCTTTATCTCTCCATGTTATGCTCGACGGTCGATCTGCCTGAGTATTGGCTAGCTTTCGCTCATTGTTCAGGACGTGACGTAAGAGTGAAAGTGTTAATCTTATTTTCTATTTAAATCCTTCAAGATTGGTCCAAATTTCGAGTTAGGATATTTAACAAAAGCAAGTCTCCTTATAGAAGATCAGCTACAACATACACACGGCTCTACAAAAAAAAAGTTCTTAGAAAAATTGGAAAGGATAAAAGATTCGATAAATAAGTTTCATCCCCTCAAAGTACGACGCTCATCTTAACATTAACCGATCTATCGTTCAAGGTTGAAGAAGCTGTTCGACATATGGATTTCTCCATGAGCCGACGACCCAAAGAGACTTCTGATGATTTATCAATGCCGGTTTACAAGTGCAGATCGGAGCAAGCAGCACTACGTTCCAAAGAAGATGTAGAAAAAATGAGTAATCAGTTCTGTCAACAATACAAATGGATGTTTGGAAATAAGTGACAAGTCATTTCGTTTTCTAAATAAAACTTGTTTGAATTTAAACTGCATGTTCGAAAGAGCGAATGAACTTTTCCAGTCAGGACGCGTTACTGACGCATCAGTCCAGCAACAATTCATTTTTGTTTTTGTCGGATCAGCGAACGGTTGCGTCTTCTTATACAGATTTCCCATACGCCCATTCGTAAACAACGCATTCAAATTACTAGTTCGCGCGGTTGTCTAAGATTTTCAAGGATGCTACCGTAACCCGGTGAATGTATAAAACGAGCTAGGGGCCGCAGTCAATACTTGGCATTGATCCAGCCAGTGCGTCGTGTGCAGCGTTCGGTGTGCGAGTGACCTCTATTTTTCAGCTCTGTTTTTTCGTTTTGTTACATTATTTCTTTTACTTTAATTCTTTAAGAGGCTCTTTTTTATAATTTTTATGATATGTTTCATTCTAGTTAACATGTCTACTAAAGAAGAAACTGCAAGCAATGAAGATAACAGCACTCTCGTCCAAGCTGGGACTAAAAGGGCCCAAGATACTTCTGATGGACCAGTGAGTAAAAAAGCTCATTTGGATGGAGAAGAAAGTAGTAAACTACATCTATATTTTTAGCTGCAACTCATAATTTATAGATCAACTTGCTGTGAAAATTCTCATCCCATCTGCTGCTGTCGGAGCTATTATTGGTAAAGGTGGAGAAGCAATGAGGGCTTTGAAAACTGACAATAATTGCCGAGTTCAAATGAGCAAAAGTTCTGATACTTATCCAGGTATCCGCTGGTTTTCTCGTGAAATTTTATATTTTTATTCAAATAGGTACCAGTGAAAGAGTATGCTTGGTTAAAGGAAAGCTTCAAAATGTCGTTTCTGTTGTGGAGGCTATCATGGAGAAAATTAGAGAAAAATGTGATGGCGTAGCCGGAAGTGACGCTTTCGACCACAAAGGAGCCAATCGTGGCTCAGAGGTAATGAGAGATTCACTTATTATGTGCAATAAGAAGGATTAATTGTAGATTAAAATTGTAATGCCTAACACTTCTGCCGGTATGGTTATTGGAAAAGCCGGTGCTAACATCAAGGATATCCGTGAAGCTTATGGATGTCAAATTCAAGTATGATTCAATTGAAATATAATCCAAAAATCGCTTATCTTCAGGTTTTCCCTAAAGCCGGATCGCCTGAAGCCAAAAACTCGCTTGAGCGCGTGGTAACCTTGGCTCATGAGGAGCACGCTCAGTTAATTTTGGCTACATCTAAAGTATTGGAGAAGGTCGCTGCTGACCCACATCATAGCAGTGAGATAAATAAGGAAGATTTTGGTGGAAAGGGAGCTGTAAGTGTTTCGAGCATCTTCTGCGTTGATCAATCGATACTTAGAACTCTTCATTCTCTTCCAACTCCGGTTACAATAATGGTGGATCAGGAGGAAATTACGGAGGAAGCGGTGGTGGTAACGCTCCATATAACAACTACGGATATGGAGGACAAAACAACACTGGGGGAAAATTCCAGTATAATCCTATGAACGGTCTTGGAAATAACGAGGTATCTTAAATAGCATGATCCGGGTTACGTTAGTCGTGGTTTAGCTCTTGGCGTTCCTGGACAATCTTCAAAACACTTTGAGAACATCTGGTTTCAACGAGGCTAGCGTCGCCGAGGTCATGCAGGCTATGCAGGTTTGCTCATATTAGCTTGATGTTGCCTATGTTCCGCTTTCAAGGTGCTTGCTAAGTATAACATCATGGGCCTCGGACTAGGATTAGGTGTTGCTGCCATGGCCCAGATGAGATCTGGTCAGGAACAACCTGCTCAACTTCCTGCTAACCATGGTGTTGCAGGTTTTGGTGATCAGGGGTACCAAGCAGATCCCGTAAGTTTTCGTTAAATAGAATACTGCCTAATACGGTCTTCAATTCACTCCATCCTCCTCCTATCTCATTTTGAGTCCTCATTGACCCAAAACGCATCTAATATTCCTCTCCTATTTCTAATCTTTGTTTCAGTCTTTCTGGCGAAGAGGATAATATCCGTACATTCTTTTTAAACTGTACGAGTTATCAATGAGGCGCTTAATTGCAGAAGCGGTTTAAGACCTTAAGGTCTGCATCATGTCTCCATCCACGCTTCCTATTTTACTTTTCATTTCTTATTAATTTAATATTTGTAATAATCAATGCGGAGTACTGAGTTATCTCATTCCTATCTGAGCACAAAATCAGACCTTCTGATGTTGTATTTTTTATTTGTTCCTTTGCAAGCACTGTCTATAATCATGTATCTTAGTAAATATGCGCCCTTTGTCTTCTTTATTCTTTGATAAACCTTGTCTCATTTATTGAATTCTTGTTCACTAATCGAATGGTAAGCTTCTTCCCAGATCACGATCTTTGCGGTTTTACTTCTTGGATCCTTAACTCGTGTTTCAGTCGACTTTTATTTCTTCTACGATGTCTTCTATTACAAGGTTTTCGTCGTCTCAATCTTTCACGGTGCATGGAATAAATTTCCAGCTCCCTTGTTTTTCATTCAATAATAATCAGTCAGTCATATCCGAATCTGGTTGCTCTATCTTTCTTAAGTCTTTCTTGTGCTTGAGGCCGTTTTCGCCTAATATAAAGCTATTTCAGCTAAATGGCAACTTCTGCAAGGCTCGCCGAAGCTCAGGAGTGCGAAAAACGCGCGGCTGATTGGTTCAGTTTGTTAGTTTATGAACGCAATTTATGAAATGGTTTACAGCCTCAAAACATCGATGATAAAGCTTAAGTTCAAACCGGACTTTGATGGCGCTGCCACTGCATTGGAAAGAGCATCAGTCTGCTATAGGTTCTCTTTGCAATGAACAGAATGAGTTGAATTCCGCTGTGTTTTTTTATAGAAATGCGAATGACATAAAAAATGCTGTTCGCGTTTTGCTTGAAGCTGCCCAGCACTATGAACAAAATGGAAATATCTTCCATGCTGCGAAGTATAATCCAGGCCACTTAATTTTGTAATATTATCGTTCAGAGCTCGTGAAGGAGCTGCCATGTTGTCTCGCGATTCAGGTGATAGTGCTAGCGCTTATACATATTTCGAACAAGCTATCGATGGGTTTGTGCTTGCTATTCAACAAATCCGAAAGTTCAATTCTGTAGTTATGCTATGGCTGGTAGTTTGGATACTGCTGCTATGACTGTTGAGAAAGCTGCTAAAGTTATTGTACAGGATGAGCCTCTCAGAGCTGTTCAGGTAGCGATTGAGAAGTCGACTTGTTTTTTCAATGTCCTATTCAGTTGTTCGAGAAAGGCTTAGCTCTTGTGCAGCAATCAGACCGATCTAAGATGGCTGGAGAATTCTTGAATCAAATCACAAAAATAAATCTGAAATTAGGGCGTTATAATGAAGCTGCTAAGGCCATACGTGAAGAGATTGAGAAGTATGTTGAAGTCAAGGTTGGTATAAGGAAATGTGTTGTTAATGTCATTGACATTAGGAGAGTCCACGTGTGGGACAATTAACTATTGGATTAATACTGACTCAGTTAGCATTGGAGGATTCAGTTGCGGCAACCAAATGCTATGGTTGGGTTGTGAGGTTTCTCATCATCCGTCAGCTTACAAATGAGGGTTTCTTTCTTAAGTGTTTGTCCCGATTTCGAATTTACCGATGATGCTCGGGCATGTCAACAACTCATATATAATTATGAAAATGGTGATGATGAACAGTTCCAAAACGTTCTAAATTGTGGATCATTAAAAAGCATGGATAATGAAGTTCAGTTGAAATATATTTCTTTAGTTCAATTTTTCTTTCAGTATCTACGACTACAGAAGAAGTTGAAAGCCCCACAGAGTGAGACAGTTGGAAATGAAGCCAACGATGATGATGATGAGGATGATTTGCGATAATGATATGTTTACATAAACAAAGCTATTTATTTTGGTCGTGTGCCCATGTAGATATATTTATGGTTGTGTGGTTTTTTTAAACTCCATTTATGGCAGAGTTCCATTTTATACCTTGATGTGATAAATTAAATTTAGTGTAGTGTTACTTTTTAGTTTGATGAATGAGATCAAAACACACTTGGAAAGTATCCGTGCAGTTTTTACCATAATAAGTGTTAATGAGCAGGAAGAAGCACTGAGTAGTTAAATCTTCGAGTCTTGGCTGTATTTGTTTCTTCAGAGAGCTTCGCAGCTTTACTACAAGACCTCAACAATGAGCATTATAGAAATAGAGTTCAAGAAGAAGCTACGAAGTCGGTAGCAGGTGAAGCTGAGAGAATATTGATGGCAAGCAAGCCCAGATGAATTCTGGTTGAAACTCACGTTTAGGAGAGGTTCTCAAATGATTGGACGGGTTTTAACTTTCCTGATACTATGGGTCTGGTGGGAAACTGTGATTTCGGGGAATCTGAATCTAATCGAAACAAATCTAAGAGTGATGAAGCAGCTGATAATGTTGATACATGCTTATTTATTGAAGGCATAAATAAACTTTTCAGGATTTCAATTTGCACGGATTGAGTGATACAATTTCCTTCTTTTCTTCTGCACCGAAGTATAAGTGTTTCTCTTGTGAATTTGTAGGGAAAAATAGGAAAGCACTCTATAGGTGAGTGTTTTGATTAAAATTCCATAATTGTACTCTTGTGTAGGCATGGAATACAGAGTGACCATCAAACAAAATTTGTTGATACGGATAAAAGTCGCGCGTTCGCTTGTCAACTATGCACATTCTCCTCTAATAGGAAGTTCAATCTTGATCGTCACATACAAAGAGCCCATTTCAGTATACGAAAGTACGTTTTCCATTGAATAATCTTGATGGTTCCATGGTATTTCCAGTCATTTCTGTGATCTATGCCCAGCTTGTTTTAAAGATAAGGACACTCTACGGGGCCATACGAAAAACGTGCATAAAATTCAAGCTTCTTGAATTGTTGTACATAAAAACTTGTATTCTTAATGTAAATAGCCAATTAAATATTTCACAAAGGTGAACAATTGATATTATCGTTTGTCAAAGAACAGTACATGTCTTATTGATACCGTTACATCACCAATCCTTCATCTCAAACTTAATATTTGCTTTGTAATAGTATGTTGAGGTTATCTTTCATCAGTTCATTTTTAAAAATTTTCAGACTAGCATTCAATAACCTTCAAAAGTCAACCAACCACCATGTGCATTACATTCGTATTCAACAATCCTAATCTGAACTCGAAGTATCGACTGATTATTCTTAACAATCGTGATGAGCAGATTGATCGTCCCACTGGTGAACTGAACTGGAGAAATGGCATTTTGGGAGGTACGTTCATATTGATTTTTTCTGTTATCATATCGGGAAAATAACGACCGATTAGTTTATGAGTTCAAGGTATCGATGAACAAGACCCAGCCAGAGGAACATGGCTTGGTATGAATTCTGAAGGCACGATTGGAAACATTCTTTCTATCACGCAGCCTGCAGCTTCAAAGAAGTCTGTGGCCCCCAGCCGAGGTTGATCTCTATCAAAGTACTTTAACGAGAACATACAGGAAACATTCCTTCCAATCTCTTGAAGTCTAATGTATCCGCTAAAGAGTATTGTGATGACTTGGCTAAGGTTGGCGCTCAGTACAATGGGTTCCAGTTTTTAGCATTCGAGCGGTATGGTCTTTACACGAAGAATGTATTTCATACGAGTTCATTCAAGAACGCATGATAAGCTCTATGACATCTATTCGGTGACGAACTTGTACGTGGACAAGGTTGAAACAGTAGCTTGGCCTAAAGGTTTTCAGCTATTCAAGTGTGTTAATCAAGATTTTGCCACAGGTACTGTGGTAATCAGTAACAGTCCAGTAGCTTCTCCGTACCAGAAAGTTATTTATGGAAAGAACAGGTTTCCAAGAACAATCTCTCATATACTCTGATTCTTGCTCAGACTGGATGAGTTTGTGGCAGATTTAAAGGATGACATGACAACGGCGGATATAATTAACAAGCTATTAGACATAGGATGTGATAGGACGACGTAAGAAGTTTCAATCAGAAGCTATAGAAAATTGAATGTTCAGTCTATCGCCAGATCCTCAGTATAAACTTCAAACAGGATGTGACGATGCTTTTTGCGAGCCATTGTGCTCAATTTATATTAGCTTGCCAACCGCAAGAGGCGTTAGGTTTCAAAGCTCTTTGAGTAACAGTTCTTTTAATTGTGTCATTAGGTATGGAACTCGTTCTCAAAGCATCATAATAGTTGATAATGAAGACAACGTGACTTATTTCGAGAAAAGAATGGTACAGTTCTAGAACAATCTATTATACTGTCAGGGTCTTGTAGGTCCATTGCCCAGAAGTGATGGAGAATGCTACCTGGTCGCAGAAGACTGTTAGCTTCAAGATTTCACCCAAGCCGAATTGACCCAGGGATATAAGTGGTTGATATCTATTATTTAACATTTAGAAGTAAATATGGTAATCTTATGCTGTGTGATAAAACATTGGCCTGGCAAATTAAAAAAATCAAGTATACACTAATAAAACTTGACCTGCCATAATTGACAATCTATAAAATTGCACTTCTGCGAGAGCCATTTCGAATTTCTTTCAACTCGACGAACTACACCTCGCTTTTATCTAGAAAAATGAGAAAAAACGTGCTATGAGTGATAAGGAAAATTTATTCAAATGAATATCGGTAAGCTAACTATGGGATACATCTATTATTCGAACACAAATGATTATTATTGATGGTGCAACATATTTCCACAGGCTTCAATCGTCATCGACATAATCTTCATCGAGATAATCAGAGTCGTCGTCGAACATCCCGTTATCGTAATTTCTCCAATCTTCATCGTCTGAGGAATCCTGAAACTCTTAATGATTATCTTTCTTAATTATCATTAACTTACGGGATTTCTGATAATATAGGAGAGTTCGTCAATGACTTGTTCAACAAAGTCCATAGAAAAGATCTCGTTCTCAACTTGAAACAAGTAATTGAACAACTCGTCCTCACTCGATCTAAAATGGATATAGCTAAATGAAGCTGCAAAACAGATGGTTTACCTATCCATGTGGTTACTGGTTACTATCGACAAATGCAAGAAAAAAAGAATAAAGAGTTACACTTGGTAGCACCGTAGAGTTCGTGAATCAGAGGCCTTTCTGATAGTGATGAGGTTGTGGTGAATGACAGTCTGACTAAGGATAAAGCTCCGTTTTTAATCATTATGAAACGCTGTTATGTAAGGCTTCTGGTTATTATTGTAATTACGAAATATACTATTGTATTGCTCTACTCCTCAGTTTTACAACCATGAGTTACGAAAGTTTTCGCGTATATCTACTTTATTTATTATCAGTAGTCTCCCAGGTTGTATTTAAATATTGAAGAGCTGTATTAAGTGCGATGAACGATACCGTAAGCAAAATTTGCATAAACCGAAATGTCCGTGAATTTCACGGAAGCTGGCGTTAGCTTCATTTTGACATGTATAAGCCGCAGGCAGTATGACTCTGTTTAAAAAATAGTATAAACTGGTTATAATCAACTTTATTCCAGGCTTCCCATGAATGGTGCAAAAATACTAGAACAGCAAAACAAAAAACAAGAATAACAATGACCAGGTATCACAAAACTTTTAGCGTGTTGGAAATCATCACTCTTAAGTAATATGCTGCTAACTTCATGTCCTTGGGCTGTGTCAGAAGGAAATGAAATCACACCATTCTGTCATACATTCCAGTTGCTATAATCAGTTAGAATGCGCGCTTCTTGTGCGTGAGTCTGCGGTTCATTTTCCTGGCCTTGTTCACTAGGTACCTTGTCATATGCGTATTAGAAGCGCTTCACTTTGAGCATTCATACTGTGTGATAACTGATTTGATGAGCTTTCATTCACTTCTTGTGTCTGATCCTTTTTAGATAAACCATAACGAAAATGTACCTTGTTCTTAAAGGTGGTCCGACAGCCCCTAAAGATAAAACTGCTGATATCAGAAGAAGTGGTCGCTAAGTGCCGCAACGATCCGAATGAATCATATATTCGCTTTGAACATACGAGATCAAAATAGCGCTTTATAGACCAAAACGCTGGGTTGCTAAGCGAAAATTCAATAAGTGGTTTCTAACTCGGCATTGGTTCGCAATTGATTTTTCCTTTCTATTTGTCTTATCAAACACATCCTTCTCAGTATCATTTTCTTCTGTTTGTCTTGGAACAGTCAACTGCTATCTCTCTTAGGTCATCAGTCCAATAAATATCCTAAAAAGCGTCTGTTAGAAATTGACGCTCAAATGTAACCCTAGCGTTTGATGGCTTATGAAAAATTTTTATCTTTTATGATAAGAAACATCATTTTAACTGTTATTGAATGATATTTGTTAAATTGAAAAGTTCACTCTGTATCTTCTTCTCCTTCTCATCAGCTTGGCCAATATCTCAGCTTTAAATCTGATATTGCAGTCGTGATATGTCGTTGTTTTTTTCGCCCTCTGCGTACTATTGAATTGCACTTTTAACTTTTTTTCTGCAAAATTTGCAAGATTGAACTCAATGAACGAGCTATACTTTTTGAGAAATAATTAGGCATAAGTTAGTTATCGGTTTTCTAATTATATGGCCTGGTTAACTATGCGTAAGATTAAAAATGATGTCAGTTATTTTACATGTTCCTATCGATTTAAGCTACTATCTATACTGAATGATTCACTTTATGATGATAGCTTTTCGATTTCCGTTTCATTATTTGATGTTTCTTGTAGGTATGACCGCCACAGACTTTGTGGATATCACAACGAACTTTGTTGATGATGAGTCTTTGGGTCTTATAAGGAATTCAGTTTCCACCGTAAGACCAAAGCACGAAGTGAAAAAGCCGACGACAAAGTAAGATAGTATCCGGATGTGAAGAAAAAGGTTTAATTTTCAGGGCTTCGTGGCAAAGAGGTAGTTATTCCAAGGAGTCAGTGTTTGACAACGTTCCAAAGTATGTATCGTTTATGGTCAATCTGGCTTTTTCCGTCATGTTCTTCTGCGGATACTTTGTTGATTGGCTTAAGAACAAGAAGTTCTTGAGCGTGCCTAAAGCAACAGATGATCCCCGTACCAAGGTGAGTACTTTGTTTACTTTCTCTTTCTTTTAACACTTGTATGTTTGCAGAACTTTCCTCGCCTTGATAATTGTTTTGAAAACATTTATATTAACCATATTTATCGAAAGTCTAGTGATGTGATCGGAAGAGCTGTATGTAGTGTTCCCGGAAGTGTTCTCACTTTGAAGGATCGAGTCTCTGATAACTACGGATGGTCTTTCAGGTTAGGTATATCTTATTTTACTTATGATCATCAGGTAGCATGTACTGATAATTCTGATAACGATGATAAGGTTTCTTCTACGTTTTTGTTTCAAATGCCTGTTTATCACTGCTTGTCGGAACTTTGATCTTAGTTTCGAGAGAAAGTTCAAAATACTTTGAATCCGCACTTGTACTGTGTATTTTAAACCGCGACAGGTTAAGCTGTGTGGCAAAGATGAGATAGTTAGTTGATCATAGCAAAGATTCGTCATTGCATGCAATGTTTACTTCGATCATATGATGAACGAATACAAGTATTAATATGACCGATCAGCTTCAGGGTTTTTTTGCTCTCTAAAATGCTATATCTTGCAAGTTGTTTGAGCGAATGCGTTGAAATCATTAAAAGGCCAGCAAAACGGGTCTTGTTGTATGTGTGTATTTTTCGGGTTTTTGTGCGTAGAACACATATTTCCAATTTTCAGTTGAACTCGAAAGTTCCGTCTTGATGATTAAACAAAATCGTTGCAGGTATACAGGAGAAACGCAGAAGGTTATAAACTTGGGCTCCTACAACTATCTTGGTTTCTCTCATAATGACGGGAGCTGTGCACAGAGTGCAGTTGATTTCATCGATAAATTTGGGCTCCATATTGGTAGTACTCCACATGAGCGTGGTATTTCGGATCTGATATCTGATATATAACAGTATCTTGAATATAGGATCTCACTCTGCACACCGAGAGATGGAACGTTGTATTGCCAAATACTTAGGCACTGAAGATTCCATATGTTTCCCTATGGGTTTCGGAACAAACGCCATGAATATCCATGCTTTGGTAGACAAGGCAAGTCTGCATGTGTTTTCGTGTTTGATATGTTGAAATTGTAGGGGTCTCTCATTCTTAGTGATCTTCTGAACCATGCATCTATTGTGCTCGGTTGTCGACTCTCGGGCGCTACCATCAAAACCTTCAAGCATAATGGTTTGTTTGAAACCCATCCGCATTTGAATTTCAATACTAACGTTTTTGAAGATGCCGAGGATTGTGAGAAGGTTCTACGTGAGAATCTCAGTCAGTTAAGCCCGAAAACCAAGAAACCTTATAATAAGGTTCTCATTGTCATCGAAGGAATATATAGGTAAACCATGCATATTATCATGTCGTGCTATTTTCTGTTCCTTCAGTATGGAAGGTACCATCGTGAACTTACCAGGATTTATCGATGTTAAGAAGAAATACGGAGCATATCTGTTCCTTGATGAAGCTCATAGTATCGGTATATCTTGGTCGAACTCCTTCTCTGAATACTATTTTATAGGAGCTGTTGGTCCCACAGGAAAAGGCGTTACTGAGTATTGGGGTTGTGACTCCCGTGATATTGATATAATGATGGGAACGTTTACTAAGAGTTTTGCAGCAACAGGAGGATATATTGCAGGAAGAAAAGTGTGTTAATGATATTCGTATTTTTCTGATTTAATTTTTGAAGACTACCATTGATTACATAAGGCAATGCTCTAGTGGGCCTTGTTACGGAATTGGTATGTCACCTCCTGTCATTGCTCAGATTCTGAGCAGTATGAAGATTATGCTAGGCGAGGATAATACTGATATAGGAATCACTAAATGTCACAACCTTCTCCGCAACTCGAGGTGATATTCGTCAGATGGCTGAATTCTTGAACTCTGAACTTATAGATATTTCCGAAGAAGATTACGTCAAATGGGTTTCCATATTTATGGTCATGACGATAGTCCGGTAGTTCCACTCTTGACGTACTACATTACGAAAGTAGTGTGAGTATTATCCGCTTCATTATTGTTCTGGAAAAAAAGTAATTTCAGTATGTTCTCAAGAAGTATTCTCGAGAGGAATGTTGGAGTTGTTGCTGTCGGATTTCCAGCTACGTCCATTGATAAAGCCAGAATTCGATTTTGTCTTAGCGCCGATCATACGAAAGAACAACTTGATTATGTGAGTTTTGTTGAAGTTTGATAACGGTTCTAATACACACTTCTCTTCAGGTTCTCGACATGGTCGATGAAGTTGGAGACGAAACAAATACTAAATATGGAAAACGCGAATTTCAGGGCGAAATTATAGAATATTAATAGTTTTTGTTTTTCTTTGTACGGCTACTTGTTATGATTTCTGCGAAAGTTTTATTAGGTATCTGAAACCTTGACTGGATACTCTTGCCAAATATGTTACGTTGCGATGCTTATCGTTCATATTACTGTTTGAAACAGCTATACTCATAATTTTTCTTTGTCAAAATATCAAATATACATAAATATATATATATATATATATACATATAGTTATATGATTTTATTCAAGCATTAGAAATTTGTTGAGAGATTTTCTTCTGCACACAAAAAAAATATTTTCGAATCCCGTTCATTTTTTCCTGCCGATTATAGTCGCTTTATGCATAAAAGGGAAAACCTGTAAAGAAATCCGGACTACAAACGATCTTACAATGTTCTGTCTTACTTGGAATGCGGAACCATTAGTACATGGCTCACCGTCAATGGCAAAATATCCGGATTTAGTTTGTGGCTCTACCCGCACAGCTTTCACTGGTATAATCTAAAATGAGGATGACTTCACTAACGAATGTAACTTTTATATCACTTGTAGGCAAGGATACAGCAAATGAATGCAATTGTTCATCCTAATAAACAAATCTGCTACGTGGAATCTCGACTTGATAGTGTTCCAGTCGAGTAATGTCAAGTAAATGACCTCCTTATCCAGTTGTGCCGATGGTAGATACGGCAAATCAGAACCTGTACGCCAGATGTTTGTTTTCAATAGTTGTTATACCTAAGTGAGAAGTCGCAGTCACATTCACCATTGCCCAACAACCATCAACTGTCTCCCATTCTGGACCTAGTGGTTCACCTAATTTTGGGAAATTGTTTTTATGCCCTTCTAATGCCTCATCAATATTAGTGAATCCTTGGAGACAGGGCTCATCGAGCAATTTATCTGCATTAGCCTGAAAATAGCCATGTTATAAGGTTTTTACTACTGATAACCTCTTTGACTGCGTCAAAAGCAAAATGATGTTCTCCGAAGCGAGATCGGTCGACATCATAAGAAAGAGTTGATTTACGAGAGGTTTCTTTGTCATTTACCGGCACATATGACACTCTGGCGTTATATTTAGCTACGGATGGGAGTTCTAAAAGAATTTAATGCTTTTTGAGTATATTAGACAAGTTTACGAAGAATTCGGAGAACGGCTTCGATATGTAACCTTGCCATACCAGCCCATCGAAACCTCTCACTGCCAATATCTGAAAGATGGACACTAGCGTTGAAACTTATGATAACCAACCTATATCCGCTATCAACCCCCATGTAGCTGTCATGAACATAGCTTTTAAGCCATCATTCTCGGTCTCAACAGTGTAAAGAGGTAAGTTTATGAATCTGGAGCAGACAAAATTCGGAATAACGGTGATGGCAAACCGTACATAGGATGAACAAGCATATTGACACACTCTGTGATAAACACATCTCGTGCAGAAAAGGGTTCACTGAAAACAAACGTACATCAACTTTTTTCATTTACATTTTTGTTTTCATAGTCAAATTTCCGATAGAGAAGCACAAACTTGCATGCAAAAAGGATTGATGCTGCTAATCCATTGCTAGTACCGCCGGGAATGTGGCAGATAGGTATTTTCAGAGCTCTTTCTCTGTCCTTCCTCAGAAGAAGCCCACAAATAACCTATTAAACAGTTACACTATTTTTCTCTGTTAAATACAAACCTCAGAAATGAGGCCGTCTCCACTATTAACTGCTATAGCGTCGTAATCATCTATTTTCAAATTTTGAGCTATTTCGCTTCCGTGTCCTGGCCTTTCTGAGAATCGAAGAATGTTTAGGACGAGAAGTATTTTGTAAGTTGTTTATCAGTACAGATATAGATAGCTAGGAGCCAGCAGTGCCAAGTACTTTGGATGATAATACTTATCACTTTTTTGGTACGAACGAACTCATAATTTTGAACAAAATGTGTACGGATAGATACCTGTCATAATTAAATCAAACTCTAAATGAGCTTCTTCAAGAACATGATTTCCATATTTGCTCCACAATAGAAGAGCTTTTTTCTGTCCACTAAACGGGTTAGTAATTATTAGAACCTTATTATTAGGTTTGCTTTTGAGCAGATGTGCTATAATACGTGAAATAGCGACTATTGAAGGTAATTAGTAACTTACGAGGTTTAGGTCTAGCAATGCGCTTTCTAATTTCATTATGGAGCTTCTCGCACACTTCGACATCATTAAAATTAAAAATAATCTCATTTCGTACACGTTTCCCGCTTGTGATCGGATAAGCCGTGATTACAAGTTGCGCTGTTGGTTCTGAAATGATTAATTAGCTATCAAAATCAAACGTGTGTGTTCTATTCGTTTTCATACTGATTGTATGCTAATGAGCTGTGCGCTACATAATACATTTCATTTTTCAAACATTGGATGCAATGAGCGGTTGTTTATCGATTAAATTGAAAAGCAAACTAACTTTCGATTAAATCACATCCTATGATATCAGTCAGTTTTATAATAGTGTTTTTACAGAAAACTTTTCCTTTACTTATACGGAAAGCATAATCCATTCGGCAATTCTGGAGAGAAAAAAGTTTGAAGAAATAGAAGCAGAGCGGGTACAATGTATTTGCAAAACAATATGAGCGATGAGAGACAAGTTATTTTTTGAAATGTGGTTTATTCTATTGGTCGATGACATCATTAAGGTCAAAGAGCTTCCATGGTATATTGAACAACGAATGCCTGATGATAGGATAGTATGAGAGAATCAGATTCCAGATAAGGAAAGAAAGATGAGCAATCGATATCATGATCAAACGAATGACCTTCCAGGCGAGAAGTTTGAGGATCAGGCAAGTCAGTTGGCAAAAGGCGACAGTTTATTAGTAGAAAAAAGGTAATAAAGTATGTTTCGACAGTGTACACTGATTGACGAAAACGAAGGTTTGTTCGCCAATACAAGGTTGATAGGTTTCGTGTGAAGAAGAAGATATTCTAGTAAAATAAGAAATCTTTTTCTAATCGTTGCCAACAAGTGAATAGGAAGAGGAAACACATGGAGACGGCAGACGGAATGAGATCACAAAGAAATACTGAAAGAAGAGGGAGAATGGGAGAAAGATAAGCGAAACAAGAGAGACTATAGTATAAACTGAGAATGAGAGATCGGCAGGTGAGCATGAGAAAATCATTACGAAACGTAAATATGAATTGTATGAGGACATGCATGAATTTATTTTGAATCAGGCTTGCCTAATCTAATTGGAAGCAATTTTGTGAAATTAGCACTCTGCTCTGTCTGCTCAGAAGGTATTTCCTTATCAACAAAATTGCGCGAATCTCGATAATACAAAGAAGGAGGTGAATACAATGATAAGTTTAGAAAATTTATCTCAAACTTTCATCTGGAATTGGAGCATTATCAATGGGGTTTATGGAAAAACAACAACAAGTAACGTTCGATTTGAGTAAATCAAAACTTTGATGTTGCAGATGAGTACCTGGTCAGTGAAACAAGTTTTTCTCGATATGAGACATTCGTTTCAAGATCATTATAAGGCATAAGAATAGGTAATTACAAAGAATCATTGTGTGTTAGTCTCAATCATCGAAGTTACTGTCTGCTGTTGCTTTTTGAAAGAGGAATCATACCCATTCCGATGAATGGGATAGTTTTAAAGTGCGTCTGTTGAGTATCTACTACCTTTCTCGTTATTAATTCAATGATTATAGAGGTTGTGTCATGCGAACAGAATAAAAGGAGAACAGAGCATCGAAAAATGGATGCCCCTCACCAGTCCTCAACTTATTTTGATCGTCGGCCAAAGATCTTTTGACCATCTGCGTATGAAGTGTGTGTGAGCTTCTTATCATAGTCCACCGCAGGACCTATCATATTAAGGCCGGCTTATCAATATTTTGATTCTTCTCTACCATTTTGTTCTTACCTTGCTTTTATCCCCAATAGTTTTTTGAACCACGTTTTCCCTACGAACAATTGATTCGAGAGGTTAAATATACCATTAACCTTCTGGATGAATTTCATCCATTCATCGGTGGTGGTTCTTAGCAATACTATCGTTGTTTCTCATTAAGCCTCACGTTTGAAGTGTAGCATAACCCTTAGATGTTTGATTCTGACCGGAACTCAGAAAATACTAACTTTCGCTCTGTTTTGGTTGAGGGTTATCATCTCATCACCTGTTTTCTAACTGATAATCAAAAAAACATGGGTTTTATTTGAGTAAAAAAAAACTCTTTCACTCATATCCAATACTTCTCACTTCGAAAATCTTTCAGATTCCGGCAATGGATCACATAGCTGTTCACAAGGATGATGAAACCAATATAATACGAGTGGGTAATTTAATAATTTTATAAAAGTTCGTATTGATTAGATTTTTGGGAAGAAGCTTCCTTGAATGCAACCGGTTCTTACTGTTCTTTCTGAAAATATGACGCTGAAATTAGCATGCGGCTATATTGAGCTCTGCGCGCGCTTATCTTTTTTTCTCAAAATCGAACAATGATCGAAACGTTTGAGAAAGGTTACAGGGCTTGACACCAGATGATTTAAATGACAGACCCAGAACAGTCAGTGCTACAAGCATCACTCGATATGAAAATTTGGATGCTGATAAAGTCTTGAATGCTTATGGAAAATATGGGAAATATCAGGTACAACATGATTGATCAGGCTGAGCTATTTTTTGAACTATCAAGATGAGAGCCTACATAATTACAAGCAGTGTTCATCTACTTTTCGCAACAAATATGATGATAATGCCTTTCATTACTGAAAAGGCCCATTTCTCATGTGCCATAAATGAGCCTGAAAACAGCAATTGGGTAAACTCTCATAGAATATAACGTCTCTAATCACGCATTTCAGGTATACACAGTAGTGGACAGCTGTAACATTCTCGACAGTAATAATTGGACAATTGGATGTACTAATATACCCAATGCCAGGTAAGCCGATACATTTTCATCTTCGAATATGGTATGTCTAGTTATAAGTACGATGAAAGCAGCAAGGCGTCAATAGCATCTTCGTTTGATCTTGTGTGCGATGATTATTCTATGGTAGAACATGGTTCTTCTGCTTTTCTGTTAGGTGTGTTTGTATACGTTTGGAGTAAGAGAATGTATGTGTCAGGTGGAATGATTAGTGGTCCAATCATTACTCAATTGTCGGATATATACGGAAGAAAAATTACATTTGTTGCACCATTACTTGTGGCGTTCATTACGAACATGCTATGTTGTTTGTCATACAACTTTCCAATGTTCTTAATCTTACGCTTTATCGCCGGAATTGCAACTACAGTTTGTTTTCTCTTTCCAATTCTTCTAATCGTCTTTCGTTTGCAGAGTTACTCTCTTACCGCTTCCGTGTTATGTATGGAGTCAGTTTCAACGAAATTCCGATCTATCCTTCCTCTGTTAGGGAATTTCGCATGGGTTTTGGGGTGAGGGAAACATTGCTTTGAGTTAGTAGAAGTATTTTTGTGTTTAAGTTATATTTTGGCGGGATGCATCGCTATACTAGACGTAAATTGGAGAGTTATGTACTTCATTGCATCCATTCCTGCCATTTTTGTTATTCCAATGGCTTGGTATGTGGTTTCAACCGAAGTATCAACGTCCTCATATGAACGTTACAGGAAATGCCCTGAATCTTTAAACTGGCTGATCACTAAAAACAAGACAAAGGCTGTTCGCAGATATATTCATGCTTCAACCAGGTTTAATGGAAGAGCTCTAGTTCTCGATGATTGTAAATCTGCTAATGTCAATGTTTCTGAAGTGGTAAGCGTTCAATCTAATTTCTCTAAACTATCGCCTCTGCCTTTAGAAAATAAGAACTTTCATGGATATTCTTAGTCACTCTGCACTCACCATCACCTTGATTTTCAATTGTTATATCTTGTAAGCTTCCACTTGCTTCTCATTGAGTTTCTTCTCCTTTTTAGCATTGTTATGAATGGCACTTATTGGGCTCTCTCCCTCTATTCTGTCGACTTGAGTGAAAACAAGAGACTTGGCTTCTTCCTTTCTGGAGTTGTTGAGATACCAGCAGCTGTCTTGGCGTCATACCTAATGGTTGGCAAGAAACATGTGAACTAATGAGGTTGAGCAATTTTTCAGATTTTCTTCAAAAGGAAGACAGTTGCTATTGGAGCTTTGCTATTGACTTCTGTTTGCATGTTCGTTATGGTTTTCATACCAGGTTATCGTTAATTCTGCTTCGTTCTATTACCTTAACACAGTTCCTTCCCAATTTGCAATTATTCTTCCCCTTGTCGCAAAAGGATTGAACACCATAATCTGGTCTGTTCACCCATTATTGGCCGGAGAAGCTGCACCCACTTCCGTAAGAAATGTGTATAGCGGTATAACATCTTTTGTGGGGGATGTTGGAGGAGTTGCTGCCCCATATTTAAAAAGGCTTGTTAGTATACTCAGTCTGAGGTTTCATTATACATGAATATTTAGGAAACGGTAAATATGAATGCACCAACTCTTCTGATTGCCATCATGTCTGCATTTGCTGGTGCTTTCGTCCTAGTACTTCCCGAAACCAAAGACAAACCTTTGCCTGAAGATCTTGGTTTGTTCTGGTATGCTGTTCTGTGTAACCCTGTTTCAGACTCATTCGACGAGGGACCAGTGATTCAAAGAATAATCAGTCTGTTTTGTAGAGATAGTAGAAAAAACAATCTGTCGGAGGTTTGACGTTAACTTCATTCTTCAATAGTCAAATATCTATTTTAGAAAGCTCCAATGATCATCGTGAAAAGTGAAGAGCAAGCTTAATTTCATAATGAAGAATCTCGATATGTGATAATTATACTTACATGCAATAAAATCAATACTAAGTTCAAGGTTCGAAGAGATAGTAGGAACAGGACGATCAGGAGCAGCGAGAACATGTTGAAGCATTTACTTACGATATGATCGTTTGGATTTCAAGAAAAATAAATCAAACTCTCCACTACTTTCTTTTTGTGTTTTGTCGATGGCAGAACTAGATTCCATCGTCGAAAGCAAAGATGCAGTAGGTGACAGAGTGACTTGTGTCAGGTCATCCGAAAGTTCGTTCTTGACTAAGTTGAAGTTGAGTTTCCATTTTTTTTGCCACCTACGGATGTATTTTGATCTTTCAACTCTCCTCTCTTTCTAGAAGTTTTCCAATAATTGGAGAAGGCATAGCTTTATAGATACCTCGAACATTGCGTATTGAAAGAGTGAACTCAACAATGAGAGAAGAGCAGAAATTAAAAGAAATGTCGAGAAATACTGAAATCTATGTAGTTTTATGCAGCGATATGAGACGAAACTCACACTCGCAAACCTTTTGTGTTTTGCTGGTATTTCAGAGGAACAGGGACTTATGCATGTTTCGCTCGGACAGACAGAAACATTCTGCTCGTCAAGAAGAAGAAACTATAGAAAAAAAAGAGTTGAAACTTACGACGCTCTCGTTCCATCCACAGCAACAATAGAATTTGTATAAGTCCCAGACGGTCGATTCATTTGTTGCGGCAAAATGTTTTTGTTCGAAATTGTCATTGAGATGGTATTGTTGTTCATTGGAAGCCAAGTAAAACCCTAGGCGGAATACATTCGCAGTTCTAGGGTTGATTACCAGATATTAAGAATGGAATTATTATAAGTAATTGAGTGTAATTAGATATTGAAACGAATTTCTTTTTAAAGAAATTGAACTGCAACAGTGCATGAAAATTGGAAAGCTTGTGATGAGAAATCACCGGTAGGTAGAAACACATTGAAATGGAAAAAATAGAAACAAACGAGACGAAGGAGCAGACAGATAATCCAGTATAAAAAAAAAGAAATTCCGGCTGATTGTCGTATTGAGGTAAGTCGTCTCTTAAGCTCAATGCTATACTTCTTTCGGCAACTGAAATAGATTATAGTGAGAATATGCAAATGAACCAGCTGATGAACCCAAGAAAAGTGAACAGCATTGAAAAACAGTGAGGGCTTTGAGAGCAACCAGTCCATACCTCATCATAGAGTTAAATAAGAGTACAAACATTTTGTCGTAATTCAACGTGGAATTCCAAGAAGTGTTACGTCATGAAGCCACATCATGAGAAAAAAAGACCGACCTTTGATTGATGTTTCTCTGAGTAGAAGAAAAGGAACTTTGAGGTGTTTGTTTGCCCTGAAATCACAGTCGTAAGTCTCTTCTGCTCCCCCAACTGGTTTCGTTCCGCCGTCTAATGTTTCATTTAATCGTTTCGCCATAAGTTTATTCTCTTTAGTGCACATGAAGTGTCATGTTTTCTTCTTTCTTCTACTGATAACATCATCTGAATCACTGCGATGTTTGGATGACCAGAAAGGAACTGTTGACTGTGATGGATTTTGCTTCAAAACAGCCATAGTTCAACAAGGCTCTCCAGGTTCCTATATTCTTCATGGTGATTATTTACTTCATTTCAGTGTCCATACATGCCATTCATCGCGAGTGCTTCTCGCATAATGAAGATCAGATAGTGGGATGTACAAGAAGCTCAGATGAAATCGTACGGCGACGTCCGGGTCCTAACATTATCACTTGTCTTTGTGATTCCGATCTTTGCAATTTCTGAACTATCTGGCATTTGATAGTACCGCTTCGAATCCATAAAAACATTTCCGTTTTCTTTCCGAAAGTTGTCTTTGAAATTCGGCTAGGAAGTTCGTGGGTGATGGGAATGACGTGCAAGCGAGTCAAATTTCGTATTTTGTGCTTTTTGAAAGGTTAGAAAACAAATAAACAAAAGCAAAACAGCATAAAAGACGTTTTAAACGACCGCTCCTTGGTTCATTTCACATCTCGATGCTTCATCTCCTTCTTATTCTCTGTGTTATATCATATCCGTGTTTGGCCTTCGTTGCCAACTCTCGCTCAGTAAGTTGATGTTAGCTATGATGATTCTTCATTTGAACATGTCCGATTCCAGAACAGTTACGGTGATGTACAAGATTGGGTAAATCAGATAGTTCGAAGAGAATCTTATTCTGGTGCTCGTCAAAACTTAAAAAACAATCAATTGCCTTGTGAACTCTCTTGTTTAACCTTCCGTCAATGCTTGAACAATTTGAAAAACCTATTATGTGTTAAGCCTTTGTACTGTATTTGTTAAAAAAAAGTTTTTTTTATATTCGGCTCAAACTGACTGGTTTTTTTCCCAATTTTTTACTTTCCAATCGATATGCGTTCCTCCTCAGATTTTGAACACACTGACAGAGAAGAAGCATGTATATGATCAACCGATCTTCTTGCATTCAAAAACGAAAATAGATATTGACGCTGTGTCAAAAGAAGGAGAGCACGTGTAGTATATTAACATATTATGAATCAATCGATAAGCATGTGTTGCAGTCAAGATGATGTTCAAAGCGTAGAAGGCTTTGTGAATAGAATAAATAAAACAAGAGTATGTGGAACGGGCATTAATCGAACAATTCCAGAATAGCAGAGGCATTAATTAAAATAAATAAGTATGTTATCATTCATCCTAAATAACAATAAAAGATATTTTTAGACAAATCCATGCTATCAAGTAATCCGCTTTGAATAAAGAAATGGAATTGTAAAGGTTCCTTGACCTTCCTCGTATTCTGCGTCTTCTTCATCAATTGCGTTTCTTTCTCTTCCTTCAGGCTACTTCATCGTCAAAATACTATTTTCATGTGTCTAAGGCATTAGCTATCAGATATAGAAGTTTGTGAGGAGAATCATCAATCTCTTCCTCAGCAGTCTGTAACGAGACAGGCACGAGAGACAAAAAAGATTCATCGTCATCCCAATGCCTTCTTTTCCTTCTTCATCTCCTTCTACATCATCATAATCACCATCACGACCATCGTCGTAATCATCATCATCATCATCATCATCATCATCATCATCATCATCATCATCATCATCATCATCATCATCAACAACACATCTCCTTCTATCAACAGCAGCAGTCTGCTATGTCACGTCTCTCGAAGCATTTTTTAATCATCTTGTTAAAGAATTTCATATGCTCGTTAATAAGCTTAATCAAATCTGTCTTTGATGTCGTCTCGTTGATGTGCGTCATCAATGAAATTTAAAAATAGAATATTTTTAAATGATTCAGATGAAAAGTAAAAGAGAAGACGAAATAAGATCTACAGTATCAATTGCTTATTATCGATTAGTGAAAAACACCAAATCACCATCGTCGTCGTCTTCATCTTCATCTTCTTCTCCTCCATCTTCATCTTCTTCTTCTCCCTCCACACATCTTGGATTTGTCATCACTTTTTTCTCCTCAGATTCTACTTGAAGATGAAAAAAAGATTGTACGGACTAAGAGCAAAATGTGTCTTCTTCTTCTCTTCATTCTCTCCATTGTCTCTCATCTGTCTTTCACAGACTTCTTGATGAAAAAAAAACTTTTTCCTTCTTTAGTACCGTCGATGACATCTTCCTCCCCTTCTTTCCCTTAACGTTCTCCTCTCACCCATAACAGCTGTCCTTCCTCTTTTCGTTTTAAATCATGACGAGGAGAGTCGAAGAACAATTGTAAGCCTTACTCTTCCATCTCAACCAACCAACCATCTATCTCTATTTATAGCTAAAAATTGTTCCATTTTACATATTTTTGTCAACTTTTCTTCTATTCTTTCTTTTTTTTTGATTGTGGAGTATTATTGAAGAGCTACTCTACCACGACATCATAGTACTGTCAATGACGTAGTTATAAATTACAGCTTGATTACAACCTCTAAACTTGTAACTTTGATGTACGATGAGAACGTTCGCTTCATAAATTTTCCAGCCCCTTTAGACAGTGATGGAACCTTTCAACAGCGTATTTGTATGAAGTCAGTTGTATCCATGAAGAGAAGCTCACAGATGTTGTCTAGGAGCTGTCGTCCCTAACGACGGTGAATGAAGTCGTCTAGAATTCTTTCTTCAGAAGTCTCCTGAATAGTCATTAGACTTCATATTTGACCCCAATATAAGCAGAACATCCTTGTGTCGTCCGAATACATCAAAGCTTGACCTCAGCCGCATTTGCGTTTACATTCTAATTCGACAACTACCATTACCACCTTTCCTTCTTCTTCTGTGCAAACTTCAAAAAAATTCAGCTGAATGCTGAAGCTGAATATACTCTGGAAGTTTTCAAACAACTTTTGCTTATTGATGTTTCTAAGTTTGCAGCTTATCTCTCTAGGCCCGAAGCTTCTCGCGAAGACCGTCGTTCTGACTCCATAAACTCTGTCCAGACTTCGGCCATCTGGATGTCATCTGATAATGCACAAACCCAAATTCTTATATTTCTAACAATTCTTTTTTCTGTTCTGCCTTCTCGTTCATATCCCTCATTTGCTCATTGGCTTCTCTCAGAAGACACGAATACATAAAGCCGACAACTGAGAAAGAATTCGAGGCAGAAGCACATAGAATGACGACGAATAAGCTCTGAGAAAGCGGCGAGCTAGAAGACATCGAGTCTCTTGAATTGACGATGACATGCCACGAGAGAAGGAAAGAGGGAGAGATGCAGAGAAAATGCTTCGGACTTCAGACACGCAGGCAAGAGCCGTGCAATAGTTGGCATTCGCTGTCGTCGAGAAAACTTCAGAAGTTAATTTAGATGAGTGTAGAGCGAAAAGAAATAGAGAGAGGGGATAGAAAAATGGAAAAGAATTGAAGAACCTAGGGTGGCTGGAACGCTCGTTATATTCATCTGTTGTTGTGAGGACATCTGAAAACTTTTGTCGCCGTTCCTTCCCCTCACCTATCGATGAGAAAGAAACGTTACAAACGACTTCGTTGTTCCGTAGCTCATCAAATCTTGTTCAGACTTCAAACAATATCTGCTATCGATGATGCTGCTGCAAACAAGTCAGATTGCTTATACTTTTCGTATCTACTTCCATTTATCTCTTTCAAATTTTCTATCACTTATGCTAGCAACTCTTAACTCGCATGATCATGGATATGTCACATCAAGATGGAATTGAGTGTCTGCACTACACTGTTGGTTATCAAATCTGTTTTCTTGACGACCGTTTGTCCATATATTGTCGTTTTCACTTCTATAATTGGCAATCTCATACAAATTTCTAGACCTTCCTCGTTTTTAACCACACCAATAGAGCGGTAATTCCGATGTTACTATTTCATGGAGTACAATTGTGAATGAGGAAAATTGAAAGAAGCTATTTTGGTATTCATTCAATGCAAACTTCTTGTCATCACTGTCATCACATCTACACGGCGTCTGCAGAATATTCTCCTAGATGCGCCGCGGCGGCGTCGTTTTGTTGATTCGGTCCCAAACCATCTCTCTGCTCTCCCTTCGTCTTGCTGTGTTGGGCTTGACATCCACTGCCTGCACACTCCGTTATTTTCATTTTATTTTTTTTGCATGTCATTCAGACACCAGCGCGCATCTCTTGCATTTGCTTCAAAACTACTTAGACGTCATCATCGTAGAAGAGATGATCCAAGTTTGAAACGACCCAAAGGCCAATCCTGGGTCACAATGGTTGTTAAGGCTTCAATGTGCTGTTGTTGAAAATGCATTCATGAAAACACTTTTCCTCTATTTTTTTGTTTGTATGTGTTAGATATCGAAGGTCTGGAGATCGCATTGTTTCTCTCCAAGTCTTTCCTATCTCTTTCATCGTCATTTTTCCAGACCTTCCACACATCGTCATCTGCCTTCAGAAGATGGTTTGTCCGCTCTTCAGTCACATTATCGCGAATTGCGATCGTAATCTATTGTTGACGACGACGACGTTGCTTCGAAAAGTCGCTCCTTCTTTCTTCAAAATATTCATTTGACCATTTGTCTTTGAATCTTTCCATAACTTTCTATTCTGACTATTTTGCCGTTAGTTCCAAGGTATTATAGTTATCGTCTCTTCCAATGATTTCATTCAAAACATTACTGCCCCTTCATTTTCCCCTCTTTTTCTCTTTTACTTGTTGACGACGGCCATCTACAGCAACGTCTTCTTCAATTCATGGTACCCTGGCCAGCATTGATGTCACTATGTTGCCTCAGAAACAGGAGAGAAACAGCAAATGACAAAGATACAAGAAGAAAGGAAGAAGAATGTGAGATAGATGGAGAAAGCAGATGTCTAGAGTTAAATTTGTAAAAGATGAAATGATGAGAGTTAGAGAAAGAGAGAAAAGATAGATGATCGAAATACAAGAAAGAGAGAGTAAAATGAGAATGGAACGAATGAAAACGCAAGGGTCTGGTCTGATTGTCGTGGACGTTGACGTCGTCGAAGCAATTCATCGCCTTCATCTTCATCACCGTCATCTATCGCCACCACCCTTTTGTGATGTCTCTCAGAAGCGTGAGACATCTGTATTTCTTAATTTCAAACATTTCAGTGAAATTCATCAAGCCGTTCTTCATTCTCATATTATGAACATTCAAATAACTTTATAAGGTTTTGACTGTATCTGAGAGATCTGCATGATATTCCCAGCTTTCTCCACCAGCCTCAATTATTCTCACCATTTATTCTATTTTTTAACCTCTCATTTCATGTTCACGAAAAGCTCTAAACAAACTTATGTGATTTCGCAATTTCTATCATTTTCCTGATAGTTACCCTTACAAACGGTTGATTACTTCTATTCGTTTCTCTTACTCTCTCTTTTCCTCCATCATTACTTCCTCATTTTCATTCGAATCATGGTTTTACTATTCTTCATTATTCTTTTCGCATTCTGTTTCTGTTTCGTTTGAATTGCTTTACTGACTGTTTCATTGACTCGCACATATGGCTATCGTTTCCTCCAACCTTTTTTTTTAAAGTTTGGAATTCGAGAGTATTTGACTTCTAAAGATTGTCAAACGTCAAAACTCATCTGAAGTTACTGTTTGTCCCAAAATGACGATGTCGACCTGAAGGCATGATGATGATCGTTGACCCTACCTACTGTTCGAACGAACAATTCCGATGACAGACTAGACAGCCCTCTCGGTTCGTTGAAATGGCACGTCATCATTTGTTTCGATTGTTTGGATTTCTGAATTTTCTTCGTTCAACGTTCTGCAATTGCATTATAAATAAAAGTTGGTTTCTATGAGAGGCCAACTCTGGTCAGTTGTGGTGAGAGGGATTGAGCACTGGTCATTTCTTACAGAGAGGGATTGAGGATGATGTGGATGCTAAGACTGTGTATGAGCTGCTTCCTGTCTCTCTGGGATTATGCTTGTCATTCTCCCATTTCTCTATTAGATTTGACTTATCCGCTCAGATAAACTATTATTATCATCAGAATATTCCTACCTCCTCCTACTCTTTCTGCCTCTCAATTCCTCTTCACTTTTCTCTTTCTCTCTCTCTCTCTCTCTCTCTATTCTCGATGATATTCGGCCTCTATCTGACTGAAAATACGAAAGGAAGTGAAAAAGAGAAAGAGAGAGGGATCTATCTGCCTGCCTGCTCGACAACCAGATGTGCTGTCGTCACTATTATCGTCGTGGTCTTCGTCGACGTTGACGACGGTGTGGTTGCTGCTATTGGCGCTGTCAGTAAAACCGTCATTAGGGTTGTTGTCGTTCCATAAAAGCGATGGCGAAAGATTCTTTCGTTCTTTATCTCTCTCTCTCTCTCTCTCTCTCTCTCTCTCTCTCTCTCTCTCTCTCTCTCTCTCTCTCTCTCTCTCTCTCTCTCTCTCTCTCTCTTTCTTTCTCTCTCTTTCTCTTTCTAGATGATAGGAAATCAGTGGATGAGAGGGTTTTGATGTGTCAAAGCCTTTTCAATCCTTAGTTTCACTTTCTGTTGGAAGAAAACGAGATTGCAAATGAGAGAGAGAGAGAGAGAGAGAGAGAGAGAGAGAGAGAGAGAGAGAGAGAGAGAGAGAGGAAGAGAGAGAGAGAGAGAGAGAGAGAAAGAGAGAGAGAGAGAAAGTAGAGGAATGCTAAGAGAAGAATGAAAGAAAGAGAAAAAGGAAGAGATGAGCTTCACATAGGAAGAGAAATGACGTCGTAATTATGTGCTCGAAGATGTGCTTCGTTCGTGCTTTGTTCAACTGTCTTCATTGGCTTTTCTTTGTCTTCTTCTACTTTCAACTTCGGCTTAGCAGCTTTTAGTTTCTCTTTCGATTATCTTCTGTTGCTCTCATCGCTATCTTCTGGAAGGCATAGGGTCATAGCAGCTGCCACCATACCGCATCATCTCAGTCGGATTTTAAAAAGAAGAAGATGAAAAAACTTTGGATAAACTGAAGTTGTCCAAGAGAATATGTCTTGTGATGCTTAGCTTACATGACTTATCCACCCAAGGAGCAGATTCTCAGCTTCATTTCACTTGGACAACCGATTGTGCCTTCAAGTCGGACTTAACAACTTTTTTAGACCATAAGTCAAAAAAATGGAAAATTTGTTAGTTTTCCGGGCATACACACATGTACAAAAAGACCTTTAAGCTTATAAATGCCATTCATATCATATACGGCATAAAGCGAATCGGCGATCACCTAGTGTATGTGTGTTAGGTTTTACTGGAAGAGCAGACGGCCTTTGTAGGTCGAGAAGACCACATCCCTCATTTGTTCTGGGAAGCAGATAGACTAGAATCTTTTGGATATGTTATTATAATTCTAAGAAAAATCTGTTGCAGATTAGTTCAGACGGCAAATCAGTTGATGTTTTGAATTTCTGTGAAGCAAGTGTCTGATTAATCTTTTGCTAAGCCGAGCTATCCCGCTTCATTCTCAATAAAATAATTGAAGCTCCAAGTGATAGAAGTCTCTGATGGGTATGCATCTTGAATAGAAGCGTTGAAGAACCTTCGTGTTAGATATCCTCAGGACTTTTGCTTTCTTGCTGCTCTTCTTCATATCAACCTCCTTTTTTAGTTTGCATGAGCCATCATGAGAGTCGTTTGACTGTAAAAATGAATATGTTGTGCTGGCATTGACTATAAAGCTTAGAGGCAAAGCTTCATCCTTCTATCTCCTGGTGCCTCACATGGTCTCTGATCCCAGAATATTTCTCTTCTATTTCATCTCCCCCCTCCCTTTTCTTTTTCAGTTTCTCTCTCTCTCTCTCTCTCTCTCTCTCTCCTTTCCTCTTTCTTTTCTGCTTATTATAAACTATCGACGTGTTAAGAAGCACGGCTTCACCCTCATGCGTTGCTATTGCCACCTGGCCGTCCTATCGACGTCGCAAATTGAGATGTGAAGCCAGAGCACTAAATGTAGGGTGTGTGGCTTCATCTATGCAACTTCCTACAATTTTTACTCGCTCACCTCGCATCAGCCTTGCTCATCACAAGCAGACGTTTGTTGGAGATTGGTAAACTTTGGGTCTAAAGAGAGGGTCAAAAGTCCTTCCTCAAAATTTTCATTCTTCCATTTTTTTCTCTGTCTTGCAATCTTCTCACTTATTTTCTCTCTCTTTCTCTCTCTCTCTTTCTCTCTCTCTCTCCGTCTGCCTCTCCCATTCCTTTTCTTTTCATTTGAAGATCACCTTGTTCTCCTTAGCAACAACTAATCAGCAGAAATGCCACTGTTCTTCCTCACCTTCCGGAGACTCCGGACGATATGTTGCTGCTGTTGCCTATGATCGAACCACTTTACTGCGATGCTTGGCTTTCCTCTGTTGTCTCGTCGGTCTGCTCTCTTTGTGTTGACTGTTGTCCTCTGCGAGACTCGTCTCTCCATTCTATCGTTTTCATCATCATCTTCCATCTCTACCTCAACGACATCATTCGCCATCATTTCCTCAAAGAAAAAAAAAGAAGCGATTTTGGCCTTCAATAATCATCACTTCGTGCTCAGCTTCTTCTTCTGAATTCCGTAATCTCTTAATACATACATTGAATGTGCCTCATTGCAGATAAAAAGTCTACAAACGTCAACTTGTAAGCTCCAGATTCTTGCATTGGTTCATTCGGCTCCAATTCACGTAGTAAGTTGGCTTATCTATTTTATCTATTTTCAACTTCTTCAATCTTTTCATCCTTCTTATTCGAAGGCGAAATCTATTCTCTTTGCCGTTTCTCTTGACGACCACATCTGCATGAAGAGCCATTTTGGCATATTAGTCCATCATCTCAACCAGAAGCGACTCACCTGTTGCTCCTAATGCCATGATTCTCTTGTCTTGCTCTCTCATTCACACTAATGTTATTTCATAATCTGATGACGTTCTGGTCTATATGGTATTCCATACTGTATACACATTTCATCCGACAAAAAGAGATATGAAGAGAAGTAAAGAGAGAGTGAGAGCTATGTTTAAACACACACAGACACACACATTCGTTGCCCAGACTCATCACAGGACATCGTCAACGATTTCTGATATTATCTGCTTTGTGTTCAGCTTCAGATTCTCTATCGTCTATTACTATTGTTATTAATATTATTATTCAATAAGAATGTTGTAGTCATAGCATCACTCCATGTATGATCGTCATCGTCTAACTCATCGTTCATCATCGTCGTCATCGTCATCATCATCGTCATCATCTAGACAGAAGGCAACTTCTTCCCATTTGTTGAACATGGTCGTAGACGACGTCGTTCTCTTCTTCCATGTCATCATTTTATGATCGACAGCCATAAGTGCCCTACACACGCACACATATTTCGTCGTCGTCGTCGACCAGCTGTTGTGTATGTCTGTGTGTATGTGTGTGGCTTTATTGGCGTCGGACGATGTGGAAGAGTCTGACGTCGTCTTCTATCGATTCTTCCTCTCTTCTATCTTCTTCGTTTCTCCTCTCCTTCTTTTTCTTCTTTTCCATCTTCTTCTTCTTCTCATCATCATCCATTTTGCTTATCCCCATCACTGTTCTTCCATTTCTTATTCTAAAACAGCCCGACGCTATCAGAAACTTCGACCTATGAACTGATGGTGTCCTGGAGTCTCATTTGACCCATTGGCATCAGCCTAAGTCCTGCATAGCTAGGTCGGCATTGTTCACTTCAATCTGCTGTCAATTGTTGTATATGATCCGTATCCTCCATATTCTCATTCTCTTTTTAACAACAGTTCATCTTAATCTCTCATCATCACGAACTTCTTTTTCGTTCTGTTCGCATTCATCGTTCCGATGAAGAGCTGAGACTGAAGTCAAGTCAATACATTGGCATCTAAGAGCGATTCTTCTTCTGTTATTTGCCCACGTCGTCGTAGTTATGAGGTAGTCATCGTTCCGGCGACGTCTCCTGCTTGTTTTTACGACAGTCTGTCTGTCAGAGTATTTTTTCTGACTTTTTTCCTGACGAGATAACTATATGTAAGGTAGTTTAGAACTAGATCATAGTTAGTCATAATAGCTTCGTGGATCAACGTTCTAGTTCTTTGAGTTCATACTTTCTTCACCTCTGTTTGATCTCATTCTCATTTTTCACTCTTTCTCTCTCTGTCTACGAGAAAGAGAAGCTATTATGTAATAGGAATGTCCGTGAATTTTTCCTCTTTCCTTTCTTCATCTTCCATGCTCAAGATGCGCCCAGCAGAATATCTTCCCAACACATTCATCTCAGCAGAGAGCAAAAGGCAAGGTTGAAATCACATAACGCGTGTTGATGAATCTTTTTCCAACTGCAAACGAAGAAAATACAGATGAATCAGAGGTATCTGTTTCTGAGTCTGATGATGTGAGTGGTGGATAAAGCTGAATAGAAAAGCATTTATTGGAAACAACTGTTCATACATGCTACGTCTGTTTCGCTGAGTTGCGACGAGGTTGTGGAGATAACGGATGGTGCCACGTCGCCAACTTGTTCGTGGATGGTCGCTATTCAATTTATATTTTTCATTCTAATATATACAGAATAATGGCTTCTGTTTCCTTTTTCGGGGTGAGCCACGTCATCTATGCGCCTCTTCTAGCTAGACGAGTGTTGGATTAGTTGTAGTTCATTCGTGAGAAGACAAGCGAGAGAAAGAGTGAAAGACAAAAAGAGCATGTAAGGATAGAAAAAAGGGGGAAAGGATCAAGCCAAGACGTATTTATCTGTTTGGTTCATTCTTTTAACGTTATCTGAAATGACATTCTGACAATCACATAACATCTTCTGATACCTAAAACGTTCTTCATTCCATTTTTTGTGCAACTTAAATTGATCAACAGATTGCGACGATCGTTCATATCAATTGGACGACTCTTGTTGTTGGAGAGAACTCTGACGACATGCTCACCCTTCCACCCCTCTCCGCATACATGATAACCTTTATCTTTCTTGTTGGTTTAAAAATAATTTTCATCGCTTTTTGCTCCATGTATGATTTGCATATTATTCTCACGTAAAGCTATTGAAGCCACACGTGAAGCTGTGTCCAGTTGTATTCATTCATTTTCTCATTGTCACACAGAGAGGTTGCTTCAGTTTTCTTTTTTGCCTTGTTGATAACTTCGTTAGAAAGGTTCAGATGCTTGTCGCAAATCTGAATTTGCTCTCAAAGATATACAAGACTCCCTCGGGGATGAGAGGCACAGAATGCTCTTTAGATTTCTTTGAAGCTCCATGTTCTGCGATGTCGTGAAAAACGTCGTCTGAATGACTGACTGACGGACTACTTTCTAGTATGATGCCAGTTTCGTTGTTGGACGCCATCCAGTCTAACCATCTGAATGATGGACAGGACGGCAGCTTTTTCTGCATTCTCACCATCATCTCCTTTCATTCATTTTTTCATCTTCTTCTTCTTCTTCTTCTTCTTCATCTTCATCGTTCCTTGCAAACATAAGATGCTTTTCCTTCCTTTGACGCCTGGTCTTCAATGCATAACTGATTCAGCAGTAAGCGTCATCTTCTTATCATGCAATGCTTATACCCCCTTCTCTCGCTATCGCCTCTTCATACTTTACACTTCACTTTCCTGAATCGCTTCACGCATTCAACTCCAATGCTTCTCCCAACACATCAATTCCTCTTATTTCCTCTCCATTTATTCACCTGTTTCATGTAGTGGGAGTTAGATACGCAGCAACATCGCTTCATGATCCCTCTTCATCGAAGAATTTATGCAGCTCATCAATGCCTTTTTAATCTCATTGTCCACAACTCTATGATCTCATATGTTAAAATACTGTTTTGCTGTCATTCAACAGTACTGTCATTTTGCAAAGAATTCAGAAGCATCTGTGAATTTTCCTGGCATTTTTGTCGTCGACCACACGTCATTTCAATCTTGCGTATCGCACTCAACTGCCTGTCATCAACTGTCGACAAAATCTTTTGCGACAGTCTTCAGAATCTGATCAGGACATCGCGCTCACATAGCAACATTTGCTTCGTCCACAAAAGTCGTTGTTCGCCTGTTGTCATCTGTAATCATTCCTCCCCCCCCCCTTCTTTTTTCTCTCTTCATCTACTTCTTTAAGAATCGATAACAGTTCATTGGTGTTTCCTCTATCTAAATCCCATTTTTGCGCTTTCCTGTCTTTCACTGTTTATGGGTGTGTGTGTGTGTGTGTGTGTGTGTGTGTGTGTGTGTGTGTGTGTGTGTGTGTCTTCATAATTAGAATAATAATTATTCTTCTGCATCGTCATGATCGTCTCGTTCATCCACATCATCATCATCATCATTTTCTTCTTCTTCTTTTTCTTCTTCAAGCTATTATCATCTCACTCATACGAACGTCTATCATCATATCCATATAGAGATATTCTACCTATAAAGCCATCTCCATGACGATGATGAAAGGCTTCAAATTCAATATTTCGCTATATATATATATATATATATATATATATATATATATATATATATATATATATATATATATATATATATATATTCTCATCTACAATATCATTTTCATTCCTTTATGAATGAAGCCTTGTGATGAAGTCGGAAGTAACTTTGCTTCAGAAATAAAAAACGTTCCATTAGATAAAACCATTCCATTTACAATCTTCTTCATTGAAGTTAAGAAAAAACATTTTCCCATAATTTTCTTCAAGCATCTTCTTGCTTAACATCATCCGTTTGGTCTCCGAATCTATGTGTTGCTGCTGCTTCGACCAAAATATGAGATGCTCATTCCTCTTTTCCTCTGGCTGTTGTCCTTCTATTCTCTGCGTGTCGCATCATACCCGTCAGGCTTTCTTCTTCTTCTCTTCTGTGAAGCATTTTGTTTCTTCATGTGTCAGGCACTCCATGGCTATTCCACATTAATCACAACTCTCTCGTCTATGCTTCATCTTCCCGAATATCTTTTTTCTTGCTCAACACCCACTGGCTTCTCCTGAGTACTCTGGGAATCATCAGTTCCTTGTCTTCCAGCATTCGTTGATAAAGAGACACATTGGTGACAAACTTGGGATGAGTAGTGTCACGTGTGCAGTTGCTCAGAATAACGGAATAATTTTACCAATCAAGATTCTGCGTTCATGTTCCGGGGGTAACTTGCCTGTGTGAAACCTCTAGTGTGTCCTAACCTGTCGTCACTTAGAAGACGCGAACATTGAAGTTCTGAATGAGCTCACATCCTATAGATGGTTTTGTTATCTCAACAACCTTTCGTAATCAATTATGAGACAGAAAATTTGCATTTTCATCTAATTCCAAAAGCAATACTCGACGAAGCTGCCTGATTCATAGAAGGTATCTTTTGCTCGCGTGTCCTATCATCGGCTTCTTATACAACTTCCCGGTGTCTCTTCCACTTTCATTTTCCTTCTCTTTCTTTGTATCATTTTCTCTCTCTTCTTTCTATCAATCAGAAAGTGATTGAACTGAAGAGTTTTGACATCAATTCAGTGCTTTTCAGCTTCATATCTTGGAGGGAAGCTTCCTCATTATCTCATTAAGAATCCATTTCATTCTTTATTTGACTTCAATAGTTCACAAGAGAGAAGCAAGAGAGTATCTGAATACGTTGAAACACGTTCACTGGTCTGTATGTGTAGCCTGTGTGAATGTTATCGTCAAGTTTTGACTGAATCACCTTGTGAGAGTTTCCGATGAAATTCCTTTTCTCTGTTTTTGAATTTGAGGAAAGGAACATAACCGTTTTTAATTTGTCAGAACTTTTGAGACGATTGATGCCATCGTATAGTTGAGGATATACGGAAATCACTTTTGCATGAACTTCATCGTCCTTGATGCTACTGAATTCTTCATTGATTGGCTTATGCCTTCAATAGTCAGCAAAATAGTAATGCGAATTGTACACGTCATCTGAGCTGATGACGATTGTATACATCTGAAGCATGGTTCCTCTAAAGTCTTTCTTCAATTGTTAAGTCTATCTATTTGTATGTTAAGACTATCTGTCGAATCATTTATATATCTTTAAGCTTCTGACTTCTGGTCCTGACGACGTCGAATGATGCGAGTCAGGCTGTAATAGATGACGGCGGCTCGACGTTGATATTCTCTCATCATCTTCTTATGTCTTACTCTCTTCGATCTTCCCTATATCTTCAAAGCTTTTTCTTCCGTCCATCTTGCTCTTCAACAGGGCTGGAGCGAAGAACTCTTCTCATCTGAACAACTGTTCTTGGGGGCCATCTCGTGCAATTGTCTGTTCAGTCTTTCATTCGCATTTATCTGCTTCTAAGATTGCTCGAACAAACTTCACGACTTCAGCTTTTACGTGATAACGGTATGTTTATCAAGAACATTCACATTATCAGTCAATTATTCCTTTAATTCAATCTGTTTTACTAAACTGCTGTCTTCTAATCGCTCACTCTCTTTGTTGATTCCAACGCACAAAATCAGAATACGTCTTTCAATATGCGTTTTGTCATCAAAACTCATTTCTTTGCGCCTCCACACCTAGTATCTGCGTCCTCTGATGATAAGACGAATCAACTAGGGCGTCTCATGACTCCAGAATCAGGCCAAAGGTGCTTGTGCAGCAACTGCTGTCTTACAGAGCAGAGAGCATCTAACCCTTGTCGTCAGTTAGTTCTTCTGTCTGTCCATCTCATAAAACTACAAGCTATTTTCAATTCTTATATTCTCTCAATCTGACGACCAATTCAAAGTGTCTCCCCCTCTTTCTTTTTTCTTTTTTTTTTCTCTTCTATTACTCTCTATCTTTCCATCACAGTCTATATTTGCTCTGCATTCACACAGAAGTTTCTGCCTTACATGCAATGTTATCAGTTCTCAACTCTGAATCACATCTGAAACCATTCCGCTTCAGCTCATACATCTACGAGGACGTTTTCGTTGACGCCAGACTGTTTTTATTCCATCCTAACAATGCTTCATGTAAAGCCATTAAACTTTTGGAAATTTATGATTTAAAACGCATTCATATTGGATGCTCTGTTCCTCTCTTTCGTCCTGTTCAACTTCACCTCTTCCTCATTTCATAGATGGGAAAGTGAATTTCGATCATCGAGCCGTGTGATAATCATGCCATCCTTGATGTGTTCCGTTCAATATCATGCATCTTCACAGATATTTCATAACTTGCATGCATCTACACTAGATACCAATGACTACCTATCAATCTCATTGAGCGTTCACTCCAAAACCATTTATGACTTAACAGACCTCTTGTTCATTTGTTTTTACTGACCGATTGTTTGCTACAAACAGTTATCCCTTTTACCCATCTTGAATTGGATTGCTTTTCCTCATTCAAAGACAAAGCATATTCAAAATCCATAATCTTCATGTGATAGCTGCGAAATGTAATGATCAACGTTGAAGTTATTCAGATTCTCAGAAAGAAATCTGACCGTCTTCATCTTCACATTGTCAGAAGAACCAGTTCTAAGAATGTTCATGGTTTTAGTCTCCTTTGCTGATCCGCGTTCAAATTCATCTATTCATCCGTCGTTCTTTCCCGTCGACAATCGAATTCCGTTCAACAGCATTCGTCCATATTCTGTATCATAGTGCCCATGGACAGTTAGTCGTCATCATCTTCGTCTTCATCGTCACCTTCACTTCTTCTTCTTCTTCTTCTTCTTCTCCTTCTTCTTCTTCTTCTTCTTCTTCTTCTTCTTTTTCTTTTTCTTCTTCTTCTTCTTCTTCTTCTTCTTCTTCTTCTTCTTCTTCTTCTTCTTCTTCTTATTCTTCTCCTTCTTCCATATTCTTCTTCGCTTGCCCCCAATCATTCATAAATTCCTTGTTCTATGTAGACGTCAGTGTTCTTTTCCATCCTTCATCTTTCATATAACTTCCTGATCATAGCTGTTGACTACTTCATCTTTTTGTGTTATTTAGGAGATTTTGGCTAACCATATAGAGCCATTGATATCATCGAGTTTCTACGTACAAGTACGTAAACACGTTACTTTTCCTGATAAGTCGAGAATTCAACAAACTTCTTCTCAGTATCTTCTATTTCTCTTCTGATGAGAAGTATGTTGAGTTCTCGAATATTATTTGTTGTCTTTTATCCGAATTAGCATAACGTTCGAAGTTTCCATTTATGAAAGATCTTCTCATCTTACTCTTCATCTTGATGTAGTATTGGGCATAGTAACTTAATCGCTTAAGAAGAGCATTGAAGCTCTCACTTAAGGTTTTATAATCGAAATTTGTTTCAATTTCTAATTGAAGTTCGCTTTCTTCTTTCATCGTTATCACTTATATTCGCCACATCTCTTCTCAAAACAATTATTTCATCGTCACAGTTTTTCAGGTGAATGTGCTGAATGTACCCACCCGAACTGATGCAATCAAGAGGGCAGATGATCGTAAAACAAATTTTGGGAGGATCGACTTCTGCTTTAGGACAGGTATAACATATATATTATGCATTAACATTTTATATTGTTTTTTGATAGATTTCTAAAAACTGTGGCATCGAGGATATAGCAGCTCGCCTACAAAAGCAACAAAACGTTGTATCAAACGGGGTTCGCGCTTGCCAGTAGAGTGACTCAATCAAGTTTCATATTTCTAGTCATCAGAAAACATGAACACAGTACTTGCGGATGAACCTAGTGATCCAGGCTCGATCTATAATAATACGCCGCTCATGACATTAATTTGTGATGATTGTGGACTAGAAAAAAATAGCTCGGAAGAAATGGAGGTTAGCTCATCGATATAAATGCCTATTTGTACTGCAACGCTTTAACAGGTCCATATTAAGACAGAACATCTTCGTTGGCTACCGTTCCAATGTCCAATCTGTCTATGTGAACGAGCATCTGATGCTCAAATGCGTGAGCATGTTCACGTTATGCACAGAAAAGTTATGCACAAGGTATAGAAAAGATTTTTATTGATCTTATAACCCTTATTTAGTTTATTTACGCGGATAACATTACTGCGAAACGAGAACTTCAAAACCTTATGGATCGTTCGTTGAGTAATGCTATAACACGCAAAAAAGCTGAATCAGCGAAAGATAAGAGAAATAGTATGTCTAATGGCTCTTTAACGCAGTTGGACAATATGAGGAACTCATTCATTATGGATGAGGTTTGTACGCTTAATCTCTTTTGTCTCTCACACGTTTTGTCACAGAACTTCAAAAACCCCAAGTTTGACCTATCTGAGTCTCCGCCAGCTGAGCCTATGCCTGGTACAGTATCTGAAGGTCGCAAACGTCCTCATGTCGAAATCACGGAAGGATCATCTAGTACTGATGCTTTGTTAGCTTGCATCAGCAGAGCAGCAACTGCAGCTGGAGCATTTATTGATGGAGAAGGTATGGTGTTAATGCTTTTACCTATGACATAACTTCAATATTGAAAAAATGAATCTTCGGTTTTTCTGTATATCACTATACAACCGTGTCACATTCGTTTGAGATTATGAATGCTACGACTGGGCGCTTGGCCGGCTGACGCCCCCCGGTTCATTCGAACTTATGCTAATTGTGAAACGCGGTTGTATTTGATTGCGTCTCCTGTCATCAACATTATTCAACTTATTATTTTTCAAATTTTGTCTTTACAGTGCTGGACGAAGAAAATCCATTGACTTCCCTTTTCACTAGCAAAAAGCTGAAAGCGGATATTGACCAGTTAATAGAAAATAGTTCTCATAATGAAACTGAGCTTGAAGGATATGGAGATGAAAATGTGCTTGAAGCATTGAATCCACTGTAAGTGCTTTAATTCGTTGTCCGTATTATTCTTTTCGTGCTAGGTCTGTCCTGGATGATGTGGCAGCATTGTTTGGCCAAACGGACGGAAGAATTGAGGAAGCAGCAGTTGAGAAACGTTCAAATAGTGCGAAATCAAGCCAGTAAGTTTTTTTCAAGGTTACCAATCATCTGATTTCCTCCACCAGAGTTAGCAAGAAACGTGTATTAGGAGAATGTAGTAAATGTAACAAGCCTGTTACAGCTGGCGCTCGACAGATGCATATGTTTTTCCATTTGGCCAAAGATCATGGAGTATGTCTCTTATTTCAGTTTTTTATTCATAAACCATTCAAGACGTATCGTTTCCGGTGTAAGTTTGAGGGCTGTCAAGTTGAACACTACCGGAAAGATCAAATGGAGAATCACCAGTCGAAAGTCCATGGCAAGATTGATCCAGACATGATGGAGGACCGTTCGTTAGAACTCTTCCAACGATGTCAGGTAATCGTTTTTTCTTTCGAAATCCACCCCTTTGTGACTGACTGACTGACTGACCTGACTGATGCCGATGATTCCCGCTTTTATTGAAAGTCGTTTTTGCTTGTTCTGCTCTATGTTTGGCATCCAACATTTGAAACGTCCAATGATTTTTTCATGAACTACGCGTGCTATCGAATTTGAAAAGTTTCTGACCAAGTTTGCGAACTTACTGAAAAATAATGCATAAAAGCTGTTTTTGGAAGACCGACCAAAAGATCAGAAGTAGGCGGTCAGGGTGCCAGCTCTGTGTAACCGCATTGAGCTAACAGTCCGTTGAACCTGTCCCATACTGCATCTTCATTGTTGGTTATCAGTGTTGTCTCGTGATTTCAGGAATTGAATCATGAGCTTTTTGTATCCAACCGATCTCTGATATCTACAATATTTCCAAACCAGGTGAGTTCTCAGGCACACTAACAGGTCTCTCCCTGTATCTTTCAATTTCTATCGCAAGACTACGAGCTCACAATTAGTTTCTGTTTAACAGCTTATTAATCCTAACCTAATGCATGTTTTACTTCGCTTTTAGTTAAGTCCTGTTGTGTTGCCTGAGAACTAACCCAGTTCTAAGTTACTTTACCAAGTAGCGATGAACAAAAAAATTAGTTGTGTTATGTGTTCGTCTTTCCTTCATTTTCAGTTTTCGTATTTCAAAAGAAAAAAACGGGCAGCTTCACCGAAGCTTACCAGATTTTTGACATTCATTTCATCTCATTATTACTGTTGTTCCATATTTTGATACTTAATTAACTAGCTTTTTTGCTCTCGAAGTTACCAAAGTTATTTCTACACTAGCTTTCTCACCAGCTTTCTAATCTATGTAGTACATTTCGTTTGAGTTTTCATTTTTCAGGAGTTGTCTATGGAACTCTTAGGCACGAAAAACGGCAGTACGCCGGGACCGACAGCAGTCAAGGCTGAGGCGACTTACCAAGCACAGCAAGCTGCAAATAAAGTAAGTAGTTTTCTTCTTCTTTCTGTTAACAAGAAACTATACTGTAATGAAAAACATATATATATATATCTACAGGCTCGTGGTCAAAATTCAACTACAACAAAGTCTCCAGCCGCCATGTCGAATGCTATTATATCTGGCCGTGGAATCACAGATGACGAGCATCCTCTAGAGTGCCGTCTATGCGGTAAAACTATGCAAAATAGGGTAGGTGTATCTGACTTGGAAGAAGATGAACAATTATCGGTTCAGATAAGAGGTTTTCATATTCTGTGGCATATGGCTAAAGATATGGGTATCAATAGATACATTTGTAAGTTCTGCGGTTTCGGTCATGATCGTTCTCAGTCTGTGCAAACACACGGAAAAAAAGAACATGGAACTGAGGATGTTGTTCAAGATCGTATAAATGTATGTGGATAACTATTCAACTCTCTTCAATCATATCGTTCAGGAGTATGAAGAAGAAGTGAAGCAAATGTCCGAGAAATGTTTCGGCTTCCAAGCTCTGTTCTCCCAAGACAACAAACGTCGGAGCAAGATTCCTGTGACTATTCCGTCATCGGTGAGTTTATAACCCTTTTTATATGTGTCCTGGTGCTTGGTGGTTAGAAACGCTTATTAACTCGTGTAGAAAAGGAGAAAAGAAGACGGTGAAGGAACTAACAGCGAACACGATGAAACGAACGCCAGTGGGTTCCAGGATGAAGAGCCCAGCACAATGGATGACACGGAGACTGAGACTTTTATTGACTCTGAAAATAGAACTGGTTTAACTCTTCTAAGAGACACAGAATCTGACATCAAAGCAGATACTTCATTTAATATGAAAGAAAGTTCGGAGGTTACTGTCAAAGAAGAAGCTACTGATGAGGTTTTGCTAACAATGGATTGTAGTTGTCATATTAATACTATTAGGACTCTTCACCTTCACGAGCACCTGCCAGGAAGAAAAGATCGAATGGGAAATTCCCCAGATTTGGTTTACGGCGTCCTGCTTCTAAAGTTAAGAAGTTGGAAATGGCCAAACTGAGAGAGGTGAGTTCTGAGAAGGTGACGCTCAGCACAGTTGCATTCTCCTTCAAATTTTCTGGTTGTGCATGGCTTGCTTTAAGATTAGCCTGCTTCTTGGTGGAGCCCATTACTATAAGAAGAAAACCACAGAGATGGCTTCATGTGAATTATGTGGAAAGTTAACTAATTCAAGACTGGGTGAGCATGCTTATACTCATATGGATCAACATCTTTTCCTATGTCCTAAATGCGATTTTGTGAGTTCTCATCAATAATCCAAAATTACTTACCATGCATATATAGGGAGGCACTGGACGTGACAATGTCTCGAAACACATTCGCGAAGTACATGATAGTAACGACAGACCTGTAGACAATCGTCTGAAGTTCGCTGAAGATATTAAGGGAACTATCAAGAAGTGCTATCCCACCCTTTTTGTCGATATGCCTATTCCTACTGCCCAAGATATTGGAAAATTGTGAGTACACTTTTCATATTTAGTTTGTATTCATGTCCTTTAAGAAGACAACAGATGGGTTCTACCGGTGCTCGTGTCGTAGGTGTTTCAAACGATAACGAGGAAAACGAAGATGAGCAAGATCAGGAGCAAGAACACGACGATGAGGATTTGGACGAAGAAGAATCCAGTTTTCCATTAACTATCGAATACATGAGTTCTGAAGAATGAATTCAACCCTTTTTGAATCCGTTTACGCACTTCGCGAATTGCTCGCTGCTGGGTTCACATTATCTCTAAACATAAACTAGACTTATGCTATCCATCCAATTCTTACGTGTTCGGAATTTTAATGTAATTATACTCATTCTTTTGGTTCATAGAAGACTTTATTGCACATATCATCATCTCAGCTGTTTTTGCTCTCGAATATTAAATGGCACGGTTACATTTCTCTCGTTGTCTTTCCCTTAGGTTTCTTTTAAATTCATATTTGCACTCGTTTTGCTCTTTTATAGTTCTGTTTAATAATCGTGTGTTAATAATCTCAATTGTTTGACGTCAAGTTATGTTTCAGCGTTTTGCCAAATCTTTACCAATCTTCTTTATTTTTATGGTCAATAGCAGTAGTTTTCTATTATAGGTGGCCTTCCTGTTATACGTGTATGCTATTGCTAAGCAATATAAACTTTTATTATTCTCTAATTATGGTTCTATTCGTTATACAAGTAAAGCCTTCTCCCTATCATTAGTATTTTCCACAACATATAAGTCTGTGATAGGAAAGTTGAGAATTTCTTTTACTTTTCCAAAGGGCCACAAATAGAAAAGGTGAAATCAATCTGTGTGGCAGACAAGTGGTGTTGAGCTTAAGACCGGATCTTTTAAAGCGCCATCAAGACGACATGAGCCTAAGATTAAAAAGTTAAACTCGTTCTCAAAAATTGAATTGATTATCACAATCTCACTCAGAACACGAATTCAATCCTCTAAAAACACATTCAAAAAACTCACTATTATCATGAAGGCTGAGCTGAGTCTCACTAAGGAGGAAGTAGAAGTTCATCAACCCTCAGAACGATTGCAATGTGTTCGGGCCGTCCAAACGGCTCCGTTTACTACAAGCCGTACAAAGTGTTGCATTCATCTTCTGCACGTCTAGTATGCTTGCTTACCATCTGAGCTCCCGCACTAAACCAGCAAGCATAGATTCACGTTAGTTACATGAAGAAAGGAATGGTTATAACAGATTAATTCTTGCTCCTTGTAGTTTAATTGAGTTTTATCCGGTTCGAAAAACATTGAGATCAGGATTCGAACCGAAAATTGCGGTTGGGCATCAAGATAGAGTAGTATCAGTTAAGTATATCATGCTGTTTGGACAAATGATACAAATCATATACAAGATATGGATACACTTTTACTCACACTTCAGTTTCTGGTTCTATGTTTTTGCCAAAGGTTATATCTGAAAGACGATCTGTGCGGGTTATGCTATCATTGGTCAAGCTCACAACGAAGCAGTTCTTTAGCTCAAATTCGGTAGCGACTCCCCAGTGCTGACAACGAACGAAAAAAAAAGCTAGTAATCAAAATTAACTTACGCGAAAAGGTTGGAGAAAAAACAAATTAATCCTCCGAATTTCACTTAAATCTCCCTGTTCCATTTGAGACAGAAATCTGTCGTTTTTGATTTTTATCCGCAAAATACTGCTAACTAATGCACTGATAGCGATGTTAGTCGTCCTTCAAAGAAAACCTGCAAGGTTTCGTCTCAATTAAGAACAATGCCTGCTTCTACTGAGGCTGCTTTAACATGCAATTACTCTGAAGAACAGCTACTCGGGAGTCTCATCTCCATCAAACCTCACTTTTTGTATCATGTAAGTATTTACTGAATATAGTTTCTATAGTCAACAACCGATTGTAGCATTGGGTTGTGGTTGTCGAAGTAGTAAATAGAAATGTTTACATCATTCATTTGACAGAGAATTAAAGAACCACTTCGAAGCTGCTAACCAACAAAAGTGGGCCCAGATAACTATGGCGCTATGTTTAACAATTGTGAGCATCTTGCTAATTGGTGTAGATACGGTATTTCTACAGGAAGGTAGGCTGAAGTTACGATTATCACATCTTTTGGAACTTTGATTGGTTGTGTTGTGAAGCTCTTAGTCAGAGCATCGAATTGAAACAGGAAATAATCAGATCTTCCAGTTTTTTTTCGATAAATGTTACTTACTTAGTGATAAAAGTTATCAATGTTCAAAATTTTTATATCTGACTTCAAACAGGTTTTTACTATATTCATATATCTTTGCTTGTGCACTCAAGTTGCTACCTTTAGTTGTTTAGAAGCCACAATGATAATAGGTTCAGCAGCCTCCAGCTTATCTCCTGAAGAGAAAGGTACACAAGTTAAAACTTCCGTTTCGCTTGTAAGTTAACTCATCCAACTGATTGAAATCAGCGACATCATAGCTTATGAGACTGGGGTTCATTTGCTATCTGCAGTTATATTTTCAAGTTATAAACTTATTTTCTGGATGTTTGGCATTGTTACTGAAACAAAGAGAGGTTCTCCAAAAGTTGTCGCGATTGTTGATGGAGTAGTTGAAGAAGTGGATATTGCGAGCGTGTATGAGGAAGTTATGATCAACAACTCCTTCGACAGTTACTCTTCACCGTATGATACCCTCAAAGTTGTTACAAGAGCGCCAAAGTACTGCGGACAGAAATATGAAAACACGTCGTACTCATTTGTGACAGGGTGTCAAAATGAAATGGCAAGGTTGGTTCTTCATGTTTTTCCATTCATTTTACAGTTACATAACGAATGAAAATAATTTATAATGAAACAATAATATTCACAGAACGTAGCCGATGCATGACTTTGGTTTGGAATCCAAAGAAACCAGAAAAAAACCGTTACTTCAAATTCTCCTTCAGTTCCTAAAAACTAGCACCATAGATTTTTGGGAAAACAATTGATAAGATATGTTTTGTATATTATAAAACTTTCTTTGTGATAACTACTTCTGCGTTAAAATTAAGTTGATAGGACGTAATTTTGTAAATATTTTCTCTTTTTTCTTTGTGAAGCAGAAATTTGATGAAAGTTTTGTTTATAATATCATTAATGAAGAATGGATCAACCACCGCACCAAGCGCATGAGAAGGTGAAGAATGGATCAACCACCGCACCAAGCGCATGGGAAGGTGAAGAATGGATAAACCACCGCACCAAGCGCATGGGAAGGTGAAGAATGGATAAACCACCGCACCAAGCGCATGGGAAGGTGAAGAATGGATCAACCACCGCACCAAGCGCATGAGAAGGTGAAGAATGGATCAACCACCGCACCAAGCGCATGGGAAGGTGAAGAATGGATAAACCACCGCACCAAGTGCATGAGAAGGTGAAGAATGGATAAACCACCGCACCAAGCGCATGGGAAGGTGAAGAATGGATAAACCACCGCACCAAGCGCATGGGAAGGTGAAGAATGGATAAACCACCGCACCAAGCGCCTGGGAAGGTGAAGAATGGATAAACCACCGCACCAAGCGCATGGGAAGGTGAAGAATGGATCAACCACCGCACCAAGCGCATGAGAAGGTGAAGAATGGATCAACCACCGCACCAAGCGCATGGGAAGGTGAAGAATGGATAAACCACCGCACCAAGTGCATGAGAAGGTGAAGAATGGATCAACCACCGCACCAAGCGCATGGGAAGGTGAAGAATGGATAAACCACCGCACCAAGCGCATGGGAAGGTGAAGAATGGATAAACCACCGCACCAAGCGCCTGGGAAGGTGAAGAATGGATAAACCACCGCACCAAGCGCCTGAGAGAAGAATGCTTACAGTTTTCCAATAGCCTCAGCAGTGGAAATACGAGATCGACTAAAAATCTGGAAAGCATTTTTAGACGATTTTCAACAGGTCAAACCTTACTATCATGCACTTAGTGAATGTGTACACATTACCGCGTTTGCTATAGAAACACAGTAAATACTTGAGGGTTATTGATGAGAACTCACAAAATCGCATTTAGGACATAGGAAAAGATGTTGATCCATATGAGTATAAGCATGCTCACCCAGTCTTGAATTAGTTAACTTTCCACATAATTCACATGAAGCCATCTCTGTGGTTTTCTTCTTATAGTAGTGGGCTTCACCGAGAAGCAGGCTAATCTTAAAGCAAACCAAAAGATGTTTTGAGCTATGAAGTTCGTAGAGTGCTTTCTTATAAGACATAGACGAAAAATCAAAATAAGTTTATAAATTTATACAATGTAAGTTTTTTTTTACAAAATCACACAAATAGAAGATGTGGATGCAGAAGGAAGCAAATGTCATAAACTTAAATTTGTGCGGAGAGATAGAGTTATGTGGTTCTCTTCTCATCTTATACCGGTAAATATATCACCATAGTTAGACAATAGTAGTGTGTGGATATATATATATATATATATATATATATATATATATATATATATATATATATATATATATATATATATATGTATGTATGTATAAAAAGTAAATTAAAAACACTAAAAAAATACGAGAAAGAGAGAGAGACAGATAGTTCCGTGCAGGAAGTGAGACAAACGTCCGACAATACATGAACAAAAGGCTCAAATGCTATTGTTCGCTGACTTAGAATGGAAGAAAACGATAACGAAGAAGACTTTGGTGGATGAGATCTCAGTTCAAAAGTCAAAAATCAGAATGCTCAATGCATTTCACATTCTGAAACCGAAGGCTTCAACATATTGAACGATGAAATCTTCTTTGTCTCCTGCGAGAAGCTCATTGTCGAAAGTATCGCATCGTTGAGAACGTCCATGGTTCAAATCAGCTGCAACATAGTGAGTGTTAGATTGTATTGGTTTATGAAAAACATTACCATCAAGCCAAAGACCATAATGGCCACTTCCTGCTCCGATAGCCAAGTAATCTTTGTTAGCATTAACGAAGAACTGGTTCTCTCCGGTCCATATGTATGGTCGTAAATCTCTGGTGTTCGGAGCTTGGCCGGTGAACCGCCATAATTGACAAGAATCTCCAGTACCTATCAATGAATGTACACAATAAATACAAATAAGAGAGTAAAGCATGTTTACCTGTGAAATGATCAGAAGGACGTATAGCTCCAGACACGATGGCTCCAAAAATATGATCGTCAGTGTCCCGGATGATAAGAAGAACAGGTGAAAGGTCCTCATCGAATTCAACCATTTTTCTGTAGAGCAAAACATGTTTAGAAGATGAGAATGTAATGAAAAAAACAAGTAATTTTTCAAATATAGACGCAGCTTATCATCATTGAATGAATGAGTGTATATACTGCGTGACTGTGTCAAGCAAAATATTTTTTGCGAGCTTCCTACTCACCTGTACAAAGTAGCCAATGAGAAGCCATGTTTTTCTGAGCTATAAATGCTCACCCAAGGATATCCCATTGCTCTTGGAGGAAGTATTTCCACAATCTGAAAAAATTAAATTGTCAATGTTCGTGACTTGAAAAGATTCAATTCTCATTTTGCTAGTCTCGACAAATTTGGTGAAACTATAATGAAGTATTCACATCGTTAAGCTCGACTCAGCAGTTTTCCCAAACTTCGCGTTCAACATAGGAGTTTTGTGTGAAAAAATACTTTTTTTCTCTCGCAAAGGGAGAAAAAGTTTCCGGAACAACAAAGGTGACAACAATCAACATTTGGCGGTAGTATAAAAAAGATTAAGAATGCAACATGTATTGGCATTACCTGTCGGATCATGAGTTCATCCAGAATTTGCGATTTATCTGATCCTTCCGGAATGGGAAGTTCCAGATCTTTGCCGTCCAGAGATAGTCGTCGACATAATTCTGATACAGTAACCAATTCCCATTCACGATTGAGTAGTGAAGAACCAAACAAAGGCCCTGGTTTTTCGCCTGGAAATAAGTCCTTGAATAAGATTCCGTCAAAGAGGGAAAGGAATAATTTTTATTTTCAAATCTAATTAGCCTGTTGACACAGTTGGCAGGACATTTTTTAGGTTGTTTTCGTGTTGAAAAGGCCGAATAAAGCAGGTAAAGGTCTCCTGCTCCCTGAGATAAGGGCAGAAGTAAGCTGATTTCAAGAAAAACATTCCTCATAGTGCCCAATTGAAAACATTATCAAAAATGGAATTCGAATTATGTTGATATATTTTTGGAGGTCAATCCTATATATGCAAAACACAGATTCCGTGGTAAGCTTCTTCACAACTTTCAATTTCCAAGTGCATACCACTCATAAGCTGAACTTCTTGATCGATGACTTCTCCAATGGCAGTCACCATTTGGCTGAATCGGCGTTGACTAACACGACCAGCTTTACTTAATGGAACTGATAAACGACGCATGCTGGCTCCAAGACTTCGTATGCCTTCTTCAGAAGAGGCGACGCTAATGCTAGAAGCCAGAGACGTCGTAGACGTCTGGACTTTATCCATAAATTGAGACAGCATTTATGAAGTAAGAGAATACTTATAGAGGCAATGAATGAACGAGGAGCTATAGTTGATGTGAGCTCGAGATCTAGAAAAAACGATGAAAAAATTTAGTAAAAGAAGCGAGAGAAGAGTTGCTTAAGATATTGCAAGACATTTTCGGAAAACAGAGGCACCAACGAGATTTCGACTGCGAGAGAGATAGAGAGAGAGGGGGAGAGAGAGCAGCCACAGCATTATACTAAATCGTTTGCAGAAAAACATTAAAGCGAAAGTATCCAATGGTAATGCGAATTACCATAGCTTATTTCATTACTCCTATCAGATTTCTAATTCGCAAACAAAACGAGAGCGTAAAAAGAAGACGACGACGGCGACGTTCAAGAGGAGCGATTCATGTTTCTGAGCATAACATGCTGATTTGCATATTTCAACTTTCATGTGTATAGATAGATCTGCAACTCAAGAACAAGTATGCTAATAGTGGAGGCGTCATTCGTAAACGATGCCACGTGCAGAACGGTTGTGTTCGATTCCATTCCTTTCCTCTCATCGTCATCCTCTCTACTTTTTATCATTTACTATCTGTTTCTTTTTTTCTCTTTCTCTCTCTCTTATTCTCACTTTCTTATTCCCAAGTGAACGCAAACTCTGTTACTTTTTTTTATGAAACACGAGCATCCAGATAATGAATATTTAACGAGTTGAAAAGTAATCAAAGATCTATCTGATGTGTATCTTTCGGAAATTATTTCAGAAGAAAATGAAAATAGAAACAATTTTGGAAGGTTTACGGATAGTATTACCAGCTTATGATAGTGAAAACAAAGATTTAAAATGTAAAATAGAATGGAACAGAATGAAATAACAGCAAAGGACAGATATTGCTTTGTGGGAACGGCCCTGGAGTGTATCCCTCTCACAAAGTACCATGCTACTCTCAAGCTTCATGTGATTCCGTCATTTAATAAGACGAGTGGGGATAGTTGAGAACCTGCCCCCCAGGCATACTCGAACGTCACGCCTTGAGTACGCCGTCAGAGTGGAAGGGAAGAATCTGTTTGGAGGAAGAAGAAGGAAGAGACTTCCTCAGCTTCTTTCAGGAGGCGGAGCAGGCTGTAAGCCAATAGAGCAGATTAGACACGACACACCCGATGAAGCGAGGAATGTCGTTTCATTAGTTCGGGCTTCAGCACTCACAGATGCGGTTCCAAATTTAAGACAAAGGAAGGAGTTCGTTGATGATAAACTTAGAATGTTGTCATGATGAAGATTCGATGAATTAGAATTAGAATCGAGAGATGAGGAAACGATGGAGAGGAGTTGAGAGGACAGAGGGTGTCAGAGAGAATGAAGTTGAGATCCACTACAGCTACAGAATTCAATGGTTTTTTTTGTGACAAGATGTCACAAAATGCAAAACGTAGACGCCGGTGGCATGTGCAAGAATGAAGAAGAAGCGAACACACCTAAAGACAACATATTTTCCGAGAGACAAATAGGAAAGTGGTGGGGGTGTTTGGATTTTCACGAGAGTGTTGGCAGTAGCAGAAGAGGAAACATAGTTGAAAGATAAGAGAGATAGAGAGCAAGAGTGAGGAGGAAGAGGTCAAAATATGAAAAACAACTTTCTTAACATCACTTGCAATGATGTCTTCAGACAAAGAATAAGATGTTTAGCATCAGCCGCTAAAAGATGTTAAGCATAATAAAACATTTAAAGCTTCGTTTCAACGATTATATATTTGAAGTGTAGATGAAGAGGTTCAAACCATTTTTGGCTAAAGGTCGAGACGTGTTGTTTCTTTTTTTTATAGGAGACGACAAAGAATGAACAAAATAGGTGCACCCAATTTTGCTTTTGGATTAGAGGGAAGGCTAAAGGGGGTTGAGAGATAAATGTTAAGTTCCTCATTTCTAGGCTTCTGAAGCCTTCGGAACGTCTCTATTTATACGAACTGAATTAAGCATTCAATGAGTTGTAATGGGCTTGAGAAGAATTCATGGATGAATCTTCTCGTTGTTTTCTTTTTGTTTCTTCATCTTCCCCTCCTCCACAAAGCGATTCACTACCTCTTGTGCGTTCAGTTTTCTCCCTTTCTCTCTCTGTCCTCCATTCACTCTAACTCTCTATCTTCACCCAGTTCCTCTAATAGATTAATTTGTTAATTAAAACTTTTAATCTAGTAATAAGGTTGTAATTCAAGAAAAGCAGTGTCAAAAAGCCAAAGACTATCAAGCGTTGGAGGAGTTGTAAGTGAAAAGGAGAATCTAACTTGACATGCGGGAAGCAGCTTTTGCTTTACTTATTAAGCATGAGCGATGATCATGGAAAACGATATGCAATTCGCAAGAACTTGTGATGATACAAGACTATTTCAAACTGAATTTAATAATAAAGTCTTTGTATGGAATGTTGAGGAAATTGACCAATGCAATTCGATCAAAGAAATGCAGAAGTTTATAAATGATGACGGAATCTGGAGAAAATTCAAGTTTCTCTACTCCTCATCTTCTTCAACCGTTGGGCCTGCTCCATCGTAAACTTATCGGTATATGAACAAGAAGGGGTATTGGGATGAAGGGGTTGTCGATGATGCGAGAAGATAACGAACGAATGTATGCAACTGATTTTCCATCAGATTGGAGACCAAAAAGGGTCTACCGGAAATGAAGACTGAAGAAGAGGACGATGCAGATGAAGAAGAAGAGGAGGCTGCTTAATTGAAAAGAAAGATCTGAAGCGATACATACTCTGGGGTTAGTCAACATAAAGTCCAAGAACCAGAGGAGCAAATTGCTCTCTTTAATAAAAATAAAAAAATAAAAACGAACTGCTAAGAGTGTAAGATCCGAGAGATTTGGAGCGAGTACGTTCTTCGACGTTGTGTTTTCGATGTTTTCTTGAGAAGAAGAAATTGCTTATTTTCTTCTTCTGATGAAATTCTGGATGAATGCTCTGCAATGGCAACTCCTGTGTCAATTGTGTTGTTGTGTGTGCTGTTGGTGTTGTTGTTGGTGTAGTCAAGGGCGTCGAATTTTCGATCAAAATCTTCGGTATCTGATTACGATCCATTGAGGTTGATGAATTCATGGATGAATGTAGAGAAGAATCTTCAACATTCACAGTCACATCCAGGTGATCAGCTTCGAGACCAGAATCCACTGAGATATCCGAAACGTTTGATCGGACAGAAAGTTTCGCCTCTACAGAACGGTTTTTTGAAAATTGATTGTGGAGGGATTGCAATGGATCAGCAGATTTGTCATCTTCCATTTGGTCATCATGAGAAGATAAGTCCTTGTTATGACGATCAAAAACCTGCTGTTTCATCAACTGTTTGACATCATATTGAGTCATATAGTCAGGACAGCTTGGCAGACGTGGTCTTTTACTTTCCGTTACACCAGATAAGGTAGTATGTGAACGTGGCCGAAGCTCTGTAGAGTGTTCAGCTCCCATGGTGTTAATAGTAAGATGAAGCAGAAGATGTTAGAATATTCTAAAATTGTGAGTGTGAGTATCAGATGAAGAATAGAAAAAACGAGCGAAGACATAATTTGCAATAGAATTTATATAAAAAGAAACAAAGGGAGGGTGGGGAGTCTAGCATGAGATGGGTAAACAGGGATTTGAACTGATGCGAGCAGATAAAGTACAGTAAAGAGAAGATATCGCGCAAATATTTTTGAGTTCCGGATGGAAATAGGAGCGAGCACATGGTTGAGCAGTTGGTATACTTAAGGAAATTTGGGTATTTTTCACAAGATAAGGGGGATAGGAGGTTAAGCCTCTTTGAACACTCACAAAAAACTGTTTGCGAAAGCGCTCAGGGTGCATGTGCGCCAAAGTATGAAAATATGGTTAACTAAGACATTTTGAATAATTTTGATGGCAAAGTAAACATGTTGTATGCTAGTCCGGCGGTATTCGATGAAAACAAGAAGAGTGAGAGTGACCTGCCAATAAATATGAAATGTTATCTAAATCTCTCAGAGACGACGCCCCCTAATCTTTCGACGATAAGATGAAGAGCATAACCCTGTATGGAAGAAAGATGAGCACCCACCTGACCTAGCTAGACCACCCGACTATACGAAGAGCGTGTGAGAACCCATACAGACGTTCCAGTTTTCAAAATATTTTTCTCGATTATTCATAAATCTTTTTAGTAAAGTATAAAGTGATATGCGAATGAACAAAACTTGAAAACAGACTATTATGGACATGTTCAAGATTTCTTATTTTTGTAAAACCGGAACGCCGCTCCCTCGCTCGCTCGCTCGAACTTAGCAAAGGACAAAACAAAGAATTTGTTAAGTAAAAGGACAGGTAGGTCGTGTGCAGGAAGAAAACTGAAAAGTGGAGAAGAGGAAAGAATTGAAAACAGTCAAAAGCTGAAGAAGATCCCCGCTTTTATTCGCATACACGTAATCAATCGCTTATCTTTCTTGGGGGCAACAACCATAAAATGGAGGCTGGAGTACTTGGAGGAGCAGAATTCGTTTTCAATTCGAGCACAGTATCTTCTTGTGTCTATATCTATCTTATTACCATGAATACGTATGAATGGAATACAAAACATTAAGAAGTAAGATCATAGCTCGCTGTAGCAAACAGAACAAGAAGGCGTTTACTGCGATGAACAAAAGTTTCACAAAGTACTATCGCAAATTGAATGCATACACACAAGAGTTGAGGGGGTAGAGTCCAGTAGTTTTCGATAGACACCAGATAACACTTTTCATGTCAATTTCTGATGATAACAAGCCATTAGATGAGAATAGACAATACGAAAGTTCTGGGAATCCAAAAATGAACAACTGCAATCACAGGTTTTCTGTTTCCTCTTTTTTTTTTGACAGCAACTAATCACTTTGAACAAAACAGAAACCATATGACACACCTGTGATCACGTATATAAAAAATTGAACTAGGAAAAGTTAGCGAGTAATATATGGAGTACAGAACACATTCGCAACCATATTTAGACTGTTGAACTTATGGTAACACTGCGCCCGTATAGAATTATAAATTAAATGATGAGGATTATGAAGTGAACGACAAGCCTAGAGCAATGATCAGTGATGCCGGATTATGAATTGTGAAGAGAGAAGACCTCGAAATCGTAAAATCGTAGGTCGTTCGAAAGATTAATGACAACAATTCCATAAACAGACAACAATTTATGAAGAAACTATTCAAAGAACACCTTATGACCAGCTGTTCCATCTCAGAGTATTTATTTGAACCTTATCAATTGATATGACGTGGTGCATACTGGATATAGAAATTCAAGGAGCTGTGATTCATCAAAATGACTTGAAGCAGTTAATCAACTTCTTTCATTAGCTCATAGGGAACTACTTCAACGTCATAAGCTGCAATACTTTGACCCGAAAAACTTCAAAGATCGTTTCGGGCTCCCAAAAAGACAACCATATCAGTCAGGGAAAAATAATAATCAAGTTGTGATAGTAGTCAGAACTGAACGACAAAACCAAATAGTAACCTCCCTATGTGAATAACAATCTAATTATGTTGAAATCGATGTAATTAAACCTTGCCTTATGTTTGTTTCATGTTGAAATATATAGTTTAACAAACGTACTTGACAAGCTTTCATCGACGGTTGAATCCAAAATAAGGAACCCTTTCTCTTCTGCAGACGTTGTGTCGTTCATTGCTGTTAATGCTGATTCATCTAGCGATGTTGCTGTTGTATCCTATAAGCAACATATATATACAATGAACGACCACGAGGTAGGTCTTCTAATGATTCACCTGGCCGTATTTTTCAGGAGACCACTGAAGCAGGAAATGATATAAACTATCTGCTTTATTGCGAGGAATAGCAAACCTAAAAAGGAATATTAAACTTTCGAAAAAAAACAAACACTCACCAGAATTCACGCTTCAACTTATTTCCAAACGTAAATTGTTCGTCGTATGAGCTAACAGAATTTCTGCCACTTGGAGATGAGCCTAAAGAAGAAAAAAAATAATAAAACATATTTCAACAATAAGAAGATGCATTGAATGCACATTTTGGAGAAAAACGTTGAAGGAATAATATTCTTTGTAAATTTTAAAGGTCACTCAATCCCTATATCTTTCGTTGCACAGCGTGCTTGCAGGCTTTCAAAGCGAAAATCGATAAAAGCAACATTTCACAAAAAGCTTAAAGGATTCATAAATTGCTAGGACAAGTATGTCCATTGCAACAATCTTACTTCCTTATAAAATATAGGACGGGCTCTTCTCTCTCTTCAAATTGGCATGAGAGCAAAACAACAACATTGTTTTTCCGATATTCAGACATTTCAAATATTTTAATTCTTCGAAAGACACACAACTTACGTCGATGCTTCTTCTTGCTACGAGTTAAGCGTACTGCCATGAAGTAGGGCAACTGCGGTGACTCAGTTTCACTTGTCTTAAGAACAATTCGGAAATTCCAAGATTATTTCGTAACTCTTACAGTTTGCGTCCTTTTCATCATTTCATCGACAGGCATGAACAGATCGGGCATTTCTTCACTACTAGTTGCACAGGCGAACCTGAAAGAAAACAAATCGAAATCAGATTTCACGTCCAGGGATTTCATTCGCGATTCCTGGTTTGCAGATGTAATCAAACTTGGGAATCTCTTCGCAAAACGAAGTTTCAATGTTAAGCTGATTTGCATACGGCGTGATCGTATACTACACAGGAACCCATAATTCATTATTGAATCAGATAAGCGCATAAGCGGTTGAAGTTGAACAGAAAAACAAGGTAGGTGCGACTATTCAAATGTTATCTCTTACAAAACGTCAAAGAAACTTACAAGCTCTTGTTGCTTTTCACAGACTCGTCTCTGGCTTGCTGTGTTCTGACACGTAACTCTTCTAAGGTAGCCAAAGATTGATCCCGTTTCAGTTGGCTCGGAGATTTTTGCTCCTGTAAATAAGGATTGAATGAAGTATGTGGGTTTTTATAGATGGTTAACAGTTCATATGATCTTTAACTACAAAAACGTCGTGGCTATACGGCTCATTAGGCAGGATAACAACATGTGAAGCGTCAGGCCAGTTTTGAGGTATTAATTCGTACTAAGTTGTGAAAGATCGACAAACTGTCAAAAAAATCTCACGAAAACGGTCAAAATATGGTCAAAGTAATTTTTAAAAGACGTAACAGCACCTCAATTTCTAGATTGAACATCTCTTGAACGCCACTAATTCCATCTGATACTAAACTAGTTCCCATATCTACCATCCGACTTGGAACAGCGGCTACGGCATCAGCTGCAGCCTGAAAATCATGAAGTGGATATGTAAAGCAGAAGAAGTTCATTAGTTTTCAATTTACACCAAGGTTATCTCTCTACTTTTTTTCGATAAGCCATAACGTTTACAAATGAATAGAATTAATGACTGGACCAGAATAGGGCAGAAAGCAAACCTTTGCCTGATTTGCTGCAGCATTAGCAGCTTCTCCCACAGCTTTCACACTTGTTTCAATACCTGATTGAAGAGAGTCTGAATGCAAAGTTTGTCAAAGAATGCATGAACAGTTAGTTTACCTGCTGCACTTTTAGTATGAGTGACAACACCATGAGCAACAGTCTTGGTTCCTTGAGACACGCTTTGATGAACTGATCGTGCTCTAGCACTATAAGAGGAGGTATTTGGTTTTCGAAACAAAACGCTTTTTCCTGTACCTCAAAGTTCGACCAAGCTTGCCGAAAGATCTTCTCGCAGCATCCGGAGAAAAACGATTAATGCCATTATTAGGAGATGGAGTATCGAGTTCAGAAAAAGAACGAGGTCGCTGCTCTTCTGAAGAAGAAGAGGGGCTCTTGCTGCGACCCCGTACAGCGATTCCTAAAGTACATAAACGTTCATCAAAAATATGATACTTACCTTCTGAGTCCGTTAAATCACTAACGGCTCGTCGTCTATCAGTTTCTTCAGGCGAATCAAGAGCCTTAGATTCTTCCGTTATGGCTGGAAGAAATGAATCGCTACCCGTTTTTGAAGACCCTCCATTCTATAAGGCATTGCAGTTATAATCATAAATGCTCAATGTAAGCTCACTGCATCATCTAATGCGCTTTCATACCCATCAGAATCAGGATGATCACATGTGAAAACAACTAGAATTCTCCATATAAGAGGATCATGAAATTATTTTAGTGAACCTTTCTCATGTACAGGATCATCAGGAATGTCTGAAGAAGAATTAGATTCTATTTGAGCATTCATTGTTCCTGTCGTAGATGGAATCGAATCATCCGGAGTTCGAACATGATTTGGATCGAAAATATCTTTTTTTTTCTCAACCCGGTCCCCTGTCAAGGCGGCTATCTCCTTATAAACAGAGACAGAAATTATTTCATCCATACTGGAAGATGAGAAAAATGGCAAAGCAATAGCAGGTTAACACTGACTTAGCGACCATCCCATAAAGATTTTGACCATTCTCTTTAACCAGTGGATGACTGACATCAGGATCAAACATCAAGCAATTGGGGGTTACCAAGAGAGTTCCGGCCACCGTTCCATCCATTTCAGTCACATGTTTAACCTGCGTGAATAAATACGATAGGATAAACGATTCATAATGAACATACTGTCACTTTCAAAAACCTTTGAAGACAATCAACATCCGTTTCATCGGTACTGCTTACTGGGGCACTGCCTGATTTGGCTAGAGCATGTTTATGAGCAGGGACAACATGACCCGGACCCTTTTTAGGTGCATCATCTGAAAACTTTCCTCGTGGGCCATAACATATAAAGAAACTGACGTGTTGATGAGTTGTTATTAATTCCCTTTGTAGAATTGGTCTGTTCAAAAACATCATCAGATACTGGAATGGGGACGATCAATTTCTGTCCGGGAAAAACCTGAAAACAGGAAAAATAAGACAGGAAAAGCTCCTCTCAACACAAACCATTCGCGAGCTCATTCTATTAAGTTTCATAAGTTCTCCTACTGTGCAGTCATGAAAAGCTGCTATCCGTTCTAAAGTATCTGAGCCAGTAACCGTATAATCCATCTGAAACATACAAAGTAAGATGTGAGTGAAGGTGAACAACGTAATTGAGTAAAACAATCGATTTTATAGAAACTTTAAAGTTTATAGTTGCTTCCAACAATGAAGTTCAGCCTTTTCGACTGGATTAGCAGAATCGATAGTTTTGGACACGTGAAATTGTTCAAAGGAAAATGAATGAATGATGTGATGAATGATAAAGACAAATACACACAAGCAAAATGGTTGATTATAATGAAATTGGGGAGACCGAACGGCACACAGCACATACATATACACTACATGCTTACTCGCACACGCAATTCTTTTTCTCCCTACATCTTCTCAAACATGGAAATTAGTTATTTGAATATAATTTTAGGTGATGAAGATCATAGTACATGCGTATTTTCGTTCCCTCTCTTACGGCAGCACACTAACCACACACATATACAAAGCTTTTGCTTTTGTTGCCTCTACTTCTCAATCATTATATTTCTTCTATTTCTATCTGTGAAGGAGGAGGAGAAAAAAAGAAAAGCCCGCAGGGCAAGCACCACCACAAATGGCCGAATCTCTTTTGTTGGCTCTAAGAATTCAGGACACACATACATATACATTCACACGTACATACAGCTTATTCCGAGCGAGGGTAATGATGAAGCACGAGTAAGAAGTAAGTAGACAACATCGACAAGCACGTTAATAAAAGTCGATGTCGGCGATATTCGTTGAAGAAATTGACAACCAAGGACATTCGACCAGAATCAAGCAAGAACATCAATAGGTTACACCACATACATATATACATATACATATATATACACACACACACACACACACAAGCAGACATCACATGGCATTATCATCGCAACAATGAAATACGGATGTGCACAAAAAAAGAGGAGATATAAATAAGGAAATAGATAAGACAAACATGAGGCAAACAGACAGACATAATCTTATTTCAAATGATTGGGCTTAACTCGATCAATAGAAAGTAAATAAATGAACTCCAGGCAAGTTTTGTTACGAATGAAGCATGTGCCATCAACAAGAAGAAAAAAAGCTCTTTTACTTGAGTAGAAGAAGCACGTCTTCATCTATTATAGAGAGAGAAAAAGACAGAAAGAGTGAGCGTGGAGTAAGACGACGACACAGCACCCGCACCAAACAGAAAAAAACTCAAATAAAATAGAAATGAACGAAGATCATTTGAAAAATAGAAGGAACACACTATAACTGGTAAAAGACAGACGAAGAACAATGATAAAGAAAAAAACAGGGAAATAAAAAACAAAATTAGATGAATGAGAAGGAAAAATAGAAGAGCAACAAGTGAGCCTATGAAACCCAGCCGTTCACCGTCAATCCACTTTAACAAATAAAACGTTTTTCACGTATTTGCGTGATAGTACAAAGCAATCAATATCTCAACTACCTATACTTTGCATGATAGCCATTGGTAAGCATACAGGCATACAAAGAGACTGTCGATGAGTGCACCACCAAACAACTATTACATATTTACTTATAATTATTATGATTACATGTATTTCTACATATTATAATTGTTCATAAAAGACAAAAACCAACTTTGAAAAATTATTACAAACTGCTCGACTGGCTGTACAAATGAACTATCGCAGAGTGAAGCATGTAAAACGTTATCGTTGACAAATAGATGGACGGGTGATATGTGTGAGTGTGTGTCCGTTAATTTCATTCGTGTTGTCAATGATAATACCTTCGACACTAGCTTGTTGGTATTGTGAGTATGTGAGTGTTTGGAACAAAAATGAAAAAAAACTTTTTTATTAAACTCAATGTTATATATGAAACAGAAGGAGGGAGACACACATAGAGAGTGGAAGATACTAAGAGGGAAAGAGAATAGAAGAGACTGTCAGAGATGGAGAAGGATTAGAATTTGACGGCGCCCAGTGGCGTCAACCGCCGTCTATCAACTTCGCCACTTACGACCAGAATACCTAGGAGCTGGAATAACCAAATGCAAATTGGTGTACGTAAAGAAAAGTCTTGTGATGTTTATATGTGGCAGTTTCTTGATAATCTACGTTTTTCTCGTTAAATTTTTTTAAAAGAATTATCAAGAGAGCGAAAAATGAGAATCATGGTGAAGTAGAAAAAGAGAAGGGGAATGGGGGAAAGGAAGGAAAAAAGAGAAAGAGGAAAAAAGAAATGTCATGTTGCCGTGTGGCAAATGGAAGCCAGAACGAGACAGAATGAGTTGAGCTCTGCTTGAAGTAACGGAAACGAGAAAGTCAAACGTCGGAACTTCTCATCTTTTTTTTGTTTCATTTCGGAAACACTTTTGTTCCTGTGAAGGCTCGCATTGTGTTATTAATAGCTGAACATACATCCATTTATTCAGCTTTATTCATGATTCTCTTATTAACGGAACAAGCATGGAATCATAAACCTTTCTAGCACTTCTCTCTCTCTCTCTTTCTTCCAAACATCTGCTTCTGAATCTGAATTTAGCTTTCGTTGACTACAAATATACAAAAAAATAAAATGAATTTTCCTCAAAAGGAAGTAAAATTAGAATATTATTCGAAAATTATGAGAAAACGGCAAGTGATGTGGAAGTATGAGATATAGAGAAATACAGAGAGATGAAAAGAGTTCAAAAACTATCAGAAGAAATACTTTTTTTAGGTTCGACACAATGATAAAAAAATTGGAAATATACAATCCGGTTTGTAATTATGAAAAGTAGTGTTTTGATAGAAAGGATTATTGGAGAGAGAAAGACACGTACACGTAACCAGGAAAGAAGAGTGAAGAGAGAGAGAGAGAGAGAGAGAGAGAGAGAGAGAGAGAGAGAGAGAGAGAGAGAGAGAGAGAGAGAGAGAGATGCAAAGGAGGAATGCGGGATGGTTGGCAGGAGAAAGCATTATCATCGACAAGCATTTTTTAAAGAAATTCAAATATATGATTAGCTACCGCGACATTTTTTTCAAAAAAACAAGAGTAAGGAATGGGATATATTGACGACAAGGCAGGTTAAATACGGAAAATACGCGGGAAAGAAATAGAGAGGGAAGGTAAGGAGCAAATGGGGTTAACAGTTAGAGAGAGGGCGAGATACTACACGTGTATATAAGTTATGAGAGAGGAAAATAAAGAAAGAAATCATAAACAACAAGTTGTTCTTGATAACAGTAGTTTGCTAGCTTTTCTTCCTTCTTTGGGCAAAAATATGAAAAAAAATTTTTCCATAAAGTGTTAAGGCTGATGCCAAGACGACTGAGACAGGACCACACTCACAACCGAAAAAAGCGAAGCGAAGCATCGAATATGCGAAGAAGTAAAGTCGAAGATTGAGTTGTTGGGAATTTAAGTAAGTTGTCAATTTGATTTTTTTTTCTCCAAAAATAAAGTGAAAGATCCTTGATAGAGAGAAAAGGAGAGAGAGAGGGGAATGCTGACAAACAAATAGAGGGTCCAGAGAGGGTGCAGCGTGATGAGGGAGGGAAACGCAAAAAATGCGCACGTACTGGGCAAGGGTATGGGTGTGCATGTGTGTATATGTGGTAGTGTGGTCATCTCCCTCTCTTCTTGAACGTTTTACTCTCCAATATCTTTGTTCTTTCAACTTCATTCATTTCTGGGTAGCTAGAATTCCCGACGGGACGATATAATTTAACTTTGGCCACCCTTTCTGCCATCCATTCTCTTAAAATTTTCGCCTTGAAAATGTATTCTCCAATATCATATTTTCTTCGTTTTTGATGCCATAAAGATGACATCGTGGGCGCACAAGACGATAAAGAGCAACGAAGATCACAAATGTCAAACAAAGCGTGGAGGGTGTACATTCCTTTAAATTCGCTTATCCATGTTTTTTTGTGCATCACGTCATTTTCACGTGAAGTTCACGTGCGTGTATTGTCATCCGCACTAGAGATATGAGCAGTTGCATTTTAAATGAACTTCATAGTTATGCTTTGTTACATATACGATGTGGAAAAAGAAGATGACCGACTCAGAAAGGCATAACGAGACAAACCTGACATACTGGAATTGGCGGTGCTGATTGTACTTCTGACGCTTCAGTTGATGTTGATGAAGTTCGGAAACGTCTTGGTGAGAGAGTCCTCAAACTTCCAAAACGAAAGCGGGAAAGACGATCCGTCAGCATTTGTATGAGAGTGGATGAGCGTAAGCGGTAGAAATGGTGTACCCTTCTCACAGATCTTCTCCTTAAACGAAGAAAAATCAGAAAAATGAATGTTGATAAATGTATATGAAGCTGCAGACAGAGACAGAGCGGAGAGATGTGATCAGAGAAGAACCTCGAAGATCAAATTAGGCCAAAATCCATTGTGCGCCAATTGAAATGATGGTTAAACGTGAAGGAGCAGACGAAGTTTTAAGAAAAAGAAAAAAAAACGAATGAAAGATGGAAATTTAAGGAATTTTGAAAAGAAAAACAAAATAAAATCTTTGAAAAGTAAAGTATTTGTCAGATAGAAAGAGAGAGAGAAAGATGAAGAGAGAGCTATGATGCTATGTGATATGGAGAGAACGTATAGAGATCTAGAGACTACTCTTCAAAGAAGGGAAAAAGATCGGAGTGATTGAGCAACGCATTGTTAGCTTCAAAATGACAAAAAAGAAACGTACTTGTAAGGAACAACAGTTGAGGGGTGGGAGAGAGAAATAGAAAGCAGACAGTTAGAGAGAATGAAGAAGATTACTCTATGAACATATAAGAGAGAAAAACAAAAGAGTAAGAAGAAGAGAAGAGGAAAAAAAAAGTTCGAAAGTTTCTATATTATGCAATCAAAAGAATAAAACCGAGTCACGCCAAATGATCAACATCAAATGATCATTTGCAATTCACGTGGAAACAGCACGTGATTCCTTAAGATTCTGATGCAAATGATTTTGTGAATCAACGAAGTCTATGAATTTGATGTACAAAGCTTCATCTAATAACAAGGCGGAAGTCTACAAAAGGAAACAGAGGCTGAAGAAAGAGAAAATGGTACAATTGAATGAAGTTCTTCCATTCATTAAGAGATGCTAATTCAATTGTAATCGAACACTTGAAAAGAGAAAAAAAAGCTTTTCATTCAAGACAGGGAGACGAAGAGAAGTTTAAGAGGTTTTCAACCGATAATCTGCTGATATGTAGCATGAGAGAGAAAGAGGGAAAGAGAGAGAATGAACTCACCGGTAACAAACATGACAACTGGCGGAAATTGTCCGAAGTTGAGGAATGGGCTCGAGAAGTCATAGGGTGTAAGTAGAAGATGGAGAGCAAAGAAGATTCCTTCTCACATAAACAATTTTATTTTCAGATTCTCCAGAAGTTACAAAACTTGAAATAGCTGGTTCAGACAAGGAATGGAAAATGAGAAGACGATGAAAGTGAGGTTGTGCGGATGTTGGAGGATTGTTAGTGTTTGGAAAAAAATGATTTGGAAAGCTGGATTGATGTTGATAATAATCAGACGAAAAGACGATGAAAACAAGATTTGTGGAAGCCCCTAATGTATTCGCGACAATAATAATAATAACCCTCTCCCTCTCTCCCTTTTTATGATATAGAGAGAGAGTCGGCTAGCAACTGATGAGCATTTCAAGAGACATACTATGCGCTGGTGCTAGCACTGATGAGACATACTACTTGGATGCAAATGATCTCGTGAACAAGTTTTGGAGAATTTTTGAAGTAAATGGTAATGAATTCTAAGACAGAAGCAAGCTGTGATAGAGGAAAAAAGAGATAGAGAGAGAGAGAGAGAGAGAGAGAGAGAGAGAGAGAGAGAGAGAGAGAGAGAGAGAGAGAGAGAGAGAGAGAGGAAATACGTTAACTGATTCAAAGGAATACAATGAAAGATGTGAAGAAGAGTAAGAGAGGTGAGAGAGCAAGAAAAAACTTCCATCTTCAACAGCAAAAAAGGAGATGAAGGAGAGGAACACGTAACCAGGAAAGAAGAGTGAAGAGAGAGAGAGAGAGATCGAAAGTAAGAGTATGGAACAGAAAGGAAAACATAAGGAGAGGCTCAGAGATAGACGGTTCATTATAAATATAAAGGGAGTATTAGAGAAATATAAAAAGAATGAAGCTAATGATGCAAGAATCTGTCATAACATAGCTAATCATAAGGGAACAAAAGCCGACTCAACATGGAAATTGGCATTTTTGACTAAAAAATGAGAGAAATGTGATCTTTTTGACGTGAAATATGAGAGTTTATTGACTTGCAATAGAGTTTAAAAGGGGAAGATGTAGAGAGAGACAGAGAGTGATCAAAGAGAGAGAGAGAGAGAGAGAGAGAGAGAGAGACGGATGGACAGATATGAACATGACAATCTATCAGTTTTCTATTTGAAACTTGGCACCCAAAAAAAAGAATTATCTTGAAGTTGTGGTTTGATGAGACGAGTCTCTCTCATGTGCCGACTGCATTGAGGGCAAAGACATTTCAAGAAATTTTTAATGAAATTTCAGAGAAAAGAATAGATTTTGTTCCTTTTTTGAATAAAAGATGAGAAAGAGATCTCGAGTTTCAAGCTTTCACCTGATTACAAAGGGCTCTCTACTTAAAATTCCTTTTTTAAATTCAATTGAAGCTAATACTTTCAATCTCTTTCTCTTTGGGATAAAAAAATGTAATCGAAGGAAGTTGGTTTGATATACGGAGAAAGAGAGAGTGAGTATGTATGTAGATTGGCCTATTAAGATGATGAGGTGTTCAGAGCTTACACATGTGTATATACATTTCCATGTAATGAATAGATATTCCTTGTGCTTGTTCACTGTAAATGACTGCAAAGAACACACACACGGACGTATATACAATATGAACAGATACAGAGTGATAGAGTAACGAAGCCTACAATCAGAATAAGATTCCGGGAACGAATATCAAGTGATAAAGTGGTATCCAGGGTAACGGAAGAATATAGCAGTGCAAGAGAAAGATATGAAGAAGAACCTTCTTGCAGGTAATAGTGACTGCTTCGCTCGTTCAATTGATAATTTGAAGGAAACTAGTAACGTATGAAGACGATCATTGCCCGCAGTGTACACGCTATGTCATGGCCAGTTCATTCATAATGCTTTTGAACACCAAAAACCGGAGATCTTTTAACGTTCGAATTAGAACTCTGTGGAAGAATTAGTTAACATTGCCTTTTTTGTGTGTATATGTATAGGGAAGTCTCTTTCTCTCATTGTGTAAGAAAAGCCTTCAATAGCTTATGAGGTAATGAGCTTCTGCTTTAACAAGGAGACCGACACAGACACACAACGACGACGAGGGTGATGATGAAGACAAAAACGATAACGTGACAATTTGAATAAAGAACGAAAAAACAGATGAAAAAAATTTTATTAAAAATAAAAAACGAAGTTGAAGACGAAGAACTAGGTGTGTTGAGTGAGCAAATGGAAATTAACAAGATTAACCATGATCTAGATTAGTCTTATACAAAATATAAATATACAATGAATAGATATATGCAGAGAGAGAGAGATATATATAGAGTAAGAGAGAGAGACTTAATGATTTGATTTGACAGATTTATATATATATATATATATATATAAAGTTATGAAGAATAGGATAAGCAGCCTTTTTTTTTGAAAAAGCATTCTGAATACTCTGGTAATCTATTCGATTCAAATACTGCTTCATATATACCCGTATAAGGACTATTACATTTAAAACTTTCTTTTAAGACAATTGAGCCAATATAGAAAAAAAGGTCAACAGATTAGCAATTAGAAAGAGAAATGAAAGCGCTTGTAGACATTGAGAAGGAGAGAGAGAGAAAGTGTTGGAATTTTATTTCTTACTCTATCTTGACGTTCCTTCTTCCTGAAGGCGGAACATAGTACATCAGCATTGTCGACGAATGTACGCATTTCGACTAATGTTCGGTCTTTCTGTACCATATTTGCATCTCAAAATTCGTTGATAAGTATGTCGAAACCTTAATTAATGAAAGTGTATAGCTGAGCAGCCTAAGTTATTATATATAGATACCTGGCATTACATAGAGCATAACAGAGAGGATTGATGGTTGAATTGATATAACAAAGACAATAACTGATTTGAAATAGTGTATCTGGGATTGTTTTTGGAAAAAATGCTTCCCAGCATACAATTACTGTAATCGATATTATTTGTGATATCGTTAAAGATAAACTGAAAAACATACAGTTATAAGGTGTCCATGTGACAATGAATGCACAAAGAATGGCAGAAAGGGTTTTAGCTGCTTTACTTTCCTGCTTACGTTCGTTCTTTTTTCTTTCCTTCTCACTTTTGCGATCATTAACTGATGAGAAACCTTTCAACAGACGACCATTCTTAGTTGGTGAGGTGTTTTCTGAATCAAACACAGCTGATTATGTTATTGTGTTGTTGAAGTTGTTTACCTTTTTGACTTAATCGCTTTCCGAACTCATTCGGATGTTCAGTGACCATCTCGCTCTTGGATCGAAGAACATTCTCAGGTCTTCTAAAAGTGATGTTATTAAAAGAATTCAATTAGATGTTCCAATAAATGAATGCATAGCTGTGTGGTATATAGTTGTCTATATCAACTGAAACTTAATGAATACGTGAATTTTCACGTGCACTATTACGTGTGACGTCATACGTGAAGTATAAGCACGTAATATGTTAATTACTGAATGAAGCATAAAGAATCAATAGAGGGGTGCTCAGTGAACATCAACACGAAGTGAATAAGTAAAAAGTAAAAGAAGATGTAGACAAAAAAGGAGATTCGTTAATACATCAAGTACTCACTCTATAACGGGAGATTCACATGTACTCAAGCGAACACTGGGACGCGTTCCTTCGTCTTTAAGCTCTATCAAAACCTTTAAAAACAGATTGAACTATGAAATGACTGGCTCGTGGTGCACAAGCTCCTTACCGTATATGTGTCTAGAACAGGTCTATCTGGTCGATCTCTGGACCGAAACCTATAAGAACCATTGCGTGGACTGTTCTCCACTTGTGTTTCAGCTGACTGTGTATCCTGAAGCGTTAATATTGTTTTTCGATTTCTCATCATTCAAGATTCTTACATCGTTAGGAGGCATTGGACTACACGTCGGGCTGGTATTTTTCCGCTTTGATGTGTACAATGATGACGTCATAGATGTATCATCTACATTAACAACCGCAGCTTCGGAACTATCTTCAGAAGATGTCTGAGATCGACCGGTACAATAGCGAAGCCACGATGCGCGTTTACGATTTGCAACTGTTCTGTAAGGTTATTGAATATTGAGTAATATGTTTGAAATGGATGTCTTACGGCTTATTCTGTGTTAGAGAGAATGACCAAGCATGCTTCTTCTCTGAGCCTGATCGTTCGTTCTTCAAGATAGAGTTGGAAGAAGTATCTCTTCGGATAGATCGGCGAGGAAACTGGAGAAACGAAAATTCGAAAATGTACATGATAAGGGTAAAAAAAAGGAAAAGAGAGGGAGAGCGAGGGAGAGAGAGAGAGGGAGAGGGAGAGAGAGACAGATAGAGAGAAAGAGAGAGTGAGAGATACTGCGCAAGACAGAGCAAGGAGTTGCAGTAGGAATTATTAATATTGGAAAGGTTATGTTTGAAAGTTGCTGGAAGAGTAAAGCTATATGCTTGAATAGGATCTTCGAATTACCTTCTTGGGCTCAGATACAGCCCTACGAGCTTTAGTATGTGTGTTTGTCGAATAGTTAAACTAATAAAAGAACAAAATAACTCAAATAGAAGGATTTGAATATTGAGAATGAACCCAGCACATGTTGCGCATAAGAGAGGTAATTGCTAACCTGAGAAGCTTGCAGCTTTCCAAACTCTTTTTGTCTTTTTTGTGTTTCACGATAGACTCGGAAGTACAAAATTATCATGATGGTGACAGGCAGATAGAAAGCAGCAATAGCTGTTCCAACAGTCACATAAGGATTCGTTTCTAAGAATTGAACAACACAAGTACCCGGTTCTACAGTAAATTTGCCTAAAAAAGTCAGCATGAAAGTGTTGGCATGGTTACTGATTGAGTGATTACCCTCTATGTATGGCCAACTGATAATCCATGGAGGCCATAAGATAGTTGATATTATATAGGTGCATGCTATCATGGTTAATGCTTTTTTTGTTGTTCTCCTGCAGGACAATATAGTTATGAAAATTAAGTATACAACTAAGGATACCTGGGTCTATATGATAACGGCCTTGTGACAGAGAAATATCTGTCAAACGAAATCAACAACAAGTTCAATACTGAAGCATTGCTCATCAGATAGTCCACGCATAACCTATAATAGTTATCATCATATAATATATATTATCAACTCAAACTACGACATACCAGAACTGGCACATGGTATAGCCAATACCCCAAGACCTCATGGCTGAATAGTATGTCATCAATGGAATTGAGATCATTCCTGAACAGTGCATTACATGTAAGCTTTACTCTACCATATCTCACCAATAGCAACATCTGCTACAGCTAATGAGAATAGAAAGTAATTACTAATAGTTTGAAGCTGTTTATCAATTTTGAAGCTTATCATCACCTAAAATTGAAGACATTATGGAAATTTCTCAATAAGCTAAGCTAAATGATGTGAGTGGATGATAACACAACATACCATCAAATTTCCTACTGTTGTCAATATAGAAAAGATTGCCCCAATAACAATGATTGCTGCAACCAGGGATTCCTCTCCATAATTTGAAGACAATGAAACAACTTCGGAAGTGCCGTCCAGTAAATCTGGCAACGATGTTGTATTTCCGGTCGATTCCAACGCCTATAACTCATGAATTCGTATCAAACTAGATAGAGACTGGAGCATAAGCTCAGTTAAATAATCTTCGAATGGATATGGGGTGGACGATAGATGTATGAAAGGTGATACATCAGAAATCTGTTTTTTTTTCCTTCATTTTAGACTATTTTATTGTACCTTCATTACGAGATGGAATAACTGCGTATTACGGAAGGAAAGTGAGAGGGAAGGGCCCTCAGAGGGCTGAACAGCCCCGGCCATTAATGCTGGCCTGAAAACAATTATTAAAAATTTATTTAAATTATTATGAAAATGAAAATTGAAAAAATGAAATTTTGCTGATAAACGGAGTAATGTGGAGTAGGAGGAGGAGGTGCAAATGGAGAGCACAAGACGTCACGTCGAGATAGAAGAAGAGGAGGTGAAAAATGAAAATGAAAAACAACCGCTCAACCTTCTGCCACTTTTTCGAAAATGAAACACACGATTGTGTGTGTGTGTGTGTGTGTGTGTGTGTGTGTGTGTGTGTGTGTGTTACGTGTGTGTTACGTGTGATCCACGTGAAGAGGGCTTTCATGGATATATTACGACTACTATATAACAAAAGAGAATATACAATCCTATTTATAGACAATTCATCATTTTATATGAAAATGAAACATTTTTTCTTGTCAAAGTGAACAGAACGATTTAAGTCCCTCTTTTTTCTCTAGCTTACTCTCTCATATGCGCATGATCTATCGCTCATCTTCTACTATGAGCAACGCGAACGATCTTTCAGATAGGAAAGTTCTGAAAGTTGCAAATATGTAAGAGGGCGATAGTTAATAAGCGATCGGGATACTCATAGAAAGAACGATTATTTAATTCATCAGACCTAATACTACAGAACATAAGAAAGCCATAGCTGCAGATGAAACAAACAGACAAAATCCTCACTTTGGCCGCAAAAATTGCTTAAGGAGAGCAGAAGGAAAGAGCAACACAAAAAACGCTTGCAAAGAGTTTTGTTCTTTCTCTCTGTATCCTTTTCACTCTTTTTCTAAAATTCTGAGAAGCTGCCCAGTCAGGTACGGCTTAATCAGAACAATCTGAGGTTAAGAAGGGAGCAGGAACAAAACTCAAAATAGAGAAATCAAAAAGAAAGTTAAATAGAAAAATAGAAAGAAAGAGAGAGGAAAATGGATAGAGAGAGGTAGAAAAAAAATCAAGGGACTGGGAGATAAATATGATGTAAGTAAGAGAGTACATGAGAGAGAGATAGAGAAACGAGTTGTTGGCTATTGAGGTGGTCCTTGGAATTTTCCGGATGACAGAATGGAAAAAATCGTGTTCCGGTGGATTGTCTTCGTTTAAAGTTTCTTTTTATGTGAAAGACATAAGAAAATAAGGTTCCCTGTTCAATTAAGGCTTCATCTTCCTTTTTGAGCAAAAAAAAAATAAATTTTGGCTGTCCTTATTCGAAAAAGGACAGGTTTGGATTCATTCTTCTATCTGCTTTTTTTACTTTCTGTAGAGAGAAAACTAAAAGACGGAGAAGGGAGGGAAAGGTGGATATTTCAAAACTGAACAACGAATAACGATAGAAATTATGGCCAAATAACAAGAGTAGCTAACAGTGAGAGAGAGAGAGGTGAGCAGGAAGAAAGAAGAAGGAACTGGCAGAAACAAATTGCTCATAAATCTATCATTCAACACGTGGAACTCAACATGAGGCTCAATGGACTTCAGATGAATCAAGGTCGGAAAGTCATCGTTTCAACACATAGGCACATCTGGTTGACCTACACACACAAAAGCCAAACTTTGAGTGGCTGGCCATAAATAGCAGTTTTTTTATAAAGTTGACCGTTGGATGCTCTGTGACGATTGAATACTTTAACTTCTGCTAGTGAAATCAACCAAGTGGATATGATCTTTCAAAGAATCAAAAACAAATTTTTTTGGAGAAACGAATAAGGATAGTGAGCAGGAGAGACACACAGAGAGGCATGAAGGACATATAGAGAGCTGGAGAGATGGAGCAGAACAGAATGAATCGGACAAGGCTGGTAGGTTACAAACTAATATGACTACAACATGATGAATGTATTATAAGAAGCTGAAAGTCAGCACAATTTCAATACTGATCTGTAATGGAAATGTTCATACGAGTAGAACGTGATGTGTATAAGATGGGATGGTAGAGTGAAAGCCTTCTGAAGGCTTTTAACGGAACAAATCCAACATGTAACAATCAGTTGGCTGAAGAAGTCAATCTTCCGTCATCCTAATTGAAGTTTTAAGAAAATTCGTTTGAAAATTTGAGATGTTTTTTCTAGTAAGAACAAAGAAGAGAGTAAATGAGACAGTAAGAGAGAGAAGGAGTGCAAAAAGGAGAGTAACTGGGACAGTTTGTCAATAAGATTTTGTTGAGGACGACGTAGGTGGTGAGGGGAGGGTGTAAAACATGATAAAGGCTCAACCAACGGTGTGTTTCTTCCATCAAAGTACATTTGGGTTAATTTAACAGGAGAAACAGGAGAGGAAGAAAAGCAGACGATAGAAGGCCAAAAAGTTCAAAAGTAAAGAAGATAAAGAAGTTTAGGAAGGAAAAAGGGAAAGAGAGTGAGCGTCTTCCAAGAAACCGAGGGTCAGAAGGCTGAAAGGATAACAGAGATGTTGAACCGATTGAAATAGTTAACGAAGACTTGAAGAGAGAGAGTAGAAGGGTAAGAGAAGAGAAGAAAAAGAGACTAATAAAAAGAAGAAAAGATGAAGATTGTATTTTAGAAAGAAAGAGAGAGAGAGAGACGAAAAATTACGGAAATGTTGCAAGCAAAGAGGATGAAAAGTTAAATGGTGAGGAGGGGGGGATAAGCCTTGATTCATTTAAAGGACTAAACAAGCTACTTATCATATTAATGAATTCTATTTTATCCCAGTTTTTAACAAAAAGATCTTCGCGTGTAACAACTTCCATTCATATGAGTTGTGGGATGCTTGAAGAACAAAGAGACAATTCGTTGATGAAAAATTCCAATGAGCTTCTGCCAATGTGATAAGCACCCTCCATTGCATGCAATCAACCTTAGTCAACGGAAAACAAGCAATTAACACAAAAGAAAATTCTGGTCAACTAAGCATTTTTGAGCTTTCATAGTTATACTTTCAAGCTGCTTACTTTCCGTCATTCTGCATGTACGCCATGTTTACATGTTTCACGTGTGTTATTACGTGATTACGTGATTAGATTTGAACGTGAAGTTCACTTCAGTCATTGTTTTCTGCCATGAACGGTTGTATTTCATTTGCCAAGGAGAGGAAGGAGGGGAAGAGGTCAAAAACATATTGTTTTTCCAGATAGAGACAGAGAGAAGAAAAGCGAAGAAAGAGAGAGTGAGACTTGCATAAGGAAATGAAAGATAATGAAGGCTCAGAATGAAGCTTGGTTGGGTGATTAGAAGTTGGGTAAGAGGGTAATTTGAGATGCAGAAAAAGAACGTTTCAATACATTTGCGATAAAGCATCATGTCAAGCTAACGAATTGAAGAGTCTGTTAAGAAACATGTGGCGTGAAACTAGGAATTCAATTGTTATTCATCTACACTGTTGTTCCTATTAAGGTGATAGAATAAGCAGGAGGCCAGACGAAAGGATAAAGTGATGCGAACAGGTCAGAGAGAGAGAAGAGGGGAACGAGGGAGCAAGAAAGTTTCTCAAGAAGAAGAGAAAAGATAAAAAAGAACGCTTTTGTTGAAAATGAAAGAGATGAGACTACGTGATTCCAATGTAATAGACCCCTGGGAGATTTTTGACGGATGAAATGATAGGCCGAATAGAAAGCAAAAGCAAAAAGAAAACTGAGGGTCTGAAAAACGGCGAAACTGCTGTTATCCTCAGCTAATGCGAACTGCTGACATGTGAAAATGGTTGGTTGTGATCTCTTGTCCACCATTCTTTCCTCTCTTTCTCACTATCGCTCGATTTCTTCATATTCTCTTTCTATGAATTCTCTCGTAACAATATACTTTTTCATTTTACTCTGATCTTGACTGTGTGTTTCTTGTAGCTGGAACAACTTTCAGTTCATGAACGAACAGAAATTAAAGGAATGCGATAAGCAGAGGAAGAGGTTCACAAATTGGAAAACCGAGTGCGAAAGATTTACCGGTTGAGACAAATGAGCATAGGAGATGATGATGCAACATAGAAGGGCTTGCTACTGCTTCAAGCTTATATGCTTCAAGCCTATTGTAAAGTTTAGAAAAAAAATAAATAAAAAGAGTGAAGAGATATTTAGAAGAAAACTTTTTAATGAAACAGAGAAATAAAGAGAGGTAGATAGAGTACGACGGATAAAGAGAAAGAGTTTGTGTGAATGATGATGATCAGAGATCAGAAGATCTTCATCTAAGGTGAACAAATATCTCTTGAAGTACTTTATACAATTCCTTTTTCCATTCTTGTTAAAAGTTAAGGAAATGCTGCAGAATGATGAGTATGAGACGAACAAGAGCAAGCCTTCTTCAGCACAGACCCTCTTGAACACATACATCGATACTCACACTGGCATGGTCTGAGGTTTGTCTCCACAAAACCATTACCATAGATGAGAAACGAACGAATGCGAACAAGTTGTGAGATGAAAAGAAAGAATGTCCATCACAGTGCCAAAAAGAACTTGCTCTTCCATAAGCAAAAAAACGAATCTTAGAAACACACACACATACACACACACACATACATACACAAGAATAACGGAA